>JAPFBL010000035.1:1507500-2107500 GCA_026182355.1 Hermatobates lingyangjiaoensis | reverse complement strand
GTATTTGAACACAGTCGATAAGCTACATTTTTAATAATAATAATTAACTACAATGAATCTTGGTGCTTGACCGACCTTGAAATCAAAGAAAAGGTTTGAGCAGAGATGTTGAGAAAACTTTGCTCCCAGAATTCGAACATAATTTTAGGACTCGAATAGTCATCCGAGTTAATTGAAATTTAATAATGTACTTTCAGTTGGTTATATACATGTTTTTACATAGAGAAACATACAATGTTTAAAAAAATAGCACCTGAACTGGAATATGATCTGACCAAACCGGTTATCCCATTTCCCATTATGTGTTTCTTATGGGAAAATTAGTTTTGGCTTCTGACCAAACGGTTGTCGAACAAAATTATAGAATGAATTATGGTTAAGAACCAAGGTACCAATGTACCAATGAACTACCACAATTTCTTTCTTGTATCATAACATAAGACATCATAACTATGTTGTAGTCAGTTATACTACATGGGATTAGGTTCGGTAAGTTTTAGGTTGCAGTGGCCGTCCCACGAGAGAACACACATAAGCTAAAGATTGTCCTTTATGTTACCACACAATCAACATTCTGCATTGCCTAACTTCAGTGATTTAGAGTAGGGAACGATCTTTAACGAGCACCTGATTCGTACATGCTCGGGACAGACGGCTGAACCTCCTCAGTGTGCTCCGATTTTTTATTCACCTCCTGCGTGAATAAATTAAGGACCAGAGTGGGTAACTCACATAGACCAAAGATTGGTCTTTTGTAATACCACACAATGAACATTTTACATTAAGAGACCTAAATTTTTCCTAACTCAAGCTTATTCTGAGTAAGGATCTTCAACAAGTATTGACAAGTTCGGGACCAACAGATCAACGTCCTTGACGTGCTCAGATTGTTTATCACTTCCCACCTGAATAAATCGAAGGCCAGAGTATGATCGAGTCCAGAGACAAGCACGTAATCCACTGGGCTACTCTGTCCCCTTACTGTGTCATATCATTCATGGAAAATATACAAGAAGTCTCCATATTCGAGTTAACACGTTTTATTTATAAAATGATGCATTTTGAACACAAATGTTCTTCTTCAAGTAAATCTGCTTTTCTGAAAGATAAAAAATTACAATGCCCTTGTCACCTTTTTACTGGAACAGATTTGCCTGAAGAAAAACACTACGTGTTCGAAACACGTTGTTTTATTAATAAAATTTGCTTATACGCATACTGTGTGTGTATTTCGTGAGAATTACTTTGACAAGAAGGGTTTCCAGTTTTACGTGCAAACCTTACACTATATTCGTACAAAAGAAAAATATGCAAAATAAAAGTAGGTGGACCTCAAATATATAAATCTCTCAAAACCTTGAAATCATTTTTTACATCTTTACTATAAGAGAAACTGCAGGGAAGTAAAAAAAAGAAATTGACTAACTTAAAAGTTAAATTATTTTAAAAAATTTCTGAAAGCAATGCAAGTTAAAAAAAATTTATTTGCTAAATACTTTTTTTATATTTATTCTATGTTGATTTCAAAACATAAGACCTTCTCAGTTGATATTCTTACCTTGAAATAGAAACGAGCATGAAATTGTAATTTCAGGTGTCCGGTGGGTAACGCAATCTGTTCTAATGAAGTTTTCCACCAATTTGTTTCTGCTACTTTTGTGACCAAAAGATAACAATTTTAAAATTATTGAATGTACAGCTAGTGTACATGATTAAACTCTTCAACTCATTAAATGTAAATTGGAATGTGGTTGTGTTGGTACACTCGTCAACATTATATGTTGACAGTTCTGACTATATAGCATGTGTTGTTTTTATATGAGAGGCATAAAGGTTAGCCTCGTGTTTAATAATTATCACCTGTGAAATAACTTATAAACATTTTTGCTCAAGTTGATTCACCGCAACTATCTGTCAATATTTTCAGAGTTTTTGAACACTTAATACAATTTTTACATAAAAAATAAGAGAAAATCTCTGCTCTTATTATTATCAACAGGAAAAAATTGCCAAGCTTGCAAACAGGAGTCTAACATCGTCTAGCCTCTTATATAAAAACAACACATGCTAAATAGTCAGAACTGTGAACATATGATCGTGATGAGTGTAGCAACACATAAAGTCCTGACATTAGAGTATATAGAGCGCGCGAAATTCAAAAAGTGTCTACTTTTTGCCCACACTCGAGTATAGTCAAACATTAACAACAAAAATTACTTAAACAAAAAATGATCTATAATATCATGTTTATGTGTTGATGTTTTCTTGACTATCTCCATAATCAGGTGAGTTTAGTTTTTACTGATAAAAGAACCACAGGATTCAAAATAAACGTATTATTTAATTCTGAATAGTGGTTATGACAAAAAAAAACAGAATAGATAAGAAAGTTGTTTCTTGAGAGAAGGTGGAAGAACGTGAGAGTGATTTTTCCAATACCTTATTGACAAACATATTCGTCGCTAAATCATAAGTTCAACTAAGTAAAAAATACTCTTAGCTTTGAAGTCAAATTACCTCGTTACTCTTATATTCGCCGATGATAAGGAATAAAGAATACGTGCTATTCAATGACTAAGATACACTGACTAGAGCATACCGTATAAAGGTGGCCCAAAAGTCACTGACAGTTAAAAAAAATTCATAACTCTTTTGTTTCTGATTATTTTTCTTATATTTTTTCAGAGCATTTAGAACTACCCTTCCGACATTATTATGAACAAATATAGCACCGAGGAACGAATCCTCATTGTACAGTGGTGCTTTGAGTCACATGGTTCAAATTCAGAAACCCAGCGTTGTTACCGTCGACATTTTAATACCAGGAATGCCCCAAGCGTAAATGCCATTAAAGAAAGGGTGTATAGGAATAAACCTCGGACAATAAACGACTTAAAACGATCAAATAAGAGACATAAGCCTGAAAATGCTTTCAAATGTTATGCAAAGTGTGTTGGATAGGGCTATTCAGTGCGAAACCGAAAATTTTACTTCCCTATTTAAATTAGTGATAAATTTAAGTGTAAGTGAATAATTATAACCATATATATTGCCAAAAATATCGGAAGGATCAGTTTACCTACTGCTAAAATTTGGTGAGTATAACTTATGAATTACAGGAGCTATTGAATATTTAAAAGTGTCAGTGACTTTTGGGCCACCTAAGCAGATGATAGTAACAAGTTCGCACTTGTTAAGGCCATAGCGCACTGCTTGTTTGCTCAAGACCCGTGTGTCCACCTCCATCACGATGCAAAGAACCAGACAAATTGCCACAGTTCATCTCTGCCAAGCTAAGTCTCACCTTTGCCCTCATTCCAATTCACAGTCCACATTTTGAAAACTGTTTTAAATTACACTCTGTTTATTTTGGACGTCCGAATAGGCACATATTTGTCTTCTTAAAATCTCTTTCTTAACCCACGATTTAACTCTCCGTTATTAATTTGATTGATCTAAATACATGTTTATTTCTTTACATGTGTGCATAATTGTCATTTTATATATCAACAACTCATATTAGCATATAACTAAGAGAAATTCACATGAAAGAGATTATTACGACATCCGGGGATCCGGATAATTCTGACCAGATTGGACTCTAAAGTCAGTTCGCCTCCACAGAGCTACTCTGAAGGCTGACATTATACATAATTTTCACTCTTAGATAGATGTAATCTTTGGGGTAAATTATTTTAGCAAGAGTCACATTGGTAATGTAATCTATTGGTGAGAGTTAGATTGTTATGGAAATTAAATGAGATATGGTGTATAATATATCAACAACGGAACAACTTCCTACCGATATGATAATCATAAAACACTATGTTCAAGCAAACCATGTTTCATAACTATGTTTTAATTTAAACATAGTCATCTTAAGTATCATAGCATGTTATCAGTTACTGTAATTTTCTTGTTGATAAGTACGTTGTGGCAATACACGTGTAATCATGTATAAGTATATTGTACTGCGTGTAATTATACAAGAATAAAAACTAAAAATAATACGGAAGGCAGAACAAAATCAAAACACATAGAACTATCAATGTTGATACCTTAATCAAACGTTCATTATCAGAAAAAGATCTGAAGGAAAGACGAAGAGAAAGCATGAAAGAGAGAGAGAGAGAGAGATTAAAAATAATGTTATTGTCTTCAGTTTTAACTAAACCCTCAACATTATCACTCTAAACGTTTAACGGAGTATAAATCTTAGGTTTGCACATTGTTTTTGGATAAGAAAGCAGAGTTGATTAAAGAAATCCATGCTTGATTCTAGCTTTTATGATTGTATTTTTCAAAATATCCTTAATTTTCTCAGAGAAATCTTCCTCAAATTAAAGATAGAATACAAATTGCATTTCAATATAATTTCTGCATGTTTTTTTTTATTAATGTTTTTGCGCTTTTTATGATAATTCATATACTCTAGATGGTTGATCTCCTTTTATAAGGTGTCCTGACCTGACCAATGAGGATTTGAATCATTGAATCATTCCTGTACAGAATATGAGTTTATTACTTTTATCGTGTTTGCCGTGCAAATTATAGTTAAATAATATTTAACTTTATTAGTTTAGATTTTTGGATCATCCAGAAATCCACGGTAATCTGCAGAATCCAAGTGTAAACAATTAATTGACGTTAGCTGTCTATCTTGATGTCGGTAACAATTCACCACTAATTTACAGGAGGTCACCGGGACAGTGGACATATGGAGACCTATCAGCATCACTCATGAGTTTGCTTCAGGCTCAGAAAGAATTGCGTAGGTCTGGAAAGCTTCATATAAGTATTTCGACTGCCAAAAGGATTTTTCTGAGTATTATCACTTCAAGTTTCTCTCTCCACAAATATTTGATTCTGCCAACGTCACAGGAACTATTAACTGTCTACTACTTGTTTAAGCAGAAAAGAAGTTTCATCTGGACTTCAGCGCTTTGTCAGTCCCAAAATCGAGAAGTTACAAAACTTGCTTTATTATCATTCCTACCTTTCTCTGTTTCCGTATACAATCATTTATTTGATTTAATTTCCACTAAGTTGATCATGTGTACTTTAGACTCCGAATGCTCTTTTTGCTTTTTTGCTATCTATCTATTTGTAAATCAGTATGTCAAATAGGGAATTATATTAGTGGGAACCTGGAGGACTTATTACATGAGAGATCGCAAAAAAATCGAAACATGAATAAAATGAGTGTGAAAATAGACTGATATAGTATAGTCTAGTTTGAGATCTACAGTAAACTCCAAACCTTATCTTCTATTCTTTTTTTCTTTTGTTGAACTCTCCTCGGTCACCTTTTTACGATTTAAAGCTCAACCACTCAGTAGCAACTTGTGCAAATAAGTAATTTGTAAAAACAAACATTGTAGAAAACAGGGAGTGCTTGTTCATCTGAATGACAGATATCAACTTCTGGTACTAACGATATAGCTATACTCGTAGATGATCATTTATTTCTTGTAATCAAACTGAAATTGCAGGAACCTCAGATCCCTGAAGCTGTTTGGAATAAATGCAGTAATAAGACATTTGGGGCGTTTATCTTTGCCAGCTATTGCATAAGGTAAACATTACAGGTATTACCACTGGTTAATCCAAGTACGCCCGTGAGTCTCTCTTTGAGAGGTATAGGTGACCACCTTTATGACCAGCCACAGAATGCTGCCACCACACCTAATCGCAGAGTGTCCAAACTGGGGTGCAGAGTCTCCAAACTGGGGTGCAGAGTCTCCAAACTGGGGTGCAGAGTCCAGCCAATAATAGGATTTATGTATATTCTTCGTATGTTCATTTCTCATGATTAAGATATTCATTGTGCTTCTTAGATGACGTCTAATTTATTTTCGATATATGAGTACATTTCACTTGGGTTTTTTTCATGTTATAATTATAACATAATTCATTCTCTGTTACTAATATCATGTTATCATTACAATTATCAAAAAACTAAGGTTTCACATTGTGGGTCCTTATTATACTTGTTTTAATGTATAAATAAATACGTTTCAGGGGTTAAAATTATTTTACGGGTACGGGGCAAAAAAAGAGGTTGAAAACCACTGTTCTACATTTAAACTTGTTTGGAACATTTTAATATCCTTTAATTGAAGTAGGGTTCAATCGCTAAATTTTAAAAAAAATATCTTGATAATGAGCCGATACTGTTCAATATATCATCGTAATCAGTCAACTTAATTCTAATCATATTAAAATCAATGAAATTATGGACCTGATTATCTATGATTGTGAGGAAATCTCTTGAGATTTTTGTTGCGAAGTATGTAAAGAATAATAAAAAGAAGATTTTTACTTCATTTCATTGATAAGTTGAGCTAGTGTTTATGAGTGAAAGAGTAAATGCACTTTGAATTGTTTTGACTGTTTTAAATTCAGAATAATGCACACTCAGCACCAATTGGCAAAGACTGATACTACTTGAGGCATGATAAGACACAGCTAAACCACAATTTGGCTGTTAACACAATAATTTTAACATTTTCCATAATCACTCTAACCTGAATGGAACAAGTAAAAAAAAGTTGCTCTATTTTTCACAAGTAATATGTCAATAATAACAATTTAAATTTGAATTTAAATTTACAATATTTTCTAGATATAATGATAATAAATTAATTTTCCAATTTATTATTTAAATAATAATGTTTGATCTAGGTTATGTTAGGTTGCAGCAGCAGTCTCACACTAATGCCAAACATTGGATAGAGATAAACAAGCTTTTAATAGGCTCCGATTAATGTCATACGAATATAAAACAACACTTTGTAAGATTATTATTTGATATGATTAATACTACGTCTCTACATATGATATAATATGATTATCAATTAAAAAATACAATTATTGGAAAATGATGTTTACTTGACTGCTTTAATTAGCTGATGTACAAATATAAAAATGTAAACAAAAGGTAACAAGTATTTTCATATATTTATATTTTTTGTATAAATATATATCCAGGTTGAGCAACATTTTAATTATTAAGAATAATAATTGATTCAAATACATACTTGCAATGAAGTAAATTAAATAGTGTGACCTCCTAAAAAAAAAAATATCCGATTTTTTTCTAAGTTCGTTTGAACATTACCAAGTGAAATTGATAAATAAATTACCTTTATCCTATGAAAAATGTTAGTCGTTGTGTACCGTATTGCATTCAACACCTATCTTGAGAATATACGTTCTTTTAGAATTTCTTACTGATGATGATTTGAAATCGAAGCCCATGTCATTTTTTTTAATTTTTTTCTATAGAAATAATAGAAAAGTATAATTTTCAAGATCCTCATATAATCTAGTGTAATATGACAAGGCAGTGACCTTACGGTTGCCATTCATGCTAGCTCTGACACACTCAGTCTCAATGACTGTTTCCATATGTAGGCGAATTCTTGATCCCAACGCTATTATCACTTTGAGAGCTTCAGAAGAAGCAATAAGTTGGGTGCTTGTGATCTTCATGTACCTGACTGGCTATTTGTAGGAGCCATACTACTGCTTTACCAATGTGTACTGCATTTCAAATTTTACAGATTTAAATACTAAACTATTCTTACATTTTATATGAAGTGCTAAATGTCACTATATTATAAAATAGATATTCTATTAATGAAAACGATGCATTAATTACTTGGTCTTCTTATTAAAGACTCTATTCTATAATGCAGTTATCATAAAAAGTAAAACTTTGAAAGGAAATGTATGAATAATTTGAAAAATAGTCAACTTTGTATGAAGGGAAGATAGAGCAAGAGGATAGTAGTGCAAATAGTGGCTCTGGGAACAAAAATTTATTGATCACACCTTGCCTCAGAAAATGACGGATTGAATTAAAAAGGAATTTATGTATGAGGATTCTTGAAAGCAATATTTCTCTACTATGTCTTAAGGTTGTTTGAAAAATAAGAACCTTCGTAAGGTTCTTACCGAGACGGGAATATTTCAATCTTCCATAATAGTTTTATTTAATTATAAAAAAAAATTGTTTGGCTCTAGCTTTAGTCAAACATGCAATATTTACATTATTTATTTTTTTTAAAAAATATATTTCAATCATTCTCAATATAAAGGAATAAGGAAAAACTTGATAGTACATTAATGAGAGATGTGAATGATTTTCTGTGTCATTGATGTAGGTCTGATAAGCTATTAATGATATTAGGTAATATTTTGTACGCCAATGTGTTAAAAATTAGAAAAAGTTTTTAAGTAAATGATATGTAGAACTTGTTAAAAATATAATATTTCTAATATACATACATTATATAATTATATTGTGATTATACTTTAAAAAAAAATATGAAAATAAAACTGTATTAGAGTTTATTTACCGTATGAAGAAGACTTGAGGTAAACCATATCCACGGTCGGTTTGTCCCACTTTGACTGGCGCAAAGCACTGTCTGCTAACTAACCCCTCTACCTGCAGTATCATGCTTAGTCAGCGAGTTCTACAATTCAACTCTATTAACTATTGGCTGAGCAATAAACAGCTCTAAATCATGACAACAAACAGCAATGTTGTATCTTTCTATTAAACAATAAACACTACCGATTGCTTTTAAATAATAAACAATAAACAATAGCAGATCTATTTTTATCGTTTTAATGATAAAAAGTTTACAAGCAAAAAATATAAATAGAGTTCTTGTAAGAATGAAATGAAAATGGAAAAGTAAAGGTTATATTTTTATTAAATAACGGCCGTTTATTGAACGACTTATTGAACATTAAATAATTGAAATGTTTTTATGGTAATATCATTTTTTTTTTCTTTAGCGTGTTGTCTTATAGAGAATTAACACCTTTGGGGGAATGATCAAGGAGCGAATGAGAGAGTCATTCTAATGGCTCAGTACTTATTTGAACCCATGTGCGGAGCTGATTACCGGAGGCAGCAATTCTGTATTGTTTCACCCATCCAATGCTGACGACGTCCACTGTTGCTTTACTTTGCTGACTAGTGGGTTCTGGTGTATTGGATATGGCCATTGAGCGTAATATTATTACATATTGCAGTATTTGGATATATGCTATCTTTACAATGGATCCTAAAATTAAAACACCAGATCTTAATTTCTATAGAATTCTCTATTTATCAGTCAAAAGGTTCAACAGTTTTCAAATAAATTATAAAAGCTTAATAGTTTACTACTTAAAGTTACTAATACATAAGTTTATATACTCTACTTAACTATACTTAAAGTTTACTGACACTTAAAGGTTACTATACTTAAAGTTTACTAATAATACTTAGACATATTATTACAACCCATTTAATCAATTAAATTAAAATATTATGTTAATGTGTCTAATTTGTATACGTATTAACAAACTCTCTAGTAAATGTATAGTCCTCATAGACAAATCAATTGAATAACTTCACTATTGTAATACAGTGGTACCTACATTCTCGACCATAATTCGTTCAAGAACTTTGGTCATCAATCGATTTAGTCGAAAATCAAAACTAATACATAATGGGAAATGGAATAATCCGCTCGGTCATATCGTATGAAGGTGTTATTTTTTTTTAAATATTGTAGGTTTCCCTATATATAAATATGATATGAACTACTAAAAGTACATTACTAAATCTAAAGTAACTTGAATGACCGTTCAAGGTCCATAATTATGTTCAAATTCTGGGAGGGGGATAATTTTCTCGCCATCTCTGTTCGAACCCCGATTTGTTCGAGTTCAAAGCCGTTTGAGCACCCAGGTACCACTGTATTTGTCAATTACAACGAAAGTAATTATTCTCACTGCACAATCCTATCGTTATATTCTGATAAGTTCTTGTAGATGGAAGAATATAGTTATCCTTTTTGGTGTTATATTTCTCCTTCCAGTATTCTGTAATTTTTATCACAGGATTTTAATATGATATTTAAAGATTCGAAGTACCAAAGTTTAGGTTGAAATTTTAGTTCTATGACATAAATAATTATAATGTCTCTTTCCCATGTTTTGGTATACGAAAAAATAGTATGGAAATTTAGATTACTAAGAACTATAAGTCTGTTAAATATAATATAAGTTCTATTATAAAATAACCGATTTTTACATGTGCATCGGTTTCACGGTTTATGATTTCTAGCGAACTTCATACAAATGAAACTGGAATTAAAACATAAAAGTTCTGTACATTAATACCACTTGTCATATCAAGGCTATTTAAAGAAAAAAAAACTAAAACCGTTTAAAAATATTAAAATCAGAGTCAATGTTAATATTTTTTAATTAAAGTTCAGCGAAATTCTTTTTAGAAGTATCTGTGAATCTCGACCAAGCATTTAAAAACTACCTATTATAGCAATGGGGTTTTTACGGGTAAAATGTTTGAAAAGAAGGTTAAGTAATCTCATAAATTACCTAGGCAGAGGTGATCACATCGCCAGTAATAATGAAATTATTTGATACAGAGAGAATTCTTATAAAAAAAAAACGAAAAAGGTAATTTTAGGTTATGTTAGATTAGGTTGCAGTGGCAGTTACACAAGGAACACAAATAGGCCAAATATTAACCCTTTATGATACCACAGTGACTATTCTACATTGAGAGTCTTACATTTTTCTAACTCAAGTACACTGATCATTCGTAGGGATCTTTAACGAATACCTGACATCGTACGGGCTCGGGACCGACGGCTTAACGTCCCCTCTCTCCCCCTATGTTCCTTAACCTTGTCGTGGTGAGGGGGCTTAACATGCCTGGGTAGTTTTCCCTCATGATGGGACTAAGAGAGACACAACCTGGACAGAGGGCTAGCCTGGGGCACCGTCCAAGGGTGGAAAGTCCGCTCGTTTGCGCGCTGCCTTGCGTGGCAGTCCTCCCTTATTGGTCAAATGTGGTAAAGCCTATCATTTCAAGGCTTCTTTTGCGGGACTGTGTGGGGTTGGGATTGCCCGTCCTTCCTGCCTCGTGTGGCTAATGCATGCCTTTTTCAAGACTTCTCTTTCACTGTGGTGGCACAACAGCGGCTTAGCTGCTACTTTAGGGTTCTCGATCTTGAGCTGGTGACCGCGAAAGTTAATTATTCTGGATGGTAGAACTTCCGGAGATAGTCTAGGGGAAATTACTTTTATTTGTGCAGCTCGTAGGTAGATGTGTAAACGACTTAGCAAGTATTACAAGTGAAGGGCTGGAAGTTACTTCAGATTTTGTAGTGGAAGTCCAAGGTTTCTCTGATCACATGCCTGAGTGACATCAATAACTATTAAAAATTTTAGGTAGAAAGAAAATATTTTACCCCTTTACTAAGGTTTATATGGGTGGTAGAAAACAAGAAATCCTATGTAGTTAATTTAGAGTTTTTGACTAGGGAATTTAAAACCTATATGACTATAATGATACTCACAGTTATATTAGGTATCTCCTAGTTATATTAGGGGAAATGAGTATATAAAATGAGTATTCTTAATGAAATTTATAGAAAAAGTATATACAAAAAGGTCTGGAAAAAACAGTAAGAAGAAAAAGGAATGACGGAGAGTGCTTTAAATTACTGAAAAAGATGTTTCAAATTTTAGCATTATTCAGAAAGAATGGCACAGATTTAATAGATGATGGTGCATGAATTCGAAAAGGAAGCACAGTTTTTGTTGTACAGTAAAGAGAAAATACTTTGTCCTGGAGTCTGCGAAAAACTAGGTAAAATAAAAGATTCTAAAAAGGTTTGGGAACTACCAGTTAGTTATATTAAAGCCAGAAATTATAAATGTCTCGGAAATATAGCAATAGACGACTGGGTAAAATATTTAGATCAGCTCTTAAACCCAACTGTTTTAGCAGATTCAATTTCACATGCTGAGCCATACTATGAAAATTAATATTTAGATGCTAAGTTTTTGTTAGAGGAACTGAATGATGTACGAAAAAAGGGAAAAATCAATAAAGCTCCGGGGATTGATAGGATTCCACTAGAATTTTACAAGAAAGCACCACTTGAGTTCAAGGAGAAATTATTAAGAGTGTCTTATTCTATGTATAATAAAGGGGAAGTTCTTTCAGAGTTTAGAAGATGAATAACATGCCCTTTATTTAAAAAATATGTTAGAGAACAGGTGAATAACCTTCTTCGACACCATTGATCTTAAACATAGGCTATTCTATAAACTATGTAATCAAGGTGTATCTCATAAAGTAAAAGAATATTAAAGAGTTTGTACAACGAGACTGTAGCGTCGATTTGGAACAAAGACAGTTTTAAGTTTTGCCTTTTGGGTGTCAGATTTCTTTAAACGAAGATGAGGTTAAAACAAGGTGAATATTAAGTACGTTTTTGTTTTCATTATTCTTAAATGATTTAATTGATGCAGTCGGGAGTGGTATAGAAATAAATGGTCGGCAGATAAGAACATTATTTATTATAAGCAGACGATATTGTTTAGCTTGTTTATAATCAACAGACACTACAAAGAATTACAAAATGTTTATAGAAATATTAAGATCTCTGGAACTTAAAGTGAACTTGCTAAAGTCGGAAATCGTGGTTTTTAAAAAAGATTAACAACAACGAAATAGCTAGATGTGTAAAAAAACATCATAGAAGTGGTGAATAAGTACAAATATTTGGGAACAATTTCTTTCATTTCAACACTATATAGAAGAAACATAAACACTATTTGGTAGAAATTAATAACTAACTCAAATGTAGGATTCCCTTTTAAGGTACAAATTTGTAATACAACTATAAGACAATAATTTGTTATAGTACACAAATGTGGGGTTTCAAAAAAAAGGGACGAATTAGAAAAAGTTTTAGATTTCTTTATCAAAAAAATGATAGAGACAGATATATATATAGAATCAGGGTTAATTCAATTTACAGTCACACTTTTAATTTCCACGTAAATTATACATGTAATATATTAGAGGACAAAGCAAATAGGCTCAATGTGTTTTTATTGAAGAAGACCGTTAAGGCAAATTGATTTTCTCTTGAAGAGTGGAAAGAATTGGTCAAAAAATGTAACAGAAATCTTAGTAAAGAATAGATAAATAGGTTAAATTGGGCATTATAAATAAAAGACCTTGCAAGCAAAATAAAGCAATTAGAGAGAGAACTATATTCAAATAGCACAAAGATCACACTTTAATATGTATTACCGTTCTCTTGATAACAATCTATAAAGTAAAAACAGGGAATAGTTTGTACAAATGAATCCTGTAAATATGACTTGGATCTTTAAGATTAGAGGAGGTCTGTTAAACTTAAATTACAAACACTGGAGGCTTGATATTGATAAGCAGGTAAACATTTGTCCATGTGCAATAAAAAAGAAAATGAAACATTGTTCTATTTTGTGGTAGCATGCCCAATATTAGCAGGTTTTAGTAAGAAATGGATGGGTCAAACAATATTGAAAGTAAATGAATTTATTAGAATTCTGAACGGGAATAACTGGATGGTATTGATTAGATCTGCTAGAGAAGAAGCTTGAGCCTGGAAAAGTGAGCTGATCACTTCTTTTAATTATTAGATTTTGCTTGTTTAGAATTGGTTTTAAATTGCTGGTATACTCTTTTATCTTAAATGATAAGAATATTTATTGCAAAGATATTATTGTTTGTGCCTATTTTCATACAACAATTAGATATGTAGTTTATTCTTTATTTTGATAAATGTTTATATTTAAACATTTTTTTTTTGTATTTATTCTTACCTGTAGGTGTTCAATGACATACATTAAGGGGAAAGAATTTCATTTGCTTTATCTTTTAATTTTATTTTGAAAATTTATATGAAATGAAGTTGTTTTTATTTTTTCAGTTTTCAATTAATTATATTGTGAAAGAAATAAATACGTTTTGGTTGCTCCTCCAGACGACAAAGGCCATGGAATAAAAGTTTTGATTGTTTTGTGTTAAAAATTAAAAGTAAAGGCGATATCAAAGTAATTATATTTCCTTCTTCGAAAAATTGCATTCTTCGTCTAATCTCACATAAAACGTTCATTCATAGTAGTTAAGTTGACAAATTTCTAATAGATGTTCTTAATATATTTTCAAACTCTCAGTTTAAAGATATAGTATTCTTTACAAATAAAAGTTCAGTTGGAATGGGCTTTTTAAACTAAGTTGAACCTGACTGTTTTCGATACCTTTTAACTTCTTTTGTCTTGAGATATTTGTCAAGGTGAGAAGTAAAAAGAACTCGAGACTGCAGGATGTTTGAATGGTTCCAAACATTTTCAAATTGTTTACTAACTTTTTCCCTGGTCTTCCCTTGTTACCGGGTAATCACATGAAAACCAAATTATTTACACTTTTTGCTTTCTTAATTTTCATTATTCTTCTGGTAATCCTGGAAAATTGAAATTTTTCATTTAATACAATAACTATTTTAGTATCATATAGAAAAATTTCATAAATATTTATATTAGTAGAAGTTGAAACTAGCGTAACCCTTCACTTCCTTAACTCTTTACTTAACCTGTGTTTATTTTCTAAATTATTTACGTCCATGTTATTAAAAGAAAAATTCTTTTTATGAACTGTTCGGACAAGTCGAATCGAACTGGTGAGTCCGAGCAACTTTAAACCAACATTATGAAGTGTTAATTGATTGTAGTTATTTGATCTACATACAATATCATACATATATATATAAAAGTTATAAATAATTAATAATATATGTAACCGAAATGATGTACATATTCATTAGGTAGTTTACCTCCTTTGGGCCCTCAGGAGTAAGTAACTAGTCTAGTTTGGATCAGTTGTATTGTAATGCTGAAGCAAGTATAAATACATAACAATAGGAATCTTAAGTTACTTTTTGTGTAAATATTTTTAATAATATAATAAACTTGAAAGGTGAACTATTTAAGCCAACATTGCATGCAAGTATAATTTGTTTGTGTTATCCCACTGACCACCTCTTAACTACATATTAAAGATAAAGTTTAATACTTGACAAAAAAAAGAATAATAATAATCAAAATACAATGATGTAACATCGTTATCAGCATTATTTTCAATGTAACAGTATTTTTGTGTAGCTATAACTGTTTTCTACATTTTAATCATATTGTAAAATGATGCCTGCCATATTTGAAAACAAATCATTTAGTTAAATAGTTTGTTTTTGATTTTTATAATACATTTAATTATAGTACTGCTGAGTATAAACCAATCCAGATTTTTTTAAAGAAACAACTAAATAAATAAATTTTTATATGAAAATAATTTTTACTTTAAGAAAGGTATAAATGGACAAAACTGTCGCCATTATTCTTCAGTTTAGTATTACGCTTTCGAGAGTGCCTTTGAATAAAGTTTTAATGATTTAAATTTTTATTACTCAATATTTCATATAATGATAACTTCAAAAAGTAAGTACGCTGTTCGTGTTAAGTTATTTGTTTAGTATAATAAATACTGAAATAGTTTAATGTTAATGGCATATGATAATAATTAGGTACTTACTAATGAACTCTTTCAATCAATATGGCGGTTGCACTTTAAATATCTTTTTCATTGGTTAACAACTGTTGTATCTTTTAGTTAAAATAAATTTTGTAGATTAAACATAACGTTAAAAAAGATTTAAAATGCTTATTTTGGATTATTTATGAAGCATAATTATCTATTTAATTACAAACAGTACGTATTTGTTACAGAATTTTTACGTAAAAATTAGACCTTGTTTTATTGGAAATATGTTGTAAATTACTAATCACTGAAGACAATTTTACTTATTTATTTTAAACAATTACTGTAATGTAAAATGAATGAAGAAATAATATTTTCATTAAGTTATTAGAATGAATTATGAAAAGTAATCTTACAATTAGTAGCATTGATTAAATAAAATATGGTTGTTATATAGCTTATTATAGATGTAGATATTTATACTTCACAAATAATTCAGTATTAAGCATAGTATACTGTATATATGAAGCTTATTACGACTTAAATGTTCTAAAAATTAATTGACCATTCATTTTAAATTAAGAAGCTGCAACTATTGAGTTATTAAGTAGTGAAATTTAATAAAAGTAAGTAGTAGTAGTGTAATTTAAAATAAAGTTATTTTATTTTTTCAATGAATATTGACAGTATTAATAGTGTTGAACGTTATTTAATAATGGCCATTCCAATTTTTTTTAACAGCTTTTATTATTAATTACTTTTTTACACAACCAGTAAAATGCTTCTAAGCACATTAGAATAAATCAATTGAAATATGAACTATTATTGTTGCTCCTTCAAGTTGTCCCTAGCATTACAACTTATTTTGAACATTTAAAAAAGATCCTCTATTAGGCATGAAGAACTCCAATCACGAATTGCAAATGTTTTTTCAAAATCCATAATTATTTATTATTTTCTCTTTATAATTTGAATAATGAAGACAGTCACTTTAGAACAATCAATTAATTAAATTGATTATTTATGAATTCGACAAAATATTTACTCACAGTAATATTGAATGTAGATTACTTCAATTTTTTATTTTGTGTACAAATTATAATTTGCACAATATTTCTGTTTATAGTCATTCATTCAATGAGATTATTTCTACAGCTTAATCCTTTATATTAAGTAGTCAAAAATTACTCATCTGAATGGATGTTTACCATTTATTATAAGAACGACTAAGGGAAGGATGGTATATTGCTCCTTCATTTAGTGCATGGAAGACAGTAAAGTGCATTATGCACACATTATTTATTTGAATATATTTACAAACTTAATATGTTTAATAAATGAAATAAAACATCACATTTTTTAATTTTGCTTCGAGTGCTGATTTCATTCTTCCTGATTTTTTTTTGTATATAAAGTAAAGGTTACTATCATTTCACATTGTAAGATAAGTTATCATAAAATAAAGTTATTATTTGACTTTCTTCGTCTTCAGTATCTAAAACAAAATTTCTTTCTATTCAACTTAATATTTTAATGATGTTATGTGCAAAAAGGACATAATTTATTGTCTCCAAAAGAACGGGAAACAATAGTTTGTATTTTGGCATATATTATTATAAAACACCTTTAACATGGTTCAACATTGACAAAAACTATGCAGTTCTTCTCCTGATGAGGAATTATATAATTTTATAATTCCTGAGATATCAGGAATTTTAAAATATTGTATAAAACTTGTAGGACTCATTCCCATCCATATTCACTCAGATGTCATCAAAACAATATTGGAAATGGATTTATTTAATTTGTTTTTATTTTCACTGCATTTTACTTAAGTGAAGTAAAATATTGTTGTAAAAACCTACTATTAAATCATTTAGTAATAACTTATTTCAGGAAGTTATTTTTAAAAAAGAGATGTTATATTTTAAATTCTAATTATAATTATTATTTCCAAATCCTCATTGTTGAAAACTATACAGCAAAAATCTGGAGTGGCCTACACTCAACTTTACTATAAGTAAACATATTATCATACTTCTTGGGTATATAATAAATAATGTTCCATTTAGTTATAATATAAATGTCTAATTGGAGATGTTTATTAGTCTTTCATTCTTGGAGGTAGTACAGATAGTGATTGATTCACTTATCAATATATACGCTTATTTTTGAATATCACACCATTGATTCATATAATATCCTTAGTATAATCTGTCCTACTTCTACTTTGAATATTTAAGACAAATTTTCTCATTTAAAACTTGAAAATATTCCTATTTTGTCTGAGAAATGTCAGGAACATCTAAGAAAAAATGTCGTTTTAAGATAATTCTTAATTTCAGATGTCCAATAATTTCATTTATTTTTCTTCAAAGATGTTTGCAATTTTGAATGATGTTTTATATTTTTGGTGATGATGATGTTGATGATAAAAATGATGTTTTATATTTTATAGAATTACTATACTGGGAGTTTCATGAGTTCCTAGTATTTAATAAAAACCACTTTTCTTTCCATTTGTCAAAAACATATATACCATTTCACTTTGAGTGAGTGTTAGTTTTTTCCTGCCCATTGTACTATGTTATATGGTCGCTGTAAATGTATATTGAGGAAAAATACATTAGCAATTAGTCAATTTTACATACTCAAATCAAAGTTGATGCCAGCTATTCAGTATAATTTAAAACTTTTCTTATGTGGAAGCTTGAAATGTTAAAAATGATAGATATGAACTACTAGACTAGAATAGAGAAAATTCTGAATACTTCTCAACAAACATAACTCCTCATTCTGTAGGAAAGAGTCCATTCCTCACATATCAATTTTGCCCAATGATACTATAATTCACAAATCAAAATAACTTACAACTGATATTAATTTTTGTTCAAGAGTACAATATTTAGATTGATTATAGCATTTTGTGAGATAAATCCATCATACCAACGAAAGCTACAAACATACAAAATTTTTATTCTTCTTATATCTCATATAAGTCAATGAGTTATTTAAATTTTTCCATTATAAATATCAATTTTATTTCAGTGTATTTACTCAAAAATTTTCTAAGTCAATGTAAACAATGTAAAAAAATATCAAAAATTCGACAAGTATAGCAGGTGATCCCTTAGTCTATGAAAAACAAACAGTTTTTATAGCTTTATTGCTCTTTGCCGTGATTGAAATTTCATGAATTTTTTTTTCAGTTTTGGTCAATTTTTCATGATTTTTAATGAGCAGTTTAGCGTCAAAAAATTTTTTCTGAAAAAAGAAATCATACTGTAACGCACCTTTGAAGAATGTAATTTTGAAATAAATTATCTTATCTCATCCTCCATATAATGTTCTATTTTTAAGCATAGTTTCATTTTGATCCGTCAAACGGTATGGCTTGTATCGCTCCCACAAGCTTTGGGATTGAATTATAAGTAAAAATGTTTACATTTTTTTTAAAAAAAGATATTTCCCGTTGTTTTAAAATTCTGGAAATATTATTTTTAACTGTATTTTTCACCTCAAAGACAATGCCAAAATTTTAAAACTCTAGAATTAGCAGTTTAAGAGAAAAAAATGTTTTTTAAAAACTGGTTTTTGGTAAATAAAGTGACTTTTCCGTCATACATAATTGCTCCTAAACAATAGGGCTCATCTACACTTTGAGGCCCATTTTTGGGTAAAATATCAATTTGATCCATCAAAGATTCTGGACCGTAGCATGGTAACAAGCAATGCTAACATACTCACACACACACACAGACATCATCGAAAAAACTGCATAAATCGATTTTTGGGACCTCAAAACAAATAATTCCGTGACACAATATCGAGATCGAATTTTTTCACGATCACTATACTTTACTTATAGTAAACTAATAAGCATAAAAGTTATCACTGAACAGTGTAAAAATAAAACTTTCAAATAAAATATCTAGCAAGGAAATCTTAATTTGTATGCCTATTTTGAAGCTTTGTTCTCTTAAACGTAATAGTTTACTGTTTATTTTTATCCTTTATTATATAATATATTTTCTTAAATATTATAATTTAGTTATATTATATACATTATAATGTATATAATTATTAAATAATATAATATATACATTACGTTTATACAAATTGAATTATTTAAGAAATTCGTTTGATCTTATAATGAAGCACCTTAATGGGATTGGCCCCTCTGTTCTAGGACTACGTGAGTGAACTATTGGACCCTATAAAGCATTTTGCATGGCTCAACCAGTTCGTGTCTGATCTTCATCATAGAAATATGGCGGAAAATGCACTGTGGCATTTGCCAAGGTAATGTCAACTATTTTTTTTTTGTATCACAGATAATGTAATTAGATATTTTATGTCGATACTAGTGTTTGGGTATATGTTTAAGATTTTTATGTTATGCCTGTTATACGCAATAAATTAAAAGTTAAATGACAGCTAATTTACTTATTTAGTTTATTAAGTTAATTACTCTTTTTTGATTTAGCAATATCAAACAAACCTTAAATAAGTGCTATTATCACAGAATTACATGTTTATTTATTATCACAAGTTAGACAATTGCTACAAGTGCTACATACTTTCGTGTCGGCACTGATTGACAAGTAGTATATATTCTCATGAGAAAGTAATATTATTTGATTATAGCTAGGCACAACCACGACTGACAAAGAGTCTTCATTATTTTATATTGCCACTAGCAAACGTGCCCGTCTTTGACGGGTACTTTTTCAAAAATTCGGAGATGATACATCGTATTCCAAAATATCATTAGAAATTATAGAATAGTAGAAAATATCATTATGAGTACAGTGTTGGGTAAATGTCTCTGTATGCACCACATTGGCTGTCTATCCTTCAGTTTCACGAACCTCTGATTCTTGAGAAAGCAAACGACAGTTGACCATGTGAGAAAAACTTGGTCTCACTCACTACAATTCCTGCGGTAGATAGAGTTGCCTCTTACGACTTAGATACCGTCGCAAACAGACGCTGACGGGACATTGCAAATTGTTTGAATGGAAACGGATAGTGGCTCTGAATCTATGGTATGCGTTGTATATACACAGAGTCTCCAGTACTACACCTAATCATGATGTCCGCCTCTATGGCGTATCCGTGCAGAGCACGAACTCAGAGTCGTCTCCCGTTGTAGATTTTTGGGCCACTGAAGTTTCTTAATATGAAATTTGTTACCGTTACTAAATCGCAGCATTATTGGTGCCCCTACTCTAAGTTTTTTACTCATAAGGAGGCAGTGCATGAGCAGTCACGGAGTCAAGAAATTCAGTTGAATAATGAACTGCTTCCTTATCACTAATTACCCTCTTTACTGACTTGTAAGTTCTTTCCTCGGCTTCATATAGCATACGAACTTGTTTGTTGATTTTTCCTGCTTGTTCATAGTAAGGGTTGAGAATTGCTCGTTCACAAAGCTATTAATTTGGAATAAATAAATTTATTGAATAGATATTTAATTTAGAATAGATACATCTTGAACTCTGGGAAATACCTTATCAATAAGCTCTTGTTTGGAGCTTAAACGCAAATGAAATTAAATCAACTAACAATATCTACTTACTACACCTCTATATTTTCAAAATAAACATATCTGTGTAGCTAGCTAAACATGGCTTCAAAATTCATAACGTCGCTTCTACCTTATATTTCCAATCCATTCAGAGCTTAAATTTTAAGTTAGATATACACAAATCTACTGTCAAAGTTTCAACTTGTGATCGTATGGTGGCTGAGTTTAGTTGTGACAAAATTTTGCGGACAAACCACAGACAGAAATTTTTCTAAAGTTGGATTCGGTTTCTCTAATGCATAAAACGTAAAGATAACTTTAAATGATTCAGTTCTAAGTGATATACAGACAAAACCTTTCTTTTATTTGTATAGATTGAGTTAGTATTAACATATGTGTACTGTTGCAGGTACAGGCGAAAGGATACCTGTACATAGGTAAGTGGGCATGTTTATGTGCTTATTGCATGTAATCACTGCATGTTTATGTCTTTAGCTATATATCATACTTATTATAGTAACCAATGTTGCTCTGGTTTTCATTATGTTGTTTGCTGTAAGGGATGTTTATATTCATAAAAGAGAAAGAGGATTGTAAATTAAGCAGACATTCAGCCTCATAAATGTTCAAAACGTTCTCACTTCCTTTGTGCTTCTCAGACCTATAAGAATTGTAAGTGTACCTCAGTGATTCAGAATAATGTATCCAGACATAAAAAAGTAAATACTTTTCTGTGGTATCTGCCGTAACACCCTTCGCCATAACACCATAACAACTTTTTTGGTCAGTGCATCATTACTATGAGTGATAAGAAGAGCGATTTCTTCTAAAGAAGAGCTACTCACCACAAGCAGGTTACATGTGCAGTGACATTGTTTTAACGATAGCGAGATTCCACTCGACGCCGGGGCTCCTCAACTTTTTATCTCTTTTGAGGACAAGAACAAACAAACTGAAGAAAAGTATCATTTTCTATATTTTGTAATAATTTTTGTGTGAAGAATTTACTTAATACATAATTACTTGCAATGATTTTTATTTGTACAGTGTGACTTCAGATATTTGCAGAGTTAAGGACTCCCCGACTTCAATATAGTTTCAGAACCACTACACAAGAACCTGACAAAGAATACAACCATGAGCAGGTAATTAAAACACTTTCTACTGCAGAAAGGTGTGTATCATAAACGCAGACTATCAATGACCTTTAAATATTTTTGTGTTTTGTGGTGTTTAAGTCTCCGTTAACAGAAATATTTTCATTCTACTCTATCATGTGACTTGTGTAACTTTGTTGGTATAAACACTTACCAGGTTTATAGAGAAGGTGGTTAGGTTAGTACTTTGATGCTTTTATATATAGGAAATTATAGTTTTTGAATATGTAGATGTCTAATGACAGTTAAATCAATCTTTGCACATCTATTTCTATTCTACTCTCAAATGCATCTCATCTTCCATAGGTGGAGAAATGTATTTGAGATCTAGAAATTGCGTTTTTGTAATCCTTATTTCTTGCTCCTTATATGAGGCATGTATAGATTTATGAGCATGTATACAATTTTGATTTTTGAGAAGGTGATAATGATATATTTATAATTGTTGTCAATAAATCAATTTCCAATAATTGTTTATAACTCTTCAATTCTAACTGTGATAATATTCAGTTATAATTGAATAAAATGATTAAGTAAATTAGATAAGGACAGTTAATAGCCCTATAAAACCAGCACTCTATTACATGCACTCACACTTTTAACTGCAAATACACTTTTGGTTACTAAAAAATAAGTAAAGTGGAGTATGCAGTGGGGTTTCCTCTTTGTTAAGGGAAGCATACCTGTTAAGGCCATCTAAAATATTACGTCACAATCACTCATCAGACGGTACGAACTTTTAAAATACAAATCCATCCATCCACAGATACATGAGACATCTTAAAAATCATTCATAAATGACTTCAAAACATGTAAACCTCTCAAAATGTTGAAATCGAAATTTTCATGATTATTACAATTGATTTAGAACAAAGAAATATTATCAGAAGGCAGTTCTCCATGCCCAAAAGGTCTCCTAACCGTGATGTTTATAGGTTTAACCGTTTGAAGAAATGTATCCATGATGTTAATCCGTTGAACTAATTAGGTACTTTAAAACAAATGTAGGGTTAACCTTAAATATTGTAAACCAATACACTTCCCATCAAACAAACCAAATTTCAAGTTTTCTAAAATAAATACAATATATTTATGGGCAACAGCTACAGTAAGTTTCCAATAATAATCTCTTAGTGGAAGTATAGATTTTTCTATTATAATATCTTAAGGCATTTTGTATTTAAAGACTAAACTATTTATTTACTAATTAGTTAATAGAAAGTAATAAATTATTTCAAAATAATTATTTTTTACATTAGTCAATTGAACTGAAATCCGAATTTTTAACATTAGTAGCAGTCGGTAACACTGTGCTATTTAAAAAACACTGGGAGGTTATACCCTTTAATTGGAGTATTATGATCCATATCATAGTTTTATACTTAAAACCAATTTTACTGTATATTTGACTTATATGAATAGGATCAAAACAATGAAAACTTTTGGAGAGTAGTGAAATTTTGTGACTGTATGTAGTATTTGCTTTTACTCATTCAAGCCAAACTCATTCATGTGACCATTAACTTTTTATATTGTCCTAGAAATTTGTTTGTTAATTAAGGAAAATATTTTCTAATAAAACTGGCTGCCTTGTGGTAATGAATTAGCCAACAGGTAATTAGCTAATGAATGTATCAAAAGGTAGGCATATTTTAAAGGTTTTGTATTATAGATCCTTGAGTTAATCATGGTACCTTATAGTGTTAAACGCTTTTTAAAGGAACTGTACATGAAAGGAGTTCAAGCTGTAAAACCTGATGTATTGATAAAATCTAAATTATTTTATTTGGATGGGTATTTATTATTTAACGGTCAAAGAGTTTGTAATAAAGATGGTAATTTTTATATCATTGGGTTTGGGAAAGCTGTTATGGATATGGCTAAAAGTGTAGAAGACATTTTAGAAGGAAAGATTAAAGGAGGTATTTTAAGTGTACCTTTTGGAACTAAACATTATAATTTTAAAAGTGGTATAACAGTTTTAGAAGGAGCTAGAAATAATATTGCTGATGAATATTCTTCCCATAATACAGATAGAATTATTAATTTTGTTAAGCCATTGACGTTTGGGGATGTTGTTCTTGTTTTGATATCAGGTGGAGGCTCAGCTTTGTTGGTGAAACCAAAGTCTGGGATATCTGTTTCAGATAAAATGTCTGTAACTAAACTTCTTGCAGAAGCTGGTGCTAGTATAGGTGAATTGAATTGTGTTCGAAAGTGTTTATCTGATGTCAAAGCAGGAAAACTTGCGGAATATATTTATCCTGCTCATACAGTTTCATTTATTCTATCCGATGTGATTGGAGATCCAATTGATATAATAGCCAGTGGTCCTACAGTTCCTTGTGAAATACCCGTAGAAAGTTCGACAGCTATATTACAAAAATATAATTTATTATCCAAAGTTCCTGAAACAGTTTTAAAATGTTTACAAAAAAACAATAATATTAATAAAGATATTTTTATAAATGTTGAAAATTATCTAATTGGTAATAATGTAAGTGCTTTAAATTCGATGAAAGATTTTTGCTTAGTTCATGGTATTGACTGCATTATTATGTCTTCCACTCTAGAAGGTGATATCAGTTTAATTTCTCAGTATTATTCAGAACTGTGTGCTGTGATATGTGACAAAATTTGTAATAAATCGAACAAAATGGAGTTTTCAAACGATCTTGTTAGAAAGTTGAACATAGAGAACAAGAGCTGGGAGAAGTTGAACACAGTGCTTGGTGCTGGCTGCTCTGCTATTTGTTTGCTATTCGGAGGTGAGACGACAGCTCAGATTAATGGTTCCGGCTTAGGAGGACGTAATCAAGAACTGGCCATGAGATTTTCAAAACTCATTAATGATAATTCAGAGCTTTCAACAAGTTTGGATAAGTTTTATATTTGTTTTTTATCTGCTGGTTCCGACGGAATCGACGGTCCAACAGATGCTGCTGGAGCACTTTCATACACAGGACAATTAAAATCAGCTCAAAAACAAGGACTTTCTTTTGAACAACATTTAAAAGATAATAATTCATACAATTACTTTACTGAGTTAAATAACGGGGACGATTTAATCAAAACAGGTCATAGTGGGACAAATGTGATGGATTTTCATATATTATACATCGCAAAAAAATAAACTGTTCATTACTTTTAAGAAGTTTTCATTTTACCCTCAATAATTTATTAATCTAACCAACTAGACAAGTTTTATAACTGTACATTTGAATCAATCACACCTTAAACACTAGTCACAAAGGTTTTTGTGGAATACCTATCTGGATGTTTCAGTTTTTGAATTGTGATTGAAGTTTGCTAGTTGTAGTTCTCTATCCATTCAAACAGCTCTATCTTGTAGCTTTTTATTTGATATTCTCATATTATTATTGTTAGTATCATTTCTACATCTCCATAGTTTAATTTAAAAATGACTTTTTTTTCTTAGTAGACTAAGTCAATTATAAAGAAGAAAATTATCTTGAAATATTAAAGTTCATCATTTATTTCTTGAATTATCATCTTATTATTACTTTTCATGAAATATTATCAAAATGCTTACGATTTTTCAGATGTACTTAATTTTCATGGAATAAGTTCAGATTAATGAACTCATGCATTATAATTATATTAGATTATATCAGATTATAATTATGCATTATATTAATTGCACTAAATATATTATTACGAACATATTGTATAAAAAAATATAATATATTACACTAAATATATTGTGCACTGTATTAAGTTTGATATGATACAAATTATAAATCATTATTTGAATTAATTTAGAATCAGAACTTCATTGTATCATGTGATATAGACATCACTTTCCATTTTTAAAAATAAGTAGACTAATGGTTCATTTCTTTTGGGGGTTATCGTTATAACTTTATAACATTAACTTTTGGAGATATTTAATGATAAATAAAGGCAATCCAAATATGCGTTATTTGAGTAAAATTAAATTGAAAGTTACGTATTCAGTTTTGCTAAAAAACGAAAGTTGACTGACACGTTTAATATGTAAACAAACAGAAGGTAAGACAGAAAATTACCTTCAGTGTAACATTACCTGCTTAAATCCATACAAGGGTCAATCTGAAATAGCCTGTAAAGTGTTATCTACATTAATAAAGTCATTTGGTATGTATAGCTAACAGACAAACATGCAGATAATATATATACTGTTAAAGTTAGCAGCAGCTTCTGCATTTACCACTTTTTTTTGCTGAGGTTTTCTAATCTTCTAACTAGTTTAAGGTGAGTCAAAGATATTGTACAAGGTTCAGGTAAAGACGTGAAGGTGTGGATGATGAGGTGCTACACTAAACTCTATTTAAATTACTTTCATTACGGTAGATAAAGGTTATATTATCACCTCATTCTTCCAAATCTTCATGTCTTTACCTAAACTTCTTTGGAAAATATCTGCCTCTCACCGTAAACTAGTTAGAAGACTAGAAAACCTCAGCAAAAAAGTGGTTAATGTAGAAGCTTCTGGTAACTTTAACAGTACATGTTTGAGAGAAGATTTGCTGCCATTATACACCAATATATATATCTATAATAGAAAGAGAAATTAAAAGCACACACTTGCAGTCTCTAATTTTCGGTTTGAACCGTCTTCAGGAGAGATGAGAGAGGGAAACCTCTCTTAAGTAGACTGTAAGTGGTGTGTGCTTTTAATTTCTCTATGTTTCTTTTTCTACATTGAACTATACTTGTCCGTTTCGGATCGTATCACCAACGAAAAAGTATATACATATGTTTGTAAAGGTAGGAAGCAGACGTTCTTTTATGCATGTGGTATTAAAATCAATTGACTTGATTGCACGTGCCTTTTTTGTTATATTGTGAACATCGAAGAAAGAAAATGAGCTATGAGATTTGAAAAACTCTATCAGAAAAAAGTACGTGCAATCAAGTCAATTGATTTTAATACCACACACATAATTATATATATATATATATATATGATGTAATTTTCTTGAGGTTTGAGGTCCAATGATTAAAACTAGTCCATTTGCCGACGTTTCGACATATATTTATGTCATCTTCAGGGCTACAACATATATATATACACCATTGTATGGTCAGTACTTGTTTATTTTTACTTTTAGGGTCGAATAAAATCATATTGGTTGTTCTATTTCCAACGATCATATTTATGCTTTCTCCTTTGGGGCTATTTTAACGGTGAAAATTGCAGCTCTTTTATTTCTTGATACCCATTTTAGTATTAGGCTGACTTTTTATTATATTTATTATACGGTGGGTGCCTTAAGTTTCATCTCACTTATTTTTAAAAAAGAGATCTTTAAAAAAATTTCTGTTATTGTATACGATCGTGGTCAACAACTTAACGTCCTCTCCAAAAGGTGACATAAAAAATTTAGGTTCATGGCCAAGATTCCAACCTACAATCTTGTATACTAGTGACTAGTACTTCAGGCTTCGTTATTAAGATTGGCGGCTGAAATCGTCGCACTACCCTGGATTTGTCATTAATGAAAAAAAACCTAGCCTTGTGCACCGTCCACCTTAATTAATTGAAATGCTTGTGAATCCCAGTCTGAATGATATAACCCGCTTCAGCGATGAAGCCTACTCTGAATATACTCCATAGTGTGTACATAACGTGTACTTCAAAGAAACCGTGGTAATTAAGCTTTTGCTCATACAGAGTAGATTATTGTTGCCTCATTAACATTAGAAATATCAACACTCTTTTTAAAAAAAATTCACGACCCAACTGAAATTTACCATTTAAGAATTTTACAACCTAAAATTTAAGTTTCAAATCGTGAAGATTCTGAGATAAATGAAAATATAGGATTGTTTATGATGAAATTAATTACTGATAAAAATATGTTTATATTTTTTTGTCAATCATTTAGTTCAGTTAAAAATAGAAGCAACGTTAATAACAATTGAAAAAATTAAGTTTTTCTGACTTGAAACTATTTATGTTTTAAAAAGAAAGAATTGAAAAGTGAAATCTGTATCACATGATACCATGAAGTTATGACTTTGAATTAATTCAATAAAGATTTATCATTTGTATATCAAACTTAATTATAATACGAATGTGTCCAAGTAAATTATTAAGTCCCAGTAATAATTTAAATGCCGTAAATAGGCTACAAATATGATTAATATTTAATGATAAATAATAATGAATAGATAATACAGAAGTAAATGATAAAACTTAGTAATTCAAAATAATTTTGAATTTTGCAATATGGGAAGCAAATAAGTACGGTTATAGATTTATACTGTAACCTTTACAAAGAATGTTTATCTAGTAAAGTATTGTTAGATTCCTGAATTTATTCTTTCAAGGGATTGGATTAAGCAAGCAGGTTGGTGAAGGTACCTTGTTTTGGTTGGAATCATAGCTAGTAGGTCAATAAATCTATTTAATGGTTATATTCAATTAGATTTTTTTTTTAGAACTTAGGAATTAAAAATTATCTGCAGTTTTAGAAAAAAAAAAATCTATGCAAATCACAGGTATAAAACTTTACTATATTAATATCAAATGAGTCTATCAATTTTTTTCTGAAAAGACTCAAAAAATACATTGCAAGAAAAACACAAAAACTTCAGTGCATTACTTCTTATTTTTCTTATTTTTAAATAAATAACATTACAACTTTAACTATTGTTAATTAACACATGTAATTTATATGTCACAAGGCATTTGTATGCTGCTGCTATCTAGCGAGTAGTGATGAAAATAGTTATTTGAAAATGTTCTTAAGAGGTTACACCAGGCCTCTTTTTTTATTTTATTTTTTTTTTAATTATACTATGAACAATATTTGGAAAATACATATTTTTACATAGAAATATATTTATTTTAATGAAATAATAATTATTAGAACCATATTTTTTGTGTTCAAAGAATATATAAAACCATATTGTATTTGTAATAAAAAATGTTATTATATATATATTTATTGGAATGAGGCTCCTTCTTGGGAATCTATTGCCTTAATTGTACGTCAGCGCATACATAAGCTCTTTACTCCTTTATTCCACTATATTTGACCCTCGTTCAGATTACTCTGTATGTGAAAGCGTCAATACTTTAGTGACGATTATTATTTGGACTCGATGCAATGAAGGATGATGCAGTAATTATATTTTTGTTAATCTTTCACCAACCACTTTTTGGTATCACGATGTGAAAATAATCATTTTGGTTTAATTCTAATAATTGACTTTTATTTCATACTTTAACTACCTACGATAGTCTTATTTTTGCCGATGTGCACTTGATGCTATAGGTTTACATACACAGGTAAAGCTATATTAAAACCATTAGCTATATTAAAACCAAAGTTAATAATTAAAGGAAACAAAATGTTTTGGCTGATGTTTACAGTGAACTGCGTTGGCAATAAATAATGGAATTCATAATTTGATCCACAATGTGGTTAAAAAGAACAATATAAAATTGTTTGACAATGTCAGTTTTATTTATAAAAGAAATATAATTGCTATCACATAAATTTGTTCTTATTAATGCTCACTATATACATAATTAAATGAAATGTACATTTATTTATACATTGTTTATTTAATTTTCTCTGTGATAGACATCTCGCCCTGGAATACCTGTTCCTTCTGAATCCCCTAGCCATGGGTACTTATTGGGGCATTCTCGGCACGTCACCAAGTACCTGTAAAATAGTCGTGTTTACTTATGAAAGTGGCAGTCTTATATACTGTAGAAAAAAGGGTCTTACAGAAAAATAGCTAACCAACAATTTCAAATCAGTGATTTTGGTTTGAAAACTTAGTTGAACAGGAAGTAAAATGTAGTGGCTAATATAATAGCTTATTATTTACGAATTTCATGTCTTGAGGGATTGTTATAACAATTCAAAATAGCTTTAGAAGACAATAATTTGTGTTTAGTGTTCCTCACTAATGGGGAACCTTTATTGGAGTAAAGACCACATTAATACCCTGCACTTCCTCATAAGAGCACAAACAATGGATATGAAAATTCTTGCCTGAGATGTATGATTAAATTTATAGAGTATAATTTAGTTTAATTAAATTTATTTAATTCAAAGGTGTATAATTAAATTTATATTTATTGAAATGTATACTATATATATTTATTTTTATTTATATTATTATATATTATATATATTATTTATATTTTATATAGTAGTATATTTATATTACTTATTTTTTTAAACTTTATTTTATGTTTTCACCCTACGATTTGTTTTTTAATTTAATTTTTTATATAATTTTATGTTTTCTGCTTTCTTCCCATTTATTTCTCTTTAAATTTCTTTCAATCTTGACTCCTCGGTTCTTTTGTTATTTTCTCCTTCGCTGTACCGCTGTTTAGCCCTCAAACCAGAGGGTTCTTCAGTTTACTGTTGTCCCTTCGTCAATTCATTTCTTCTCCTGAGGACAACTGCCATAAAGGTGGAAATATTGAAAAGTGAGTCCTTTGTTATGTTTCTTTCTATGTGCCTCAGTTCACTTTAAGTACTTTAAACGTTTAAGTAAGTTTAAGTATATTAAACTGACGTTTCATCTATATTTTTAAATACCTTCAGGGCTAAATCAATCACAGAATGATCAGAACATGAATAAAATAGAAATTACATCATATATATGAATGCACCCAATTATTTTTACTTTACTATAAGTAAAGTATAGTGATCGTGAAAAAATTCGATCTCGAGATTTTGACGGAATTACATGTTTTGAGGTACCAGAAGTCGTTTTATGACGTTTTTACGATGATGTCTGTGTGTTTGTGGGTGGGTGGGTGCGTGGGTGTGTTAGCATTGCTTGTTACCACGCTACGGTCCAGAATCTTTGATGGATCAAGTTGATATTTTACACAAAAATGGGCCCCATTTAGACGAAGATCCCTATTGTTTGGGAAGAATTATGCATGATGGGAAAGTCACTTTTTTTGCCAAAAACCGTTTTTTTTAAAACATTTATTTCTCCTAAACTGATAACCCTAGAGTTTTGAAATTTTGACATTATCTTTGAGGTTTCAAATGCAACAAACGAAAAATATATTCAGAATTTTAAAACAACAGGGAATATTTTTTTTTCAATAAAATGTAAAAATTTTGACTTATAATTCAATCTCAAACCTTGTGAGAGCGATACAAGCCATACTGTTTGACGGACAAGAATGAAACTATGCCTACAAATTATGGATATTGTAGGACATTATATTATATGGAGAATGAGTTGAGATATTTTTTTCTAAAATTACATTCGCTAAAGGGGCGTTACAGTACGATTTGTGTTTTCAGAAAATGTTTTTTTGACGCTAAACGGCTCGTTAAAAAATAATGAAAATTTGACCAAAAATGGAAAAAAAAATTAGCAATTCATAAAAAAAAAATTCATGAAGTTTCAATTACTGGAAAGAGCAATAACGATATAAAAACTCTTTGTTTATCCTAGACTAAGAGATCACCTGCTATACTTGTCGAATTTTTTGTATTTTTTTACATTGTTTACATTGACTTAGAAATTTTTTGAGCGAATCCACTGAGATAAAATTGATGTTTCTAATGGAAAAATGAAAATATATTATTGACTTATAAGAGATGTAAGAGGAATAATATTGTGCAGGTAAATGATAACACTCATTAAAAAAAAATTCGTATATATGTTATTTGACAAAGGGGAAGGAAAATTTAATGATCTTATTAAATACTAAGAAGCCATAAAATTCCCAGTATACTAATTCTGTTAAAAACCAAAAATGAAAAAGATAATTCAAAATATAAATCTTTCGTTTAGAGATTAATAACTGTAATTATCGTACATCTTTAATTAACAAATCACCTTAAAACAACATTTTCTTCGCTGTTTAACAAGTTTTTCAGAGAAAAAAAGGGTATTTTACTGTTTAAAATTTGATAATTTTACATTAATATTCAATGTAGAAGGATGTCAAGTAAACGATGTAAGAAATCTACTGGCTATTTGAACAATAGCCATGTTCTCTTGTAGGAGAATATTTCGTTTCAAGAAATGTTCACATTGGTTTTTCAAAAATGTTATTACTGCTGTAGTTATACTAATGAAATTATTTGCAAATAATAAATTATTTGTGATGTACAAAAATAAGCTTATAAATTGATATGTCCTTCAATCACTATCTGTACTACCTCACGAATGCAATGCTAATAATTATATCCCATTTAGATATATATGTTATGCTTAAATGATACGTTATGTTTTATATACTCAAGAAATTTGACATTGAGTTACTTATAGTAAAGTAGAGTGTAGGCCACTCCAGATTTTTTGTTTCCTTAAAGAACTAATAAATAGTTTTGCCCGATTTAATAGTTCTTTAAGTAAACCAAAATATCAAGGGACTAATATACATCCTATAAATAACCTAACTTCTGTTGTTTTCATGTTGTGGTAATTAATTCTGTATCTCTGAGGATGTCTAACAATATAAATGAAATATCGGCCAAAAGTGTGACCTCTGAGGTGAACATAGCCAAACCTCGAGGAGAAACACTGAATATTCTAGAAAAAAGAACAATACCTTAAACATCTAATCAGCAGATTTCAACACTTATTCATGTTACATTCTAGGAATTCACAATACAAGAAGGAAAATCAAAAAAATCAAACCACAATATGAAAAGGGAAAAAAGACTTATCTTTCCCTTTTCATTTTGGGGTTTGATAATTTATTGTTATTTCACGTTATAAATAAGAAATTACAATAGAAAATTTTGCCTGATTGTCATGGGTGAAATTTGGTTACCTTGCTTGTTTCTCAGTTCTGTATCACGTGTTCATTCAAAGTTAAAATCCACAGTCTATTTTTCTTGTAAAAAATCTTTATTGTAATACTTAGTTTTCCTGTTTCAAAATGTTATACTTCTGTAAGTTTTCTTACTAACCTGTTGTGAAAATTTCGATTGTAATTTCTTATTGGTAACTAATTGTGGTTTTTATGTATGTTTGATTTTTGAATGATTGAATTATTTCTTATATTTCCTCTGCTTTGTAGGTCTATGAAAAAGGTTTTAAATAAAAACCGAAACTTTGGCAATAAGAGTTTCTCCTGAAGACGGATTACCAGAAAATTTGAGTCTGTAAGTGTGTTTCTTTTACTTTCTGTGCTACCTATCTTCAGTTTTGAACTGTTTTATATATATACGAATCTTAACAGTTTGCCTAATTGCCACATGCCTGACCTGCAGACTTCTTTAATGGTTATTTTTTTAAAAAAATTTTTTAGCCTAAACATGGTGAAAATGTCACCAAAACATGCTGTAGAGATAAATTTTATGCTGTCATGCAGTGTATTGTAAAGAACATGAATGACAATTTATAAAATTGATTTTGTGTCTTCCAGAGAACCTACATTGAAACGTAAGAAAATTGGAAAAACTTTTTAAAACCATAAAACAATAAAAAATTGTATTACACATAAACAGGTTTTAATGCTAATACTCATATTTGAAATAATATTATTTTGGTAATATTAGAAGAAATGTTCGTTCAAAAGAATAATAGGCACCTGGTTGTTGAAAAGTTTGCTTCCGGAGGCTTGAAGGAAAGAGCGCACTTGTTGGGGAGGTTGCATGGAGGATCAGGTCGCCGATTTTCATTTTTGTTACATTTCCAAGGTTCATAATTGATCAATTCCTTTGTCGACTTTGGATCTGTCATCCATGTTAAGGCTTGAGTTATCGTTACAAACCAGACATCTTCCCTGAAATACCAATATCATTATCAATATGTAATGTAATGGCAATGAACTACATATCTTTCCTAAAATACTAAATCATTTACGATGTACTATCGATATACACATATTGTTGGTTTCATTTTCCCATTATGGGTAAATAATATCCTCTAAATGATTGCCCACTCATTACTTCAAAGAATATTACACATACTGTAATTTTTAGTTATGTATATATACTTCGAATAAAATGAAATGCCCGTGTGGACAATAAAAACTTTAACACATAGGAAAGAACAGAGAAAAACACTACAGAACTCACTTCGATATTTCGACATCCGTCGTCATCGGGTTCTTTCCTATGTGTTAAAGTTTATATAAATATTGATAAAAGTATCGACCGTGGAATAGAAACAAATTTATATAATGAATTAAGTTAACTATCTCAGTTTGAAATGAGTGTGTTGATTTTAATATATGAGTTTAAAATGAAAAGGCTTACAATTTGGATGCCCAGTCCAGAAATTTGTGCAGTCCCCGTTCGAGTTCTTTGATTTGGAACCAGTTTGTGTGGAAAGGCATCATGTAGGGTGCTCTGTTTTGCTCGTAGTACCTAGAGAAGTCTTCCCTTAGCCACTCGAACACCTCGTCAGAATCGTGGTTATGGAGCACGCATTGGTCTAAGTATGGACAGTGGCCGCCTTCGTAGCTTTCAACGTGATGTGCGTTTAGTGGTACTTCCCAAACACCTGAAACAGTCAACGTCATTATAAATGCATCGTTTAATTTAAAATATTAATATTACAAACATTTGTTAAATCTATTCCAAATTCTTTAAGAATCTCTCCCATAAGCCCAGTTATCTTATAGATTCATTTCACTATCCTTTCCTTTTTCTGCCCGATTTTTAATACTCTTCATCGCCTTCCCTGTAGCTCCTGCTATCACTTAATTCATTTTACTTTTAAGAAATGCCATCCGTGGTAAACGACCAGAAATGTGGAGTAGAGACTGGTTTTTGCATCGCGACATTGCCCCAGTATTTTGAGCTTTCAGAACTTGGGAGTCTTTGACCAAAGAGTCAATAACTATTCTTTCCTATAACCTCTACTCACTTGACCTTGTCCGAAACTCAAAAGGATGAAAATTTGACACAATTTCCGAGATTAAGTTAAATGTGACGGAGGAACTGAAGGTAAAGTCATTCTACAGAATGAATTTCCATTCATTAAGTAGAAACACTGTTAGGATAAGTGTGCGCTTTGGGGAGTATATGTTAGGCTAAGTGTGTGCGTAACTCTTAAAGAAAGTACAGTTTCAATTACAAACCTTGTATACGTCCCTTTTAGGGTCAGATAAGGTAACTAGTGATGGGGGAGATATCATCATGGTACTATTAGTATGTAGCCATACTTACATAGATACAAATACTTAATTTTTGTTTACAAACACGTAACTACACTGTCACCTCGAAAAATTACAAAAATGTGATAGTAGATAGTTGTAAATAAATACTAGCGTCCACAAAAATTAGTAAACACCAGTACATATTGAAATTTTACCCTCCAAGAAGTAAGGAAAAAAAATCTATTCCTCAAAATAAAGACCATCATTTCCCAAGACTTTCTACTATCGATCTGCAAGCTCTGGGGTCTGTTAAAAGTCCATTCAGCCGGCTTCAATAAAGAAATTCTTGATACGCTTCCTTGACTTCAAACAAAAAACCGTAATCTTGATTGAGCACAGTCCAATAAATTGCTGAGCAATTGGTGGCAAATTTCAACTCGTCTGTTGGTTTGTGCTGCGGTGAATTTGTGCGAATCTTGGCGCGGCTTTTTGTGAACAAAATCCAGTTGCTCCATGTGTCTGTCAATTGTCGATTTGCCAATTCCCAGCTCATCACCCAATTGTCGAGTGCTTGATAGCCGCATATGCAATTGTTCCTTCACCTTCCGCAGCAAAAATCTTTACTGCAGCTTCTCTGGTTAAAAGACGTCTAGCAGTAACAAATCAAAACTCGGAGTTCAATTTTATCAATTGCCATGTGGAATTAGGAATATAACAATATAAACCTAAGAAACAATTAAAGTTGAATAACTTCAATTTTTCTCTGCTGTTTACGAACTTTTGGGACAACCTAACAGCTTATTATACATTTATTACCAATTTACTTGTGCAATACACACTTGTAAGACTTTACCTGGAAAGGCTTTGGTTGGACATGTGCCTGATTTACACTCATGGGGTATCTTGTAGTCAAGAGTATACGGCCATATAGGCACTTTGGAAGGAGGTATGCCGACAGAACTGTCATATATGAGGCTAAAGTCCTCTATAACCTAGAAAAGAGTTGATGAACCTCGTTTCAATATTCATAAGATCTACCAATCAACAAACAAAAAGAAGGCTTTTCTTACTTCATATTGGGTGTTTCTACCAGGCTTAAGAAATGGTGCTCTCACTCCAACGATTTCATTCCTGGAGATGTTGGCGAAATGTCGAAGAATCTCCCTCATACCGATCATTTCTCCAACCCATTCCTCATAACCCTTGTCTTCTAAGCCTTGCTGCAATCTGAAAACAGTGCTTAGTTCTGTAGTCCAACATCACTTCTTTCAACTACCTAGAGATTATGAAACATTCTATAAATGAAGACTTGAAAATCCAAAGGGTCTAAATACCAAAAACTTTATTTTGGGAAATTGACTCTTTGTATAAAACAGTCAAAATAGTTGCTTTTCTTAATTATGATTAAGCGTAGTTATTGTGTTCAGAATACTTTATTTGTCTAACAAACACTGCTTAATTCATGTGACGATTTAATTATACAACAATGAACCTGGGGCATTGCAGGAGGGTCTAAGTACCAACAGCCTAGATACCAAACGGTCAAACTGTCATCAGTGCCTTTCTAAGGTCTATGGGTCTCATCAATAATGTTTAAAAATCAATCAGATAGTATAAAATTCTTTGATTAATCGTTAGATCATAGATCCCGATAGATTGATTGCATCAGCCAATTCGTCAATTAGCCGTGTGGGCGGGTAACATAACCAGGCGCATGGCACTTAGATCCTGTCAATTCCCACCATTAGTTTACTCCCTACGCCACAATTTACTCACACAATTTACTACCACAGTTTACTCCCAGTGTTTTGGCCACAATAACAACTGAACCCGAGTAGTTATTGACTTCAACCTTCTTGGGTATTACTGGGAATCCTTTATGGATCCTATTGAAACAACTAGCCCCAAAAGAAATATGGGACTTAAATCCTTCTGAGTTACAACTCTTCATATATGTAGCATATGAAGGGCTAAATTAGATTAAGGAAGGTAGTTTTTACACATATATCAAACATGGTGAATTACTACACCTCAGTTACCTGGATGTCATTTATTAACCTTTCTGTAACAACATTTATTAATACACACAATACATACTATCATTATAAAACAATTTTATAAATAAATTTTTTAAATTATTTAGTTTTATAACTTAAAGGTTGGGGGCGAAGTTAGCTCAGTGGCAACGAAGTCGCTTCTGGACTGGTAAGTCTGAGGTTCAATACCACTATTATTTACGTGTGAGATGAATAAATCTGAGCACGTCGTTACTCGGAGAGGGCGATAAGCCACCGGTCCTGAGCCTGTACGATGTCAGGTACTCGTTACACCTGATTTATATATAGATTTCTACTCTAAATACACTTAAGATAGGTAACATTTAGGACTCTCAATATAGAATCAGTCTTCATTGGGTGGTATTACAAAGGACCAGTGTTCGGGATGTGTGTGTTCTATTGTGGGACTACCACTGCAACCTGACCTAACCTTATAAATTAAAGTTATCAACATTTCATTATTCATACTGAAATGAAGTTAATTCTTACAGGCATACATATTTCCTAGATGCTAAAAATATATAAATCAAGACTACAAACTTGACCCTTTTATATGAATCAAGACTACAATCTTAAACCATATATATGAATAAAGATCGCAGTCTTGACCAATATGTATGAATCAAGGTTACAATCTTGAACCTTGTGTATGAATCGAGATGACAAAGGTAGGAGAATAGCGGATTATTATAAATTTTTAAAAAAAATATTTCTATATACATTACGTTAAGTTAACCATTATTAGGTGTAACACATTGTATATGCAAATATCACACAATATACTAGGAAAAAAATTGTAAGATAACTGACGATATAGTTTCAGTTGCTATTTCGTGTCCTAGGTGAGCCAACTGTTGCACCATATTGTAATTACAATATTCGTGAGACACAAAAAATGTTCCTTTTATTTCACAATTGTTTGGATTTCTTCGATGTTCAGCAAAGACTTTCATATAGTGATCAAAGTTGTTCAAGTTGATTGCTCCATCAAACGTAAGTAAGATCATTTGTGGAGTCTAGAAAAGAAAATACCAAGTTTTCAGTAAAATTGCATCCATTGTTGGTTGTAAACAAAAAATTATTGTAAGATACCATATGACCATCATTTATCACATTATAAATACATATTTGAGTAAATTATATTTATTCACTAGTTAAGGTATGACTGTCTGTACATATGGGTATGAATTAACTACGATAAACAAATATTGTTGAATATTTGTTTACATTTTCAAATGCGCCTACCAGTCACTTGAAGTGCAAGTAAAATTCGGTTACGAAATTTTACTCATGACTTGACAGCCATAAAGTCTGCAAACACTTTATAGGTATACATACACACACACACACACATATATATATATATATATATATATACAATAAAAGAAACGGTCCAGCGGACTTTTTTAAAATAAAATAAATTCAAAACGAAGGAAACACACAGAAAGACACAGACATAACTCACATCGATATTTCGACCATCATCGTCATCAGGAGGTGCGAAGAGCGAAGAGTCCCGCAGGAAGACAGGGCGGTACTCCCTGTCTATATATATATATATATACAAGTTTTGTTAAAACTTATGCCTATTTCCAATTTCACTCTTGTTAAGAGTGAAATTGGAAATAGACATAAGTATTAACAAAACTTGTATAGCTGAAGGCCTGCTCCCCAAATACACTAATATATATATATATATATATATATATATATATATATATATATATATATATATATATATATAAACCAATAATAAAGAAGATAGCACACAGATAGACACAGGAATAACTCACTTCTATATTTTGACCATCGTCGTCGTCAGGAGGCGAAGAGTCCCGCAGGAAGGCAGAGCGGCGACTTTCAGGGACTCTTCGCCTCCTGACGACAATGATAGTTGAAATATAGAAGTGAGTTATTCCTGTCTATCTGTGTGCTGTCCTCTTTTTAATTGGTTTTTATTTAAAAGTACGCTGGATCGTTTCATTTAATTACTTATATATATATTTAGCTTGATAAGAAGAAATACCCAATGAAATTAAAGAATGCAGGTCCAACAGTTTTTTAATTTCTTACTGTTGGACAATACATTGTTACACAATATATCTTGTATAAAACAGTTTCCAGCTGTTTTGTTACCTCCTTCCCCATTACTTTTATGTTATTTTCTCAGTTTTTACTTTGTTTGCTCTCTAATGACATACATTGAAAGACCTCAGAGCATTTATTTCTATTGTTTTCCTTTTTCCATTGTGGTCTAAACTTCATTGATTGCATCACGTGTTTATTTATTGTGACTTTTCTGCATTCATGTATACCACGCGTATTACATTTTTCCAGTTCTCCCAACTTTTTCCTTCTTTAATTTCTACTGTTACTTCTTTTCGAAATTCGTTACTTAAAGCTCATGTCACTAAATTGAAATTGCCGTTTCTTTTGAACATGAACTCTGCCCAGATTGCTGATTCAAATAATATAGCCTAATGTTTTGTTAATTTTTTTTCTTTTAATTATTATTAACTTATATTCAATTTCTTACTGTTGGACTTGCATTTTTTAATATATATATATATATATATACATACTAAAATATATTAATATATAAAATAATTAATATATTAATTTATATATTAAATTAGCTTCAGCCACTCAAAGGGACTACTTCTGCCCGATGACGACGTGAGTCTTTCTTGTGTGTGTTTTTATCTGTTTTTCTCTTTCCTGTGTGAAATATATATATATATATATATATATAAAGATTTCACATAAACATGTAAAATAACAATCAATGATCGAACTCCCTATTTCCCATTTCACATTGTGGTTTGATCATATTATAATATATATATATATATATATATATATATATATATATATAAAACGTCTACAATCACTAAAACCACTGACTGATCAGTATCAGTTTAACTCTGACGAGGACAATTTGTTTTGGTTGTACGGTTTTAGTAACTTTTCTAATTTTTTACTGTGATTTTGATGCTGATTATATATATATTGTTGAAATGTACCGCAGCTTCGGCATTAACGAATTGTTTTTTAAAACATTTTAAAATTTCCAAACTTTGAAAAATGTAAGACCAAGCCTGACAATAATTATGGAATAGTCGAAAGCTAGTTTCTAGACAATGGTCTTGTAAGTTATGTTAAATTCTTTACCTGTGATGTTAGTTTTCAGTTGTATTAAAATTATTGATATCTATTAAAGTGTTTCAAAAAAGTGTCTCAATGTCCTTTGGACAACTTATTTGGGAATTACCACCTTCTATTCGTAAGACTGTCAGGAGACTGGAACAGCTTAGTTTGAAAGTCGCTAATGCCGAAGCTGCGGTATACGAGTATTTCAACAAAATATGCCTTCAAGAAGATAAAGAGATCGAAATGTTGAATGTGAGTCCTAGTATCTGTTTTTACTTGCGTTTCTTTAAGTTTTCAATGTACGAGGTATATCCACAAAGTAACTTCCGTTTCAATCTGTATCCAAGGCAGCGCTGCGATTGCAGTTCCGAGCATGCGTGGCAGTTTCTCTGACTCAAGGAGAAGAAATGTACGCCATTTTCAGATCGTTACTGTTGACGTGTTCTTCTTCATAATGTCAACCTTTATTTAAAAAGCCGCCGCTTGTGAAATCTGATCTGTGATTTATTTTCTAAACGTAAAGAAGACAGCGATGATTTTCTTTTTCGGGTAGTCAAGGGGGATGAAACTTGGGTATCTTAAGACACCCCTAAAATCAACGGCAATCAATGGAAAAGAGGCACACTTCGTCAGCAGCGAATGTGAAGCCTAAGCGATGTTAACACCTCGAAAAGTTATGTGTACTGTTTTTTGGGACAGAAGAGGCATTTTGCTGATTGATGTCTTACCACGAGGTCGAACAATCAATGCACCTGGTTACGACAAGACCATTAAGAAATTGCGCCGCGCAATACAGAACAAGCGCCGAGGATTACTGTCGAACGGTCTTGTTTCTTACCATGATAATTGATACCTCACACATTGATATGACAAAGAAACTCCTACAGGAACGACGATTTGACTAGGACGTGTATGATATATATAGTAGTATATAATATTGCAAACGATTTTTATTAAAACAGATCGAACGTACTCGTAAATATTGAATATTGCAGGGTTTGACTTTTGAACAGTCGCAATATAAGGGACCCAAAGCGATTCAGATCAGAAATGTCAAGGATGTCTACATTAGAACTGGATTTAAATGCCCCGTATACCGAGATTGCTCATATATTATTTTCTTTAGGATATCATATTTCTTTGTTTAAACGATTTGGGCCGCATGATGAAGATGACGATAACAAATGCATTAACATTCTTAATAATAGGTCTTGACTTTGCAACACTCAACGCGGTATTGACAGGGTTGTTGTGGTGGATCCGATATCTATATATATCGGATATATATATATTGTTTTCTATGAGTCGTCCGGGGTAGTTTGTAGGTCCATAAGTGTGGTTACTAGAAAGATCCAGTTACCCGCTGACCAGCGAAGCCTCCGTTAGCCCGCAATGGGATATAGAGGTTGCACAGTCCCTCTGTGATATAAGAATATTGGCAGAAAACATGAGCCTCACTCTGCAGTGAACTCCTGTTCCCTTTGTATTTCTGATTTTTTTGGTGGTTGGGTGTTGTTTTTTTTCTATTGTCTGCTACGGATATTGATTTCATTTTACTTGATACTCTCATTTGTCTTCTTGGAAAAGTAGCCTTTATTTTCATGTCAATCAAAAGATGTTGACACTTGACTCCAACTTCTTCACATAGAGACCCCTTATATACTCTGCTGTTTGTTCTGCTGATTGTTCTTATTACTATTGATGGATGGCTGGATGAAGTTGACCTGGTGGTGGTATTTGCGACATGTTTCAACCATTCTCTGGTTATCTGCAGGCCTACTCTCCAATTGGACACCATCGTAACGAATGAAGTATATATATATATATATCAATTATAAAACCACAATATGAAATGGGAAAACAAGACTAAGATCTTTCAACCGTAATAAGCGATCTTCGTCAGAGTAAAAAACCCAACTGAAGTTGAGTCAGTTAGAAACGATTCTTCTAACTGAATAAACTAGAATTGTCAAAAGAACACATAGAAATGAAATCACTGAAACTCACTGCTAAATCTAGATGGCTATATATATATATATAATATAGTGTTTTCTCATCTCGACCAGATATATTCTTCTTTCTTTACCTATTCTTTTTTAACTATTCTTCTTTCTTTACTGAGGTTTCCTCTAGCAAGAAACTGTAAAACACCTGTAAGTCACCGTTTCTTCTATATTTGTAGACGTCTTCAGGGTTTGGCATTTTCCTTTTGTATTTGAATATAACAGTCTTGTAAAGTTCTTTTTGAAATAGGGAAATACAAGCCTTGAAGATATCTACAAATATAGACATAAAATTATGTCTAATAATTAAAACACGTTGTTTTAAAGGTGTTTTACTGTTTGACACTAGAACTAACCTCGGTAAGGAAAGAAAAATAGTGTTATATATATAATGTCAAATTTTTAATAATATTACTAGTTTCAAAGTCATTCAAAATAAATTGTTATTGCACTTTGAAAGTAGAATGTACGTAAAATTTAACGATTAATATAAGATGCAGTTATTTTTGGTTGTTGCTTGATTTTTTCAAAACACTACCTTCTCTGGGTCTAGTCCGCCCGGGATGAGGGTGCCATCCTTGGAGCAATAGCAGAAGGGGAGCGTACAAATGACTGGATCACACTTAGTGGCCAAGTCCGTGGGGGGTTCGGTGCTAGGGGCAGGTGCTGAAACAGAATTCGGTAAATACGCAGGAGGAAACTAAATGGGCACTTGCGAAATTTTATTGTAGTATTAATGAAATTCCTCTGCGGTAAATATACTACAATTTAATTATATATAAGTTTGTGTTATATTGTCCACATATTTATATAAATGTCCAAACTACAATAAGAAATGAGATAAAAGACAAAGGTCTTTCAACAGTAACAAGCTGTCATAGTTAAACTCAAAACTGATACTAACTTTGTTTTGACTGGTTTTACTGATGAGTATCTGTTAGACTCCGACAAAGACCGCTTGTTACGTTTGAAAGATCATAATAGTTTTTCTCATTTTATATTGTGGTTTGGACGTCGAGATGTATGTATGTAAAAGTTGGTAACAGTTCTTTTTCAAATGTATGTCGTTAATAATGCCCCGTATTTGGCTTGTTTCTGCTTAGCTTAGTTTCTCTAATTTTCAAAAGTCTTTTCTCGTCTCGTTGTGAGCAGGTTAGCCTAGTAGCAGCGTGCTCGTCTCTAGACTAGTGATCCAGGGTTCAATACCTACTCGATTTATTCACGTGGGAAGTGATTAAACTGAGCACGTCATCGCTCGAAGAGTACTTTCAGGTTTAAGACCCAAGCCTGTACGATGTCAGGTACTTGTTTAAGATCCTTACTCTAAATACACTTGAGATTGATAAAATTTAGAGTCCCAATGTAGAATGATAATTGTGTGGTATCACAAAGGGTTAATCTTTGGCCTATGTGTGTTCTCTTGTGGGACTGCCACTGCAACCGTCTACATAAACCTAGAATTCCATCCATATATACATTATTGTTCTAAAGATGATTGCAGTGCATTCCAAACATGCCGACAATTAATATAGGCAATGAGTTACACTATTTGAACGAAGAGATGAGAAAAGACTTTCAAAAATTGAAGAAGTATTCGGTGCGACAAACAACACCAAAGAAGTATCAAAGTTTTCTCAGACGTGATTTGACACCCTCTCTTTTTTCTCCTGAAGACGGATTTATCAAAAATTGGAGATTGTAAGTGTTTTGTTTATTGTGTGTGATAATTTTGTTCGTAACCATGCCTTACATGTTATATGTTTAATAGTTAGATATATTAAAGTATGCAACATTTAGACTGATTAAATCACTTTCGGTAGAAAACTATCCATCAATCGAAAATACTTTAAGTTTTATTTTAGATACTAATCTAAAGTCGGGTTTTTTCATAAAATGTCAATTTTGTATACTTAGCAGCATAGCGTAAACAAACGTTTTTAAAATCATAAAATGTAGCATAACACCCTTTTCAATCTTTGTAAGTTCACCACAAAAGTATTTAGTTCATAATGTGAAGAAGAGATATTTTTGAGTGTCATTTCATTATGATTTGCCAAACAGTTTAACCCCTATAGTATTAACAAGCTTTCAGAATCAATCATGAGTAAAGCATAAATCAACAATAAAAAGTTAGTAAAGAAATTCAACTTCTTTTTCAGTCTTTCCAGCTGTCAATGTTTTAATAATTCCAAAATTTCAACACTATGGAGTTTGTACTTTAGGAGGGGGAAGAAAGATGTTTAAAGTCACTTTTTGGCCAAAAAATGCTCGATGAGCAATATTACTCAAAAACGATAAGGTGAATCTACACTATAAAGTGTTTCTTGCGCAAAATATGATTTGTTCCATCAAACGGTTTAGCAGTGTGCTCACAAGCATTTGGTTACACAAACCCACACCTCCACCCTCCACACAGTCACACATACGCACACACATACACGCACACACACACTCACACAAACGCACACACACACACACACACACACACACACACACACACACACACACACACACAGAAGAAATCAAAAAAATCAAACATATAAATGTAAAAAGGAAAAGAAATCAATTAAACACACTTCATTTTTTGAACTCGTCATCAGACAAGAGGAGGAGCTCTACTTGCCTAACAAAACAACAACCTATCACGGAGTGTGTATGACCATGTCATTTGTAATATTCACAAAAAATAAAATAAATCCACTAACTAATAAAATGTCTAAAAAAAATAAATAATTGTGTATAATATATATACACAAAAATAATCCTAATAAAACACGTGATGGAAATTAATAATACAACAGATTCTTAAAAAAACCAAGATGTTAGCATTTGAGAGTTAGATTTGAAACTAAAAAAATTGACCGAGTTTTTATCCATCTATTCTATCGAATGGTGGACATAAATTTGAATTATTTTTATAAACAAATAAATATTAAACGGAATATAGCTTTTTTATCAATAACAATAGATTTAGAAGTAATACTATAGTTTAATACTTAGGCATCAGTTCAAAGGAGTGTATACATGTAGGTCAAGGATTCCAACGATTTGGATCAGTTTGTGTTGGAGATGGATAGTATGGGAGACATTCCACCTCTCAGACACCTTTATATAGATAAAACGATTCGTCTTTAGAATACGGCCGAAACACCAAGTCTCCTCACAGAAAGAAGTTATTCAAACAATGCGTCTCAAACACTTTGTGTTCATCTTCAAGTTTCATCGGTACATCGGTGTATTGTTGGTATATTCGTACCTTGACCAAAAACTTACGGTAAATCCTTAATAAATACTGCAGTTAAAGGATATAAATAACAATTATTCATAAATATAAATGAAAATAACTTACATTAGGCAGATTTATAACAAATAAATTATAAATCAATAGGAAATAATGCATAGAACATCCCTGAACCTTAGAGACTGGCGGATAAAGGTCGGTAGAGACGGAAGGTGTGAAAGACACCGTGGCCGTGGATCGTACAGTAACTTACACTCATTTATTCAACGTAACTTCTATTTATTTTTCTTTTTTAAATTTTATAATTCTCTTAACGTCATACTAAACCTAGATTATTACATTTGTGCAGAGAGAATTTATGTTTTTTATTTTTTTTTACGTTATTCACCTTTTTTTTCTTTGCTTGACTTCCACTCATTTGTCGCTTCATCGTACGTTGTATCTCGAGCAAATTCGTACATCGAGACAAGTTTTGATTTGAAATTTGCGTCACATGTCGAAAAAATCGTATTATTATTATTATTATGAGGGTGACTATAGCACCGCGCCTCATAGGAAATATTTTACTCCCCCCTTCTCTACTAAAGTACCCCAGTTAGCTTCAGTGCTTCCAAGATGCTATGTTATAATGGTATAACTTCTTCTATGGTTTTGTTGAGTATCCCAAAACACCTAGCCCTGCAGAGAAACGTAGACTGACAGCCAGTCAGTAGGTGTAACGGTGTTTCTTCCTCAATCTTCCAGACTATGCACAAACCATGATTGATAATGCCCATACTTTGCAGATTACCATTAAGTTTGAAGTGGCTCGTTAGTAATCCGGTTAAGATCCTTAGATTATTCCTGGTCCTTTCCACACAATACAAGGTTTGGCTACTCTCAAAGATGTCAGAAAATATCTTTGACTGTCTGTGTTCTTGTAGAGAATCCCAGTATTTCCTCCTGTTTTCCTATCCTTTTTTCTAAGGAGTTCTTATATTGTGTTGTTCTACGCCACAGTATGGTTCTGGACCAACATGCAGTTTCCAAGCACCTTCTCTTGGAAATAATCGTATGTTGGTACGTTTATAGGTTCAGGTACCACTGTATTATATGTACACAAAAAATCTAAACACAAAAAATGTATTCAAAAAATGGAGGGGGTAGGTAACGCTACTTCGCGTTTTTCATATTTCACGGTCGGTTCTAGTCCCCTTTGAAAGTCACTGTATAATCGTAATTAATCATAATTTCAGGGTAACTACAGCACTGCGTCTTCTAGGAACTGCTGTACTTCCCCCCTTCTGTACTGAAGTACTCAAGTTAGCTTCAGTGCCTCCAAGAAGCTATTTTAGTATAAGTCACAATTAATCGTAATTAGCGTTTAAATTTAATCGTAATTTCTATTAAATTTCATGAAAATATACTTTTAACAATGATTTTATTATTATTTGATGGTCTCCATGGTACCAAATCAATTAAACAATAGTGTTCTAAATTAATTATCATTAACTATTTTATAAATTGATATGAGTAGAGCAATAATGAACTTCATTCACTGCATTGAACATTATTTATCACACATTTATCATTAAAGTATATTTGATCTAAACTTCGATGAGATTAGAAAAGTTTGTGAATATGAAAGTGTAACTAACTTGTTGGGATCGGTCCACATCGAGCTTCGCTCTTGAAGGTGCAGAACTTGCTGACGTCGTCGAAGTAGAGCCCTGAAGGACATCTGTTCATATAGGGGTAGTTGTCTACACACTGAAATAACAATAAGCCATTTCAAAACAATAAGTACAACCAACATGGAGGTTATGATTTTTGACAAAGTTTATTTATTTGATTCCAATATCAATAGTGATGTTTAAAAATATTCAGAATAAATTTAAAATGATACAAGATACAGGAATAGTATGACCGATGGTATCCCAAATTTAATGTCCTCTATTAACCCTTTCATTCCCACTACGCATGTCATATATATATCGTAAAATAACCGCAAAACCACTCTATTTATTTCAAATTATTTCCTACATTTATTAATTTTATTTTATCATTTAAAGGTTAATTTACTAAGACAAATTTAATGAACAATAGTAATTATTAATATTAATTCACTGTATATTGAATTCATTTATTTAATTTTATAATTAAATGGATTATTAATTATTTATTGTTATTGTTATTTACTATTAATATTACATCATTATTAATCTCTATCACAAGGACTGAAGGTCATAGATCGGCTCTCTCAATTCAATGACGTTATCATATTAAAGATGCTAAGACGTTTTTATCAAGGCTTTGATCCCGTTTAACTCTAAGATAGTTATATCCTATAACTTAATTGATGCCCAAACAACATCAATAAATCAGACGATAAAGTGAATGAAAAATTAACGCCTTAACTGTGATTAATTACCAGTCCTTGAAAATTACAGATGGTAAAATTGATGAAGGTAAAAATGTAGCACTTCTGAGGTAGGAATAAAGTGATCATCTAAGTTTATGCTGGTTTAAAACAAAGAACTTAGGTTAGACTGGAATGGCAGTACCACGAGGTGCACACACGCTGAACATAGACCCTTTATGAGCGTAGCCTCCTAGTCTAAATACTCTTGAGTTAGGCAAAATTTATGATTCTACTCCCAATGTAGAATCAATCGTATTTGTATGGCATCACAAAGTGCCAATGTTTGACCTATGCATGTTCTTTTGTGATCCACTGCAACCTAACATAGCCAACAACGCCTAACTATTAGAAGATACAATCTTTATAAATAAAATAATGATTTTGTCTGTACATTGCTTAGAACTGACTCATTTAAAGTTTTCTTTACGTTTCATACATTGGAGAAACCGAATCCACCCTTAGAAAAATTTCTGTCGGTTTGCCGGTTTGTCGGTTTGTCTGTTTGTCCGCAAAACTTTGTCACAAGTAAACTCAGCTACCATAAGACATATAAAGCTGAAACTTTTACAGTAGATTTGAATAGGTCTAACTTAAAATATAGGCTCTGAATTGATTGGAAATTCAACGTAGAAGTGAAGTTATGGACGTTTAAAGCAAAAACGTTTGTCACAAGTAAACTCAGCCACCATAAGACATGGTGAGCTGAAACTTTGACCCCGGATTTGTGTATGCCTAACTTAAAATACGGGCTCTAAATAGATTCATAATTCAGTACAGAAACGAATTTATAGGGCTTTAAGCGTATTTTCCTAACTGCACAGACAAGTTTGTTTTGAAAATACACAGGTGTGGCAAGTAGGTATTGTTGATGATTTTAATTTCATTGGAGCATATGAATATATTGCGTATTTGACATCTTTGAAAAGGTGTTTCCCAGAGTTGAGGATGTACTATCTATTACGAATAAATAGTTGGAATTTAGTAGGCGGACATAATGACTGGATATGGTATTGGGGAGTCTGTGTTTATACCACGCATACCATTGATTCCGAGCCACTGTCTGTTTCCGTTGAAATGATTGCAAAGTCCCGTCAGAGTCTATTTCGCAATGACGTTAACTAAGTCGCAAAGGGAGACTTTATCTAACGCAGGAATTCAAGTTAGCGAGACCAAGTTTTTCTCACATGGTCAACTATAGTTTACTTGCTCAAGAGTCAGAGGTTCCAACTGTTTGTTCTTCCGTGAACCTGAAGGACAGACAGCTAATGTGGTATATACAGAGGCATTTGTTTAGCACTGTACTAATAATGGTATTTTCAACTATTCTATAACTTCTAATTGTAGTATTAGTATAATACTATAATTGATATTTTGGAATACCAAGTATAATAGAATTTTTGATTCCGTCAAAGACGGGTACGTTTGCTAGTATACTTATAAAACTCTGATGTTCTGGTTTGAATATTTGCACACAGGTGAAAATTTGAATACCTGTTAATTCCAGTTTATGACGAATTATTCAAATAAATATTAAAGAAAACAGTGAGTAATATATTACTTTACAAATAATGTCATTAAAAAGAAAGAATCGGAAATAAATTCTCTCAACATAAGTCAAGTAAACTTAATGAATCTAGATGTAAAAGTTATTTCTGTTAAAGAATAAATCTGACGAGCTTTCCTTCAAAAGATTTCAGTCCCATTTTTGGAAATCTTATTGTTATCTATATGATGTTTTTTTATTTCACGTATTTACTGTTCATTCTTGTCATACATATGTTTAAAACGAATTGTATTTATCAGGTATCAGTCAATTTTCCAGGTTCAAATCAAACTTTGAAAGCCAACGTTTTAATTTAACAATCGTATTAAGAACCTTAAGAAATAAACAGATGTATGAAAAATAAAAAAACAGATGTATGTTGGGTAAAAGAAATGGAATATTTCAATTTATAGGTTTTTTTAGTTTTAAATATACTTGATTGTGTATATAGCTTGAATTGATATTTCATTTATTTACGTAATAAAATAACAGATTTTCTTACTAATAAATTCTTTTTTTGTGTTATTATATATACTTATTGTGTATATATCTTGATTCTTGTTAAGAATACTATATGAAATTCTTGGGCTATACAAGAATCTTTGTTTTCATGGCTTAGTAACAAGAAACACCAATAACAGTTATTCCTGTCAGATCACATTCAGTGAATGTATATTATTAACTGTTGCTATAATTTCTTAACAATGACTAATACAAGGAGCGACGGGTCCTCTAGTTCCAGATATAACGAAAAATTAGATATTAATTAAAACACTTTTAAAGTAATTTATTTCACATATTTTCATAGGCTGAGTTTTTCTTGAAAGAATTTGTATACAATTTTTCTTTAAAAAGGGTGCTATTATAAAAATAATAACTTCAAGAGAAACTAATATTATCTTTAGCAAAGTAAAATCAAATGAGTCAAACTATCCAAACCTAGAATAACATATAAGGTGAAATACTGTAAGTGTGAAAGTTGGAAGATTACCTCCAGATCCTAATTTTACCAATGGTATAAAGACCAAACGATTGAAACATTACTGGAAAAATACATTTATTACAAAGCCTGCTTGGGGGACAGAGTTGCTCAGTGGTAACATGCTCGACTCTGGACTGTTAGGTCTAGGGTTCTATACCCACTTTGGCCCGTGAACAAATCTGAGCACGTCGTCCCTCGGAGAAGACATTAAGCAGTAGATCCCAAGCCTGTATACGAGTATGTAAGTTACTTGTTGAAGATTCATACTCTAAATATGTATGAGTTAGGCAAAATTTAGCAATCTGAATGTAGAATCTTAATTGTATGGTTTCACGATGGCACAATGTTCGACCTATTTGTGTTCCCTTTTTGGCCAAGCTTTACTGATGGGGTAACCTGCGTCACTGCAGAGTGATTGTAAAAATGTAAACCAATGAAAATGTCACACACACACTCACACACTCTCTCTGCCTCTCACTCACACACACTCACTCTCTCTCACTCACATACATTCACACACTCACTCACAGTCATACACTTCTCTCTTCTCTCTCTCTCTCTCTCTCTCTCTCTCTCTCTCTCTCATACACGCGCGCGCACACACACACACACGCACTTCTCATACATAAACCAATTTTCCAAATCCATTTTATTCAATTCAGGGGATCTCAAAACATTCATTTCCGTTGAAAACTTCATTTCAAAATTTTTTTTTGAAACTAATATTTTAGTATATACTTCATTTGGAGGGTAAATAAAATTAAAAAAATCATATTTATTTTACTTAATGTTTTCATTTTACACTATTGACAATAAATATACCTTAATCTTTGATGGGAGATTTGAACCCCACTCCCACGAATGTCACACTAGCCTACCTCCAGATGTCTTGTGCCCTTGGTAATGGCGCCTGTTTTGATTCCTGTGACCCCAATCATTTCAATCCTATCTAAAATCAAAAGAGGCCGAAATTTATGTTGCCCCTTGTTCACTTTTAGACAAACTAAAAGTGTCTGATGTCCAAATAATAAGTTGGTAACTACAACAAATTATGAAACGTTCCTATCTAGTAGAAACACTGAGTATAATTAGAAAAAAATATGTTCAAAGGTATCTGCTTTATATATTTTGTATCTTTCAATTTTTAACGATTATTTTTTTCACTTTTGACATGTTAATTTCTATGAATTTAATTTTAATTTGAAATTAATTTTGATTTCTTGTAAGTTGAACATGATTTTGTTTAAATTTTGATTTTAATAAATGTATATGAATATACATTTTTATATTGGTTTGTTATTGATTTAGTTTCTATTAGTGTAAATTTAGTTTTTGTTTAATCAAATTACGATATCGTTTCATTTTCGAATTATGAATCTTTTTTATCTATTTTTATTTTGTGATATAATTAACTAAAAATTAGCTTCTACCTTTCGGCACTTCACAGTACAGAACAGCATTTAATAAAAGTTTTTAATACAATTTTTTAGTATAATTTAGAAGGTTTATCCTTAAAAAATATTTTTTTCATAGCATTCATGTGAAATATAGAATAAACGGGAATGATTGTTTTGTAAATAATGATGTTGAGCATAAATAATGCTATAGTTGTTAGATTTGTCTGTCTTCATTGGCCAAGACTTTAATGCTAGAAACCAATTCGAAACGTACTTCAACCATTATATAATCTACTACTGTGCAAACTGACCAGACGCAGTGGTCGTTTGCCTAACTCTAAGTGTGTTACCTTATGTGAGACCTATCCTTAGTGAGACCTGGCTGAAGATCGAAGGCTTAACGAGTGACGACGTGCCTTTGTAAATGAAATGGCCCACGCTACCCTGCATATCGCATTACTGCGGTTAAATCTTCGATTCACAATCATCTGTTAGATGACAGAGGTTAAAGAACATTGGACGTCGTTATTACTTCAATGTCCGATACCACAAACAGTGACACCTCTAGTAGTGAAATTCACCTATGGTTTTGGGTGTCAAATGATCAATAGGCCCCTGTAAACCCCCTAAGACCTTATTACAAACAACTGGAAAACACTTGAAACCTTCTAGAAATGCTACACAATAGAACTAAAAGCATAATTTTTGTTTAAAATGATTTAAAGAATAAATACACAAGATTCAGTCTTAAGGGATACTGACTTTAGAGGCTAGAAAAATAATGTATTCATTCAATTATAAAACTCGATAGTCTAACTAGAATTTTAAAATATTGAAAACTTACCAGAAATTGATATTAACGAAAAAAATTATAAGACTGATTAGAACTTTATATAGAGTGCCACCAATAGGTGGTTTCTCCTTTCTTTTATTTCATTTTGATATATACGAGTATGGTATTACTTATCAATATTACTTGTTACCTATTGGATAGTTGTAATATAATAATAAATAAAAAAAAGAATAATTAAAATGAATACTTCCTAGAAGTGGGCTAGACGACCATTTTATTAAATAATTATGAAATATGTAGTTTAATTTTGATGAAGTAATAAACAAGAACATTTCAGAACATACAAAAGCGGTGTGTTTCTTGCATTAGAAAAAACAAAAAAAAGAACAATTGAGAATTCCTACTTTGTGATGAAAGTTTACTTTTTAAATGTTCCTATTTATATTTTTTACATAAAAAAAACAAATAATAGTCTTAATAAGGTCTATTAAATATTTTGCGTTGTACCGTTGCTTTTACTTTTCCGTTCAAGCAAATCTTACTGAAGGGTATATTATTTGTAGAAGCGAATGTTTATTGTGCCGATTACAGTGGCTTTACTTTATAATAATGGTATGTTAACTGACCTGGTAGAACCTTCGGCAGGTTACAGGGTCGGCGAAGTTGCCGTTCCCTCCCTCAGGACACTGGAATGGCTGAACATCTTCATCTTTCTTTGACTGAGCTTCTACAAGACATCCTGAAACAGTTAAAATAGTTATTAATAGTCATTTTCCAATATCTGCAGATTCATTCATTGTATAAATTACTCAGGAGAGGGGATACTGATCCATTGTTACCTAAAGACTTACGTTTTAGTGTATTTAGAAAACCTACTAATGTACTTGCATAGTCAATTTTTATTTCCATCCAAGAAATGTTAAAATTTCTGTTTTTAGAAATTTGTTTTTGAGGGCGTTAAGAGTTCCCCTGAATTCCTTAATGATGAAATTAATAACATTAGGTCAATTGCCCCATCATTAAAATACCCCTCATTTTATATCGACTTAGTTTTAAGGGGTGCTAAAAAACCTTCTGTAATATTTTTTACGTAGTCCCCTTCATTACTAAATTCTATAGTTTTGTTGTATCATGAGCAATTTGACCCTTTCCCTAGTTTTTTAATCGTAATAACGTTGGCAATATGTTAATAAATACTCTCCCAGGGAACTAGGGTCCAGTGGTATTTATAAAATCCCGTGCAAAAATTGCCATATGATTTATATTGGTCAAGCTGGAAAATCTTTAAAGACACTTGTAAAACAACACCAATACAATGCAAGTAGGCAGGAAAAAAGTAGCGCCTTATTCTTACATATAGATAATGAAAATCGTCCTACTGATTGGACCGGAGCTAAATTTATTACCGAAAAATCGGTGTTGTTAAAAAAAAATTATCGAATCCTCTCTGATTAAATTTAATAGATCAAATATTATAAACATTAGTAACGGTTTGTTCAAACTTGACTCAGTGTTAACAAGGGCCTCTTCTAAGAGGGTTGACAGCTAGTGGATAGTTTTTTACTTTTTCTTGCTGTACCACTTGATTTCCCCAAACATCCCACTCTGGACTATTGTCATTTCCTGCACTCTACACCCATTTAAAATACCACTCTTCCCTCCCACTTCTCTCAACTGTCACCATGATATTTCTGAATCTATTTTTTGAATTCGGTTTTTAACTCTGACGAAGACCGCTTGTTACAGTTGAAAGATCTTAGTCTTTTTTTCTCCACTTCATTTTGTGTTTTGATGATATATACTATAACAATAATTGTTATTAACTGGTAATTACCAACTAGAAATATAGTTACTATACTATATATATATATATACATATATATATGTATATATATACTATACTATATTTTGCAGTAAAAACATGTGTAGGAGCAACATCATCACATATATTAAGCACATTTATTTCTCCATTATTATTTTAAAATACTTGGTCTAATTTCGTGCATGGAGATAGAGACATAGTTGTAATTTCATATTAACATTCAAACAAATTCAAGTGGTAGCGATTATGATAAAATAAGGAGGCGACATAACTATGACTGCGGAAATAGAATCCGCACAGCTTCTCCTGTGAAAGATGTATTGACTCTGAACTGTATCTTCTTTACTTCAATTCACTTTAAACTCGCAAGCTATGCAGGCACTTGGTGACAAATTATCAAGATTAACTCCGAACATCACCAGGCCCCTGTATTTAGCATATTATCATTTTCAAGACACAGTAGAGCATTAATACACAATCATCTATTAAACCTAACCCCTTCAAGAATATATTACCGGTAATCCTTGAGTTTACAAAAAAGTTACCATTTATATGTCCATTCATATCAAGTATATGAATTACTTTTGGAAAGCCGGTGTTCAAAGTGAATTGGTAATGTACAAGGAACTTAATTGGCAAGGTAAATGGTAGCCATTTGTCTCTTGCCAGATGAGGCGCTCTTAGCGGCCTAAGAAGGAAACTACACTTTCACATGTCGTAATGATGCCAAGGCCACACAACTGGATCCCGCGAGACAAACTCCTTAGGCCACTTTTCTCTGTCCTCACACTTTCCACTGACATTACTTTCAAGAAGATACATCTACTGTATTTATGCAAATTATAGTTAAACTATAACTCTATGTAGATAAAGTTTCAGACCAATGATTCTATAAATAAAATATATTTTAGTTTAGTAATCAACTAAATCTACTAACACTTCCTGGCCTATACTTGACATGCAAATTTAATAATTCAAATTATTAGCAATTCCAGAGAAGATGGGTAGATATGATCCCCCAAACACAGAAGCAAGTAATACAAAATTAAACTTATAACACAGAAGAAATAAGGGCATTTCAAAAAATTGAATATGAAAACTAACAACGCGTTTCGAACACTTAGTGTTCTTCTTCAGGTTTACATCTGTACTCTTAAGATGCTGATCACGGCACTGACCTAGGAAAGAATCCTTCCTACAGTCCTGCTTCAGATGTAAACCTGAAGAAGAACACGAGTGTTCCAAACGCGTTGTTAGTTTTATATTAACCTTTTTTGGGGTGGAGATGTAATTTTTTTAAATTCCCTATTATGAGTAAATACCACAGATTGCACAAGAAATGAAGAAATTATATGCAATGCATATAATTAGGTGCAATGCAATTATAATATCGAATTAATACCAAGAACTGAGCATGTACAGAAGGGTGAGGTAAATACTTTATGAAGATTTCTTCTAATTGATGTTTAGTCAACATCTCCTTACTGAGGCAGATGTAACCCGAAGATGAACACTAAGTGTTCGAAACGTGTTAGTGATTAAATCCTTCCTGTGCGGAAACGTAGTGTTTTTTTTCCTCCCAAATCATGAATTATCTTTAAGTTGTGAAAATAACTTCACAGGGATTCTCATGAAACGGGAGCCTATCTAAACTGAAATTTATTTATTAAACTGAAATGCCCCAATAAGTCCCTGTAACAGGATTTTCCAAACTTAAGGAACCATGGTGCCCCTAAGTTGAGCAACCGATTTCACGGAGCACTAACAAGATAATTCTAGAATAAATAGAAAAAACATTAATATCATACTTTTACGCTAATGATTTCTGGGTTAAAAAAGGAACATTTTTTAAATGTCTGCGGCCATTTAATTTTTCCATCAAAACATTTGGTCCTCTCTGAGAAAGGGCTTCCAGAGCCCACTTTGGGAAACCTTGCCCTATGAGACTAAAATTACGCAGAACAATTACAAAACTCAATAAGTGTATCGTTCTGTTTTGTGTTTTCAAAAAGTATGTTGTGTTGTGCATATTCGATCTCATGGAATGCAATGCTTATAGCAAAGAATGCCGTGAAACAAGCACAAGCACTTCATTGTCAAGCTCCTTCATCCGACCCCACCTCCTTTTACCAGCCAGAGCTCACTTGTTGCTGTATAGTCCTGCTCCCACTTCTTAGAAAATTTCTTTTCTAGGCTTCAAAAATCGTCGCTTATAGGCCCACAATGGTTTGAATATTGATGTCCAGTCAATGTGTGAATTGATTCTGAGCCTAATAGTCTTAACAGAAGTTTTCATGTTACCATAGATGTATATATATATATATAATATATATATATATATATATACACTTTTTTTCGTTGGAAATACGATCCAAAACGGACAAATATAGTTCAATATAAACAAAGAAACATAGAGAAATCAGAAGAACACACTTACAGTCTCTAATTTTCGGTTTGAACCGTCTTCAGGAGAGATAAGAGAGGGAAACCAAGCGCACTGGATCAGAGACGGTTGGAGACCAACAGTGTTGCCGCATGCGCGCCCGTTCACAGAAAATAAGGTAGACAGGAATCAATTTATAATTAATTTATAATTTATAAAATAAAATAAAATAATGGAATATGAAAACAATAATATATAAAAAAGAAAAAATTGAAAAAATAAGGGAAATTGATACAGAGAAATTGATACATAAACAAAAGTGCTGACTAAGCTATGATAAAATAAAATAAAACTAAGAATACAAATAATAATAACAAATGAAATAATTTAATAAAAAATGTGAAAAGGCAAGGAACTTTTAGACATTATCGCTTTAGATTGAGGCCAGGTGCACTGCGCGCACTTAATAGCCAAATATGGGCTTCTTCGGAGGCTCGTAGTGTGAGATCTTTGCTGTCAGGGGGTATTTGTCGCAGAATCTGTAACCTGTAGCACTCATTAAAAGGGAGACCGTGGCTATTGGCATGTATGGCAATGGGAAGATGGGAGCGGCTATTGACTGAAGCTCTGTGATTGTTCATACGGAGACTAAGCTTGGTGGATGCTTGGCCTACGTAGAACGAATCACACTTGGTACACTCCAAACGGTACACACAGTTTTTGGAGGTACACGAGCAGTCAGTTGCAACAGGATAGAGGGTGTTATGGGGGGGAGCTGTGAAGTGTGGTTGGGGATTTATAATGGGACACGTGAGGCAACCTCGACGTCCGCACAGTTGCGCTCCAGAGGGCAAACTGTTTGCCCTCGTGGAGGTTAGCTTCCTGTGCGAAAGAAAATTGCCAAGGTTGGGAGGACGTCTGTAGGATAGGCGTGGCGGATTAGGAAAGGTTTTGGAGGTGGCTGGGGAAGAGGATATGATCGGGAAAAGTTCTTTAATGATGGTACCCAGTCTGTGGATACCTGGGAAGTAGGTTGTTATAAGGTAGGGAGACCCAGAGGGAGAGGAAGAGGAGGTTGATGTAGGATTGTGTGGGGTCGTGGCAGGAATCAGTCTTCTTGTTAGGAAGGGGAGAGGGTAACCTCGCTCTACAAATTTACTTTTTAGGCTATTGATATGTAGGTGTTTATCTTGTAGTCTGTTACAAATCCGGTGAATTCGTATGGAGAGGGATCTCGGAATGGATTTCTTAACCACCCTCCCCACATTAAGAAATCCATTCCGAGATCCCTCTCCATACGAATTCACCGGATTTGTAACAGACTACAAGATAAACACCTACATATCAATAGCCTAAAAAGTAAATTTGTAGAGCGAGGTTACCCTCTCCCCTTCCTAACAAGAAGACTGATTCCTGCCACGACCCCACACAATCCTACATCAACCTCCTCTTCCTCTCCCTCTGGGTCTCCCTACCTTATAACAACCTACTTCCCAGGTATCCACAGACTGGGTACCATCATTAAAGAACTTTTCCCGATCATATCCTCTTCCCCAGCCACCTCCAAAACCTTTCCTAATCCGCCACGCCTATCCTACAGACGTCCTCCCAACCTTGGCAATTTTCTTTCGCACAGGAAGCTAACCTCCACGAGGGCAAACAGTTTGCCCTCTGGAGCGCAACTGTGCGGACGTCGAGGTTGCCTCACGTGTCCCATTATAAATCCCCAACCACACTTCACAGCTCCCCCCCATAACACCCTCTATCCTGTTGCAACTGACTGCTCGTGTACCTCCAAAAACTGTGTGTACCGTTTGGAGTGTACCAAGTGTGATTCGTTCTACGTAGGCCAAGCATCCACCAAGCTTAGTCTCCGTATGAACAATCACAGAGCTTCAGTCAATAGCCGCTCCCATCTTCCCATTGCCATACATGCCAATAGCCACGGTCTCCCTTTTAATGAGTGCTACAGGTTACAGATTCTGCGACAAATACCCCCTGACAGCAAAGATCTCACACTACGAGCCTCCGAAGAAGCCCATATTTGGCTATTAAGTGCGCGCAGTGCACCTGGCCTCAATCTAAAGCGATAATGTCTAAAAGTTCCTTGCCTTTTCACATTTTTTATTAAATTATTTCATTTGTTATTATTATTTGTATTCTTAGTTTTATTTTATTTTATCATAGCTTAGTCAGCACTTTTGTTTATGTATCAATTTCTCTGTATCAATTTCCTTATTTTTTCAATTTTTTCTTTTTTATATATTATTGTTTTCATATTCCATTATTTTATTTTATTTTATAAATTATAAATTAATTATAAATTGATTCCTGTCTACCTTATTTTCTGTGAACGGGCGCGCATGCGGCAACACTGTTGGTCTCCAACCGTCTCTGATCCAGTGCGCTTGGTTTCCCTCTCTTATCTCTCCTGAAGACGGTTCAAACCGAAAATTAGAGACTGTAAGTGTGTTCTTCTGATTTCTCTATGTTTCTTTGTTTATATTGAACATATATATATATATATATATATATATATATATTCGATGCGATGTTGACCAATGGGAGTAGAGTTACAGGTCCAGGCGTAAGGTCCCAGTTGCCCGCTGCTCAGCAAAAAGCCTTTGCGTTCTGCCAATAGGTATAGAGGTTGCACAGTCCCTCTGTGTTAAATGATGTTTGGCAGAAAACATTAGCCTCACTTTACAGTGAACTCCTGTTCCCTTTCTATTTTTGATTTTTGTGGTGGTTGGGTGTTGTTGTTGTTTACTATTTTCTGTTACGGATATTGCTGGATATTTAAATGATACTCTCGGTTGTTTACTGCGAAAAGCCGCCTTCAGTAAACAACCGAGAGTATCATTTAAATATCCAGCAATATCCGTAACAGAAAATAGTAAACAACAACAACACCCAACCACCACAAAAATCAAAAATAGAAAGGGAACAGGAGTTCACTGTAAAGTGAGGCTAATGTTTTCTGCCAAACATCATTTAACACAGAGGGACTGTGCAACCTCTATACCTATTGGCAGAACGCAAAGGCTTTTTGCTGAGCAGCGGGCAACTGGGACCTTACGCCTGGACCTGTAACTCTACTCCCATTGGTCAACATCGCATCGAATCATATTCCTTTCCCCGGACAACCCATAGTAAAAATATATATATATATATATATATATATAACTAAGATCTTTTTTTTTCCCATTTCATATTGTCGTTTGATCATTGATCAAAATCTTTTATATATATATATATTTGTATATATAGGGAGCAGACCTTTGTTAATGCATACACAATTAAATTTTTCTTGTACATTTTTTAGACAGCTTTTCCAACGTTATCACTTTTTTTCCATTTTTCAGGTGTAAAATGTAAAAGTTCACCAAAAGATCTACTAGTAAACTTCATGTATTCTAACAATTATAAACCAACGTTTCGGCCTTCCTACATCATCTTCGGGATGCAAACAATTGTAAAATTTCTTAAACTAAACTTACTAGGTAAAATTACATTGACTAAAACTTCAAGACCCACAAAACACAAGTACTAACATCATTCACTCGCAGGGTGCATGGGTGTAAACAATTGTAATTTATATATATATATTCATAAAAGTACCACCGTGAAGTAGAAGCTAAATAAAATTTATCAGAACTCTGTTAATTCTTCAGGTTCAAATTAAACTCTCATTTCCAACGTTTCCGACTTTATTTAAAACCTTTTTCATAGGCTCATATCACATTAATATATTGTTACGGAGGGCTATATCAATACAGGATTTAATTACAGGAACATTAAAAACAATTTTTTTCATAAATTACTAATAATGTAACATACAATTTTTTCTTGTTCTGTATGAAAAAGATGAAAAATATGTTACTGTGGCCCTGAAAATGTCTAGAAATATAGACGAAACCTCGGCTTAAAGGTGTTGTATTGTCTGAGGCTAGACCAAACCACCTTAAAAAAGAAAAATATTATTTATCAATATATATAACCAAAATAGAAAACTTCAATCCATCTTTATGCAAAGAATGTTAATGAGTTGAAATTATACATTTTTTGTTCAATGTGAAGTAATTTTTAAAGATAGTTACGGTCAGAAAAAATTATAATGAATTTAATTAGGTTAGGTTACAGTGGCCGTCCCGAGAGAGAACACACATAGGCCGCAAGCCGGCCCCTTGTGATAAATGAATTTAATTAGCAAAAAGCAAATTATAAATCACGTTATTTAACACAAAGTCATGATAAGGCATGTGAAGAGTAGACAAGGATATTCTTTGAAGTTTAACTTCCAATTTTGGTGAAGCAGAAAGGGAAACTTCCATGGAATCGATATGTGAAAGTAGAGTCACTTTCTCGCGTTCTTGAGTGAATATAAAAAGAAGTGTGATAGGAATGAGGTTGATGGCTTAAGAAGAGTGGCAGGTGGACGCCAGACCTGCTTGGTGTGCCGATAATCCCTGCCCAAGCAGCAAATCCACGACTCCCCAAACTTTTACGACGGCCTCTTCCCAAAATATCTTCAAGCTTAACGACCCGCTATAAAACATTATTCAAAGCAACATATATTTCCATATTGGTGACAAGGTATACTTTTTCTGGTGTTAGGACAATTCGGTACTGGACTTGTCATTTTAAAACAATTAGTTTAATTATTTTCCTAGAAGTTTACAAGAAATATAAAAAAGTGAATGATTAATTTAAAAAACAATTAGCATCTTTATTCCAGAGTTTTTACATTCCTTATTGTTAAAAGTATATCCAAAAATATTAAACTTTAATATTATGAGCGATTGCTTTAAGGAACTGCATTCTTTCTACTTTATTATAGTTTTGTACTAGTTGAATGATTAGCCTGGCACAATCCCTGTACTTCTTTTTGAATGGTTCATCACCGAGTCGTAATTTTTGTAATTATGTTTTTGCCAAACTCTCTTCAATTTTGCATGCTCAATTAATTACCATAGGTATCTTTAATAAATACTGAAAAGATCTGCAATAAATGTGCTGTGAAAACCTTCCAAACAATTAATTTACGCAATTCTCCATTTAAAGGTCGGTTACAAACATTCCAAGATTTTATTGAAAACTTTCTCGTTCTGTAAGCTCTTCCTCTCACTGGTCCTATATATCAATTTTGAAAATAAGAGACAATATGTTGTTGAAGCAAAACAACGCCATCAACCAATTCATCAAAGGATCTGATTTATTAGTAAAAGGGCTGGTGCTATAAAGCATTGCAATTTAAGATGTGTCTGATTTATAGCTAACAAAAAAAAATTAAAATAAAATGACAAGCATAGTACCAAATTGTGAGGGACCGAATCGTCCAGACCTGCATAGAAATACAGTAACAAAATTGTTATATCTTACATTTACTGCATTCCTGAATGACTGTACAATGGATAAATTATAGATTTATGACAGTTTGTCTGAGATTGTTATATTATATTTACCTTAATTTCTTAAATACAACAAATATCTTTTATAATGTAGCAAGAATGATATTGATGAGATGTCTTACCTGTTAGCTTACTACTGCAGACTAACACAAGGATATGCTTACAAAGCTCTTTTATTAAAATGAATGACATTAATGAGAAGCATGTCCTTGGTGAACAACATAAGAGTTATTGTTATTGCGGTTTTAGGTGCAAGTCACCTATTCTTTTGACAGAATAGCGTTTGCATGCGAAAGCCAACTTCGTCCATACAACTTATCGACCCTTTCGAATCTTGTTTACTTTTCAACTCTTTCTTCTATTTGTATTTTTATAAACTCAACAATAAATATATTTATATTTACATATATAATAATTAATATTTATTAAACTCCACTTTTGACATCATGAACATACCAACCTCTAACGTATTCATCGACCTCCTGACCCTTTCATTGAGGGTTGATAAGCAGTATTTGTTTGAAAAATAGACAAAAATATAAATACAATAGCTGTATATACAGCAACACAATTGAGAGTTCCTTAAATCAGTATACATGGACTGATTTAAGGAACTTTGAATTCTTATCAGTATACTATGAAAGCAAATTTAGCATACAAGCTAACCTTATTGCAGCAGGACAACTAGAAAATATAAAGAATATAAACATTGTTTAGAAAAGTATTGACTAGTGTGACAAAAATAACATGCCAAAACATGGACTTAATAGACAAGAAACCAGTGAGATCTTTAATATACCCTGATAGTCAATGTTAACAGACTGACAGTAGGCCGGTCAAATATTTTAAAACATAATGCAGAACTTTGGATTAATAATAATATAGAAGCACGACACAAGATGGCTACACTGCCAAAGGTGGGCGTTGCCAATAGTAGTCTTATTGTAATAATTACTCATAGTTTCGAATTTTTAATATTTCATACTTCTGCATGATACGAGTAACAGCTGGATGGAACCAAAAAAATCTGCTTTGAAAGATGTATTAGAACCTAGAGAACTGTCGTATCCCCAATAAATGTATAATCAATTAAGTCAAATAAAAGAACATACAAAAATCTGGAGTGACCTACACTCAACTTTACTATAAGTAAACGTAATATAACACTTCTTGGGTATATAATATATAATGTTCCGTTTAGGTATAATATATATGTCTAAATGGGACATGTTTATTAGTCCTTCATTCCTGGAAGTAGTACAGATAGTGAATGATCTACTAATCAATATATATGCTTATTTTTGTATAACACAACACTGATGCATATAATATCATTATGCAACTACAGCAGTAATAACATTTTTTAAAAACGAAAAGGTAGATTTAGTGTTACGATATAATCTCATACACGAGAACATGGCTTTTGTTCCAATAGTCGGTGGATCTCTTAAATAGTTTACCTGTCCTCCTTCTACATTGAATATTTAAGACAAATTTTCCTATTTAAAACTTGAAAATATTCCTATTTTGTCTGACAAATGTCAGAAAAATTTAAGAAAAAATGTCGTTCTAAACAAATGTAATGTAATTATCTTACTAAGGTATGGGATAATTACATTTATTTTTCTTCAAAGAATGTTTTAAAATTTGAATTATGTTTTACATTTTTGGTTTTTATAGAATTATTATACTGGGAATTTTATGGCTTCTTAGTATTTAATAAAAATCACTTTTCTTTCCATTTGTGAAAAATCATATATACCAATTCACTCTTAGCGAATGTTATCTTTTCCTGCGCATTGTACTCTGTTATAAGGTTGCTGTGAATGTATATTGAGAAAAAATACATCCAAAATTAGTCAGTTTTACATACTCAAATCAATCAGTATAATTTTATAATCAGTATAAAACTATTCAGTATAATTTAAAACTTTTAGATCTGAAAGCTTGAAATTTTTAAAAAGATTAGATATGAACTACTAGACGAATAGTGAAAAAACTGGATATTTGTCAACAAACGTAACTCCTCTTTCTTTAGAAATGAGTCTATTCCTCACACTTCAATATTTTTTAAAGATACTATGATTCATAAACACAAAAAAAATTCGTCTGATATTAAGTTTTGTTCAAGGGTGCAAAATATAGATTGATTAGAGTATTTTCTGAGACAAATCCATCATGGACAACGGAAAACGACAGAAATTTATATTTATTGACGGTGATTTTTTACATGTAAAAATATTATTCCTCTTATACCTTATTTTGTTAATAAATTATTTAAATTTTTTTAGAATTTTTTTATAATTATTATAATTGATTAAAACTGAAATATAATTGATTAAATATCAATTTTATTTCAGTGGATTCACTCAATAAATGTCTAAGTCAATGTAAACAATGTAAATAAATATCAATAAATTTGACAAGTGTAGTAGGTGATCCGCGAGTCGAAGATGAACAATCATTTTTATAGAGTTATTGGTCGTTGCCGTGATTGAAATTACATGAATTTTTTTAAATTGTTAATATTTTTTCAATTTTTTGGCAAATTTTCATGGTTTTTTAATGTTCTCTTTCGCGTCAAACAAATATTTTCTGAAAACAAAAAATGTTCTGTAACGCCCCTATGGTGAATGTAGTCTTTAAAAAATTATTTCAACTTATCCTACTTAGAATGTTCTATTTTTAGGTATAGTTTCATTTTGATCCGTCAAACATTATGGCTTGTATTGCTGTCACAAGCATTCAGATTTTAAGTCAAAATTTTTACACATTATCGAAAAAAAAATATTACCTATGGTTTTAAACATCTGAATATATTTTTCATTTATTCATTTTGTTGCCTTAAAGATATACCCCAATTTCAAGACTCTAGTTTTAGTAGTTAGGAGAAAAAGAATGTAGTCTAAAAACAGGTTTTTGACAAAATAAGTGACTTTCCCAGCAGGCATAATTGCCCCCAAACAATAGGGCTTATCTGCACTATGAGACCTACTTTTGTTTAAAAGATCAACTTCATCCATCAACGATTCTGTACCGAGGCGTGGCCACAAACTTTGATACATCCCTCCCACGCAGACACACACACACACACACACACACACAACTCACAGATATCTTCGAAAAAACTTCATAAAACGTCTTCGGGACCTCAAAACAAGTTCAATTCTTTTCAAAATCTCGAGGTATAATTTGTCACGATCACTATACTTTCCTTATAATAAAGTAAAAACACCTAATAGTTACAAATATTTGACACTGTAAGAATCATAATCTAATGAGGCCTACAGTAGTTATCAACTCGTTTGTGTTAGTTTCTTTAGTTAATTTCTAAAACTAAAAATGTTATTTTTAGTTAGTTTCTTTTTTAACTTTTCTTTATAATACACATTAAATGATTAGTTAAAATTCTAATTTTATTCTGATTTCATGTCTTTCATTAGTTGTTTTGAAATTTTTTTAAGTGTCCTAAAATATTTCTTCAGTCAGGATATTTTAATTTACAAATATGTTAACTCAAGCTTGGTGAAATACCTTTTGAATTAATATATCTTCACCAAGGGAAATATTTTTGGAATTTGGGAAAACTTTCAGAAAAACTAACCATTTAGTTTTTTTTCGTCAGCTGACATTTTTCGTCAGCATAATATATTTTTTAAAAATTGATCTATCTTTACTTGGAAAAATAAATTTACTGGATATTTTTATTCAACAGGTGAAACATGGTAAACGATATAACATGTCAATAGATCTTCAGCTGTAATAGAACAAATCCTAAGAAACCCTACCTGGTCGTATTCCACTGTTATGCATAATCTCCTCAACTCCCAAGACTGTTAAAATGAATACGGTCACAGGGCTTCTCTCACTCTACGTTGACACGTCTGCTGCAAAATGATACTACATTATGCCACCAACGTGTTTCACCAGATTCCTGCCAAATAAGCCCACAGCCACAATTAGGCTTATGGTAGTTAGATGTATGGTTTCAAGTGTTGTGTAAGGGAGAAAGAGGTTCTTGGAGGAGAACTAGTCTCTATTGTATCCTTATCCGTGTAATGAAAACTATGGGCAAAGTTCTCAATAAAAGATTGTTTCATTCAATCAAATCAGTCAAATACTTCTAAAATGCATGTATTTGTGGTTGAGGTAAGAAATAGTGCCGGTGTTTAGTATAAGATAATTGAAGGTGATTCATGTAAATAAAGTGGGTATGTGAAATTTGTACGTGGGTGTCCTTGGCAGAGAACTTGTCCCTAGAGAGTCTGTCTGCGCCAGCGAGGATTTCTGTTCGGTGAGGCTGCGGAGGCTCTCGGCAGGAATGAGTGGTGTGACGTCACGAGGAATGTCGTTGCGTAAGACAGTGCAGGATGGGCGTCACGGTGCGCGGCGACGCTGCTTCTTACCGCTTCCCTGCGTGACATAACGGCGCGCCCACCAGACCGTCCACTGGCCCCGAGAAGTCTTCCCCATCGCTTTCCCTCTTCCACCGTCTCCTCTTCAAACAACCCCTTTTTCAGAATAATGGAAAAATACCGAACTCATCGACGATTAAACATGTTTCCTACTGACTTACCCACACACACATACACTCACACACACTCATATATAAGAAATGAGAAAGTCTCATTTCTTTCTTGTTGTACTCCTATGTTTACCCTAACATCTCTCCCTGGACCATTGACCTTTCCTGCACTTTACACCCTTTAAAATAACTCTCTTGCCTCCCACTCCTTTCAACCCCTGTTACTATTGAAAGATCATAGTCTTTTTTCTCATTTATTATTGTGGTTTGGACGTTGATTGTTATTTCACTGTTTATTGTGAAATCGCGTTTTATATATAAATGGTTAAATAACGCCCCATATTTGGCTTGTATCTGTTTCTGAAACTGTATCCAAGTTCTGAAACTCCTTCCTCGTCTCTTTGTTAAAACTGTAAAGCTTATCATCTATATTACTAGTCGACATATTTCGAAATTAGCAATTTTATGTAGAAAACAGATACATTCCAAATATGGGACGTAATTTAACAATATATATTTAAAAGAAACACTGCTTCCAACATTACCAAATATTTTATATATGCAAGGAAATAATAACTAATGGAAAAGGGCAAATAAATAAATTTTGTAAGCAAAACTAATAAAACACTAAAAACTAATTATTTGTCTATCTCAGTTCGTACAGAAGTTTTGCTGTCCTTTTTGAACCTTTCTTTCAATATTTAACATCCCTTTCTGGACATTTGTCCTCTCCTGCGCTTTCACCCTTTTAAAATACCACTCTTCTCTCCCACTCTTGTCAACAACATTCACAGAATGAACATCATGTAAGCTACATGAATACATGAAAACTCACTACTACATTTCTACTGTTTTCTGATCAGGAAGAAAGATGTGAATTAAATAATTAAATACTTACATCAGTTACTGATCATCTACCGATTTAAACGCATAAGCCGTATATACAATTAAAATAATGTAATCGGTACAATAAACAAATCTGTATGTATACCTTGAGAATACTCTTAGCTTAAGTTTAATAAACTACTTTACTGAAAGTAATCTGCTACCCATAAGTAATAAATTTATTGGTAACATGTATCATGATTGTATACATAAGAGCTTTGGCTGCAACTGATGTATTTATAAAACTATTATTTCGATCCTGGTAATATAATATGTTTTGTACTCTTCCAGTGAATTGCAGAACACGGCTATTATGAATCTGGTTTTTTGGTAGTTTTACTTACAATAATATTGCCAGAAATATTCATATCCCAATCATACAATTGTTTTATCAGACATTGTTTTTAATGTTCATAGATATACAGGTTTGACAGATTTATCATTAGTTTGATGCAACTTGTCGAATTAGGTATTTCTGCAATGCCCAAACTCTAACATCGAGACACTTTCCTGCAGACTACGCTTCCATTAGCCTCCTGTCCGGCCTGATATAGATCTATAACATATTAATATTGTAAAACGTCAAATATCTCCTTTTTTCTAGCGTAAGGAATAAGAGTTTCTTCTCAACCTGAAACCATGCTAAAAATTTGAAGATTACAAAAATTTATGGATATAATGCTGGCCTTAAAACCTACTGTCTATTAGTAAGTCTACGCAATCAGTGCAATCTGATGGCCTCACTCGCGGCGAGGACATCAACAGATGGGCACGTTGGAATTAGGGGTCTGACTCCCGACAGGAGGAGAACCTTCGCTTGGTAGGGGCCCTGAGACATCAAGAGAGCTCTATCTTCATTACAAGACACATTAAATGTGAGCATCCATTCGATGGTAATATAAATCCTTTTTGGCCGAAGTCTCATCTCCTAACTTTCTGGCTAGTGACGGTATAAAAAGGTGAGTGCGAAGGAAACCTGCATTTACTATTCATGCAGGATAGTTGGTTATTAGGACCCTTTATTGGTTATTCTGGGTTACCCAGAGAGTCATACTGAGACCTCCGCTGTGGATATATGTAGTAGCCATCCATGCGACACGTAATTGACACTTACCTGCTGACCCCACATATACAACAGAAGAGCTCATTCAGTGCAAGCAGGTCTCTGGTAGAAAATACTAATTTAAACGAGAACCCTAATGTAAGAACTTTTGTTAGTTCTTGGTTGTCTATACACAATCATCGACCTACCATATAACAAATAGTTTCATCTACTGAATAAAGTCTCATCATCGTTTAAATATTAATATTAATAATGGGCATTGATGAAAGGAAGAAATTAGGTGATAATATTTAAGGCATAGAGTCGAAACGATGGATATTGTCTGAAGTTTAATTCTGGTTTAATTCTGAAGTGAATTAAAGTATAGAATTGAAAATACTAATAACTTTGTTAACCCTATAGATTCTAATTATGAATTTTAATGTTAGCTGTTTAAAATGCTTCGTTTTGGCACAACAAGAAGTCATGACTATTCAACGAAGAGACTTCGTTTTTTTCTTGATTCAGCCTTACTTATTAGATTTAGTAACCTCTTTGCATTCAAGAAAGCTGGCCACTTCTTACATATCACTCCTTCCATTGATCTAATTACACCATCCGTGCAGCAAATCTATCTGTTTTTAAATCGAGTTGAAATGACCAAAGGCAAAGAGTAAAAGAACAAGTGAAAATGTTCAGTGGTGCTTGGTAGATCATGACAGGAGAAATCTCCTCCCACTTTCAGCGTATTTCTCATTTCAATTAGACAATCATTGGTAAACCTTTCCAGTTTACAAATACACACTCTGACAATTATATATTCAATGATGCATTACAGTCAATTTATTCTTTTAATAGTAGCTTCATAAAATATCTTAAATCAACTGTGTTAAAGTTTGATGGATATATTATAATTTTTTTTATAAATATTAATTACTCATATTCATAGACACAGAGACAAAAACACAACCCTAGACACATACAAAATATTTATATTCGTCATTCTGAATGCTAAAAACAAATTATTGAAAATTATTAATACTATAAACAACTCTGAAAAAATACCTCCACAGAATATCAAATACAAAGAAACAAAAACACAATAAACAATAGCACTAAACAAGAAAAAGAAAAAGAAAATGCAAAGTGTTGTAGTTTTTATAGGCTATGTTTGATAATTGATAGATTAATGGGCAATTGATATTGTTTTATTTATAATTTTATAATTACATCTGTCTCTAACATCAATAACATTGTAGATTTTAGTTTTTGTTTTCTTTTTTTGTACTGTTGCTTATTGTGTTTTTCTTTCTGGTATTTGATATTCCGTGGAGGTATTTTTTTTTCAGAATTGCTTATAGTATTATTAATTTTCAATAAATATTTTTAGCCTTGAGAATGCAGAACATCTTCGGCAAAACGTGGGTTGAAATAAGATGTTATTAATTTGGACTTAATCATCGATAACGAAATTAGTATTTTGAACAATCAGTGGTAGATAAGCTATATCAATATATATATATATATATATATATATATATATATATATATTAGTTTTCTATGGGTTGTCCGGGGAAAGGAATATGATTCGATGCGATGTTGACCAATGGGAGTAGAGTTACAGGTCCAAGCGTAAGGTCCCAGTTGCCCGCTGCTCAGCAAAAAGCCTTTGCGTTCTGCCAATAGGACCTATTGGCAGAACGCAAAGGCTTTTTGCTGAGCAGCGGGCAACTGGGACCTTACGCTTGGACCTGTAACTCTACTCCCATTGGTCAACATCGCATCGAATATATATATTAGTGTATGATAGCAGGAAATCTTCTTTTAAGAATGTGGTATTGTATTTCACAGCTGTTTCAGCGTTGACGACCTTCTTTCTAGTTGTCTCCAATTTCCTAGCAATTCTGCGCTGGGCTGGTTTTAATTTCCAGATAAACTCACCAGAGGCATAGACGTAGAAAGAAAACAGACATAGATGTTCTTGGTGAAACGCGGGGATGAAGAAACAAAACTCACGTTTCACTTGTGATAATTATGAACTATACTTAAGTGTACTAATATAGGCTTTCAACCTTTCAAGGTCACCTTGAACTATACTTAAGTGTACTAATATAGGCTTTCAACCTTTCAAGGTCACCAATCAATCTCAGATTACAAACACAATTAACTAATAATTAGCAGAATAATTAGTTAATGTTATTTGTTAAATCAAAAGATAAGATTCCTTATTTTAATTCTCCTCTTCAGTTTTCTGATTTTTTAAATATCACCTAAATCATCAGATTCAATGACAGCTCCCAGACAACCACTTGTGTCAAGCGATCTGACGTATAGAACAAAGGCTTCGTAACAGTGACTGAACTGTTAATTGATTTTCTTACTCCTTCAGGACGAAGAAACGCAGAGATTTAAGCGTCAAAGAAAAAGGTGAAATTTTTTGGGGTAAGGTGAGGTTGCTGCAAAACTGCAAAGCACAGCCGCTTCCATTACACAGGCTGGGGAGAATAAACTTTATTTTCCTCCCACGCAAGGAAATGTGGGAAGCTCTTGAGTGATCTTGAAATAGAGCTGCTGAATTTGAACTTCATTATGAGTCCTTTATAAATGATTTGCTACGAAAAGACGATAAGCAGACAAGGCTGAAAGATTTCCTAAATAAATAACTTATTGTATTTCTTATAGTTTAAATCGTATAACTATAACTTATAGTTTTACTATTTATTTAGTTGTTTTTTTTTTGCTACATCTGCATCTTTTCTCATGAACAGTCAAATAGTAATTTCCATTTCTTCGGTTAATGTTATCAATCGGTAATACAAAAATGATTACATTATGTGGCGTCCACTGTATAATGATATAAAAGAAATATATATATTATACATATAAATTCTACATATATATATATATATATATATATATATATATATAACACAAATAGTCACATACACACATACAACCACGACTCAAACACTCATATACACACATACATATGCAATAGAGACACAGAGGACACAGACACAGACACACACACACACACACACACACATGCACATACACACACACACACACACACACACACACACACACACACACACACACACACACACACACACACACACAGAGCCTCTTCAACGCAAAGGTATCTGCAGTTACAATACACTTATGACTCATTCTCCTAACTCCCAACAAGGCCTCTGCATGAGCAGTCAATGCCTATCATACGCAAGTGACACGCCTCGCAGGATGTCAAGGTGAGAGAGAGAGAGAGAGATTCTCTTGAAACATCTCGATAGTGTCCTCACCTCAGCCCTCATCAAACGGCCCTCACAGTTTCCTTTCTTGACGATTTCCTTAGGATATCGGTAAAAGAATTTCATTATCTTCACTGTATTTTGGTGTCTCAATTTTGTATTGATTAATGTACGATCCTATAACCACTTCATATACCAGTATGGATGTAATCAGAGTATTATTTATTATTATTATTATAACAAATATTATTATAATATACTGTAATATAATGTTGCTACTTTACCATTGTGTCAAATATTATTATTTTGTTAAAAAAGTTTTTTCTATAATTACAATTATAAAAATATTAACTTACATTATAAAAATATAGAACACTGGCTTATGAAGATTCCACTTTCAATGTTGTCTTCTAAAGAAATGTTGGTATTCCTCATTACTCTTTCCATCATGAAATAGAATTGATAAAAAAAATGCAATTACATGTTTAAAGTAATTTAATCACTGATTTATTAAAAGTAAGTTGCATAGATAACAATGGGTTTTGGTTAGAATCCTATATTCGTAAGATTTCTGATTGTTATATATTTAAATTGTGTTAAGATATCAAGTTACATCGAAGTTTTTTTTTGTATTGTTTTATTATGAGCGAAGAAGAATAATTGATTTTCCAGTGACAACATATCATATGTGTATATTCATTTACTCTTTTTTATGAAATATATAAATTGAAAATATTGCGTTCAGATAGAAATATTGATATCAAGTGTTGAATAGGAATACTTGTTTTAAGGTCCTAAGAGCCGAGTAAAATATTGCAGACTGGTATGTGCGTGGTATGTGTGTGTGCTGTATGTCTGCGTTGTATAGATGTGTGCCTCTGCTGTGAGAATGTGTTGGTTCTCAACCAAGTTGGGTAGATCCTTGTGGTCGCTGGGTGGGAAGCAGTAACTTTTTGGGAGGATGCCTGCTTAGCATACAGGGGAGCCAGAGACCCCACACCCCTATAAGTGGGAACGGGTCATGAACTCAGCTGAATGGACTGGACAACTAGTACTTGCCTGGTAGAAGCTCTGGCTTTTGAGGGGATCTCAGAGTGGGGACAATTAGATATCACCCCCTTCGAGCCCTTTTATATTACGAATAGAGAGACCTTAAAGGCTCTCTAGCTCTTATGACACAGACCAGGTGGCGTTTAGCTAACGAGAGATTTGCAATCTCTATATAAGTCCCCATAATGACGGCCTGATTGGGTCCGATGAACTATCAGTAGCAAGACCTGGTCCCGGGGTAACGGGCATTGCCCTCTTCGGAGGGGGACGACCGCATTCTCATGAATTCTGCGGTAGTCTTTAAACTGTAAGGCATATGTAGGAAACCTCGCCATTTAATCAATATATCTATAATTTAGGTACAAATATACAAGCAAACCGAACTACACTTTGAAGCTTAAATAATTATAAAGTTTATAATTATTTGAAGTTTTTAATAAAGTAATGAAAATTGTGTGCTATCTGGTGTTACTTTTTTTGTGGTAAGTTTGAACATATCCGATTTTCAACGAAATCATAACTGTTTATAATCTCTGTGGATCATATTAGAGAAGTATTTATTTTTTTTATAAATATCTATCCACTTTTATTCATTCATCATCTACTTAAGGATAAGTACCTTCCATCAGTCTAATCTGTTTTAAAATTTTACTGATACTACTTTAGGATTTATCTTCATAATACTAAAGAAGAAGTGATGTAACCTCTCTGCTGAAGTGAGTTCCTCTTTCAAATTTTCTTTTTCTTTCTTTCTTTTTTTTCCTTCTTGGTTCACGATCGTGATAATAGCAAATGTTCTTAGAGGTAACCTGCATTAGTACTTTGTCTTTTTGCAAATATACATTTTACAATGAGATGCATTTTATTTGTTATATAAATAAGCTTCGTAATATAAATAAGTCGCAAGGCTAAACTCTGTCTAGGGCAGGAGTTGAAGTGAAATTGTGTGTTTCTAATATGGTCAACTGTATGTTGCCTGCTCAAGAGTCAGAGGTTCCAACTCGATGTTCTTCCATACACCTGAATGACAGACATCTGATGTGGTGTATACAGAGACACTTACTTAACACTGTGCTAATAAATATATTTTTTACTATTCTTTAATATTTCTAATAAATCTTGAAATACCACGTATCATCTCTGAATTTTTGTAAAATACCGTCAAAGATGGGCACGTCTGCTAGTTACATTATAAAATATCAATGGATTCTTTTAATTTGAAATATTGCTATGATGAATTTCCTGAGAGAAATAAACGACTTATCCTTTATATAAATAATTTAACGAGAGATAATATAAATACTTTAGCATCACAAAGGTGATGGTAACCATAGTAGCATTAAAAAAATCATATAAATAAATTAACAGTATAAAGCGGAACCTTTTCTCATATAGGTGAAGAAAGCAGGTTTCGGAGTAAAATATTACGGTAACTACGCTTTTAATTCTAAAACCCTAACCGTCATGTCCTATTTATACATCCTCTCAGGTATTATGCTCCTTATTTCTGAGAATTTTTTCATCCCTGCTCTTTTTCTAAACTAATACCAAAAAAGTTTATCCAGCTATAGCGAATTTTTCCTGTTCACCTCCCAAGCTTCTTTTCTGTAATAAGTAACGAAATTGTGCAACGATTGTTTTAATCATACCCAAATTCAGAAAATTATTTGAAAATAGTTCTTAACTAAAATTTTGATACGATTAAAATATAAATTATAGTTAATGGTGAGATAAATTCTTCCGTATGTAATTAAAGCAAATGATTGCCCACCCAGATGACATTTCCTGGAGGTCAGCTAGATTCCGAGGCCAAACCAACTTTTTGCGGTCATTTTAGAAGGTGCCAAATAAAATATCACTGTGGCTTTTTTTGAAGATAAAACACTTTTACCGTTTTGAAAGAGGTAAAATAATTAGCTTTGTATGGTATTTGCACCTTTAGGCACTAAAATATGAGTCGAGTACTGTACTTTTAGAGTAGTCTGAAAAGCACAAAGTAATAAAATAATTTTCCTAAATATGTTATTAAAATGTTAAGAGCTAGCTCAATTAGAATTTAACTCAATAGGGGAAGTAAATGTATTTAATAAAAAAAAATAAATAACTGGATAATCCAGTTGATTATTCATGTGTTATTGATTGTCATTTTCTATTTGAAAATAACTTTTGGTCTTGCAATAGGAAATGGCGAGGCTTAACGTGATCGCCTCTGAACTGGTAGGTCCGGAGTTAGATATCCACCTGGCCCTCGATCTATACACGCGGGAGGTGAATAAATCTGAGTACGTCGTCCCTCGTAGAGGACGTTAAACCGTCGGTCCCGAGCATGTACGATGTCAGGTACTCGTTCAAGATGCCTACTCTAGATATACTTGAGTTAGGCAACATTTAGGACTCCCAATGTAGAATCAACAGATAATGAGGCTCGCCCACATGGGTGCCAAGTAATAAATAAACCACAAATTCCGCCCCTAGAACAGCACTAAAAGGTGAAATCCTTAAAGTGTGGGTGTTGGAAAACAAACAAACTGCAGCAATAGAAAATACCTGACTCTTACCCACTCTCCTGAGGAATTTATTTATGGAATCTTTTAAAACTAAAATGTTTACTTGAATTCTCCCTAATCAGGTTAAGTGGTCCGAGATATATTGATAAACTATTACCCATCTAAACCCAAATCTATGAATTTGGTACTTTCCTTTCTAACAAAATGAAATTCATTCGTTGACAATCTGATTCGCAATAAAGAAGAAAAGTATGGTGGTATTTACAAAATACTGTGTTAATATTGTCATAAAATATTCATATCAAAGACTCGTAAATCGTTAAAATTCCGTGTCATACAACATCAGTACTCCATAATTAGAGTTGAACAAAGTAGTGTCTTATTTTTTCATATGAATACTAAGAACCATGGCATAAATTGAACAGAAGCATAAATATCATTTAAGCTTCTTGAAATATACTTGAAAGTTCTATGTCCTTAAGAAATATTATCGAGTCTTTATTAATTAAATCTAACTGATTAAATACCATAAAAATTATGAATGGTGAGTTCAATTTACACTCATTATTACTGAAAGTAATAGCCTTGTCTTAACCACTAGTATATAATGCTTCAATCATTTCTGGCTCAACTCCTTTATTTACCTTGACTTTCCCAGCCTTCTATACCTTTCCTTCCTTTTCAAACGATAAAAATCAATATCCTTCTTTCATAAATTAGTCAATATGTGGGTACAGTCATCATCATAGAGAATAATATAGAGAATTTGATAGATGCATATGCCATGAGTATTGTTTTCTCTTCAGGTTATATCATGCAGGCTTCTTGAGCTAGAAGAATAAAACCTGTTGCTTAATCGACTTTAAAAAGGGCTGCATTTCTATTTTCACTGAGGTGACAAGGTGATAAATCACAAGTAACAGGTGGAAGAACAATAATGCTACACACATTTGATATATTGGTCTTTTTTTTTCTGGTCTCACTTTACAAGGGACTTATTGTATCGAGTTTGCGGTGCTCTAATCAAGCTTCCAAATGGGTCATCCTTACCTCAGCTTCTAAAATAGACCATCCTTCTTTGAAGTTTTGAAAAAAAATCATCCGTACTTGAAGTCCTGAAGCTGATTATTTTTACTTGAGGTTATAAAATAGACCACCTTACGTGAGGTTTTGAAATAAATAATCTCTACTTGAGGTTCTAAAGTAGATTACCTTTATTAAGGTTGTAAATGGATGATCTTTATTTCATGTTCAAATATATAACATAATCAAAGAAAATTAAATACAACTTTTCAGGTTCATATTACTAAACTTGCAGCCCATTGGTTTCAGTGATTATGGTTTCAGATGTTATCCTTTTTTTTTATCACAAGTTTGACTAAACACTTGACACCATATATTTACAAGTATCTTAAGTTAGGGAAAAAGACCTCCGACACAACTGCCTTCAAAAAGGACTGTATTTCTGTTGCTCACGGAAGTAACTGGGTGACAAGTGTCAATAACAGGTGAACAACAAAAATGCTACAAACAGACCCTTCTATATTCTATTAATATATTATATTAATATATAATTTTATTATTGAAAAAGTAATTACAGGTTAATAGTTTTCTGGTTGTTATAATTAGTATTTGATTTGTGATTTAATTCATCGAAGGAATTATTATTTTCTGTAAACTGTAATATATTTGCGTAAAAAGTATTTTCATGGAGTTCCATGAACTCATTTCAAGAGGCATTACTCTTTAATCTATTGATCTGTCACTTTTTTTAAACAAAATGTTTACTTCTCTTAAATTTAAAGAAGGAAAGTGTATGTGATTCTGTTATTTTAGATGACCTTCAAAAACTGGCAGCTTGATCAGAAACGGAAGAATGGGAACATAAATCTCTGTCAGTGTAAACTGGCAGTATCCTTGTTCCTGGTGTCCAGGAATCAACCCACAGTGTTGACGCTTGAAGTAAGACCTAACGCTTTGCCACTAATTGTGCTAGCTTTGGGTTCTTTTAGATGTAATCAGTTCAGTGAGAACAAAGTTTTTTCATCACAATTTCAAATCATCTTGATACTTAAAAATTCGGCTTAATACTTTAAAGATGTCACCTCCTCATTAGGATCATTATTTACACAATAACTGTTGACATCCAATGTGATTAAAGTATTATATTCATTAAACATTATATTAAACTTTTCTTATCACACTTCTCCTAGTTGTAGTAGTACTGTATGTTTATTAATTATAATCAGTCATAATGCTTTATTACAAAACATTTTGCAAGACTCAGGCAGGTCGTAACAATGTTGCATGTGGAGGGCTGAAGGACTGACAGCCCTCCGATGCAGATTTCTCGAGGGAATATTGAATCTCCCAATGATTCTATATTGGGAGCCCTACATTTTGCCTAACTAAAGTCTATTTAGAGTCGAGATATTTAACGAGTACCTGAATTTGTACAAGCTTGGGACCGATTCTTAACGTCCTCTCAGAGGGGCGACGTGCTCAGATTCACCTCACACGTTAATAAATTGAGGGCCAGAGTGGGTTTGAACCCCGAACCTACCAGTTCAGAGGCGGACGCCTTAACCTAACCTCTTCGCCATTACTTAGACCTTTTCTCCTTTCTAATATAAGGTTGAACCTAACAATAAGTTTACCAATTAATTTAAAACTATTCACACTGAAAGTATTTACAATTACTTTAGGGGATAAATTACTTTAAAACATCAATTATTTTTTTTTCTTAATCATTCCTTTCAATTTTTCCTATAAACCAACAATTTCTAAGAAGTTGTTCATTTGTTAGTATGTTGGAATGCTTGGTTCATCGCAAGACTCTTATCATAAGCTCTCAGAGGTTACAGTATTGATTTTGTATGCTGGTCTCTTGTTATGTAACGTTAGGGTTGGTCATTTATAGAAAAGACAAGATTGCATTTGCCGTCTCATCAGATCGGGTTTTATATGCGCATTTAATACATTTTTCGAGATGCATTATCTGGTATTACAGTGTCTGTCACTGTGAGAGGGGAGTTACTAAAATAGGAGAACAGGTTTTTCTTCTTACTGAAGGTTATATGGATGGATTTAGCTGTGCTCAATTTAATTCTTTTCCTCTTTCACTAAGTTTCAGTTGGAAGAGGTGTAGAAAGATTTGATTCAGGAAACAGGATTAAAGTCACTAGTTAGAATTACTGTGGATTTACCACTAAGTGAAATAATAGTTTGTGGATGGAGTGTGCATCATTTGGATAGATTTGGTGTCAGTATGACTTAGTACACTCCGCTGCAGCTGATATTGGAAATTGAAAGGAAACAGTATCTTATTTGCCAACAAGGAAACACCAATCAACCTTGGAGCTATGAATATGAATTAGTACGTTGAGGAGAGGGTGTTCTATAGCCGACTTAATTTGGAACTACAGTTATACCTCGACTTACGTCGTTACGAGTTCAGTCAATCTTGATTTTACGTCAATTTTGAAAAAAATACATGGAAAAATAAAAAAAAAATAAAGTTTACATCAGTTATTCAACTCTACGGTTGTCTACTTCATATATTGGAATTATAATATCACTAGAAAACCATTATAATCAGGAGTCACAATTATATATACGAGAGGGTGTTTTATCACATTACCGAGTAATGAATAATTACCTGGAGGGGTATGAATGTTTATCCAAGACGAAATCTTACTGGCTATTTACAAATATATCACATTTCAGAATTAACTCAAAAATGTTTAATCTCAAAGAAGGCTTTTATTTTTTGTCATAGCGAACCACATTCATAATGAAAGCATTCACGATGTACAATAAACATCATATTGTAGGCTATTCATAACTTTTTTTTCTGTATTACAGTATTAAAAGAAATATTGATTTATTTATTAGTTTACGATAGATTCTTATTAGCCTTATGTTATTGGAAATTCCATTCATGAGTAAATTACTGTACAAAACTAAGAAATGTGATTTTTGGCTTAGCCTAGAGACCAGCTGATTCCACAAAAGTCGCCTCTCCAGGTTCCCTAATTAACGACGTGGCTGATACTTAACACCAACGCAGTCCGTGGAAAAAGAAGAGAGGGAAGGGAACCGATCTCGGAATGCACATGACAGGGCGCGGCATTTGAGTGTAAAGTATGGAAATAATCGGGCGCTTTGTGTTATGATAATCACAGCATTTCGTCCGCACGGGGTTATTAAATGGAAATGAATGATGCATCGGTGCATTTACGCTTCCAGTTATCGTGGGTGATTAGCATTCTAGCGGAAGATGTTGGTGAAGCAATTGAAAATTTCACATTTTTGAATTTTATTTTTCAAATCATCTGTCGAACATATATAATTTTGTTTTTCACCAATGCTTGATGACAATTCAATATCGAAATTTGGAAAATGCTAATTAATTTGTTCACTTTCACCGCAAAAACTGATATTTTTACCATTAAGAAATTTTGAACTAATTCAATATGTTGGGCTGTTAAAACGATAGAATGGATATATTTAAATGTAAGAATTTGTTAAATCCTAAATTTAACTGTATCTGTGGGGTGAAAGAGACACAAAAATCTTACGACTACCTCGGGTGGTAAATAAAATTCCTACGCTACTACACCAACGAGCAATCCTGCTCGTTTTTGAAAAAAGAAACATTAACAAAGCACCACATGGAAATATTTAATAAAAATAACATTTAAATGTTTTTCCCTCCTCGACCTTGATTTATTCAGGGGGGAGCTAAATAAATCTGAACATGTCGTTCCTTTGGAGAGGACATTAACCGTCGGTCCCGAGCCTGAACGATGTCAGGTACTCGTTAGAGATCCCTAATCTAAATACACTTGAGTAGGAAAAATGTAGGACTCTCAATGTAGAATCAACAAGGAATGTGGCACCCATTTCTAAAATGGGTGCCAAATATATAAATGAGCCACAATGTACTATATCTGTGGGCTTTGGACAACAAATAGAAAATAAAACATCGCTTGTAACAAATGCTTACGCATACAATAAACACATTGATACCTGTGACATGGAACATATAATTATCACGAAAAGTACAATATTTGGAAAAAGTTTACAATTATAATAATGTAGAAGGGAATATTTTTCACGAATATTTTCTTATCAAACGAGAAATATTAAATTAACAATAACCTACAAATCAGGTTATACAGTCAAATGAATATATTTCATACCTCGTATTAGTCATTCTCTCCTTCTCATATTTACTGACCTGATCTCCAGCTGTGAAATATCCTCTCACAGTGTATCATATAATTCACTATTTCTCTCCTGCTTTTCTCCCTTAAGTTGTAATTTGCTAGTAATTTATACATTAAATTACTAATGTACAATGATAGTGTAGTTTATGTCCCTCACAGTAGACCAAAATATACATTTAGAAAAAAATAGAATACCAGAGACAAAGAAAACAGTATGTAAATCATTATGTATATGAAGCTCTAGAGATAAACCAGTCGATGAAAAGTAGTAGCAAGGAAACCCCTAACTAAATAGAAAGTTTATAGTCTAAGGGTGGCCACATTGATAACTGAAATATATGTTTGGAAATAGTTTTGGAAGAACTCAGTTAATTTCTTTAGTTTCATATTTAAGATGTAAAGTTATAAGGTTTAATGGATTTTAAAAAAAATAATGTCATAAACTAATTTTTCTATGTATAAGGCTCATATGAAGTATGAATATAATTTTAATTTTAAAGTTACATCTCTTCATGCTTACCTCCTGTGTTTCTTTAATGTAATATGCAACAATAATTACGTCTTTGCTGTATCAATCCCAAGATGACTTCATGCAAAGATGTACATTCTTTTACTATGTCATATTTACTCACGTTAAAGAGAATAATTAAAGTCTCAGCATACAATTGGTTTATATAAACAATGCAAATTGAGAAAGCACTTCTTCTTCTTCTTCTTCTTAAACTGACTGTTGTAATTGATCAATGTCTTTTGAATAGGTTCTTCTTCATCTTGCTTTGACTGCTTTGATCAATAGCACATCTCGTTTCAAACATGTTTTTCTTCGGTTTACATTGACTGTTGTAACGGATAGATAATACATTTCAAATATGTTCTTTTTTATTTTGTTTTCACTGCTGCAATGGATGGAACAACGTATTTCGAACACATTCTTCTTCATTTTACATTCACTGTTGTGAAGAATAGAAGAATATCAAAGCAATTTTAATTTTATTTTTCCATTATTATCTATTTGTTAATCTAGACATTTGACCTCTAAATTTATTTTAATTATTGCACGATAATTTACGCTGAATCAGCATAAGAATAATAACTAAACCTATGTAAAAATATGCAAGTTCCTATTTAAACATTTGGTACTAAGTTTTGCAGCTACCTACTTCCTTTGGATTCCCTTCAAGTCATAAGAAATACCCATTTCTGTGAATTAGTTCTCACTAAATCATTTGTTATCACTTTACATATCTCACTGCAATACAGGTTTTCTGATGACAGTTATGTTAGATTACAGCCACAGTCCCACGAGAGAACACACATAGGCCAAACACTGGCCCCTTATGATACCAAACAATGAACATTCTAGATCCTAGTTAATAAATGGAGAACCAGAGTGGGTATTGAATCCCGGATCTACAAGTCTAGAGGAGAGAGACTGCTACTGGGTTACCCTGGCCCTTAATTTCCTAATGAAACAATACATGCAAATCTAATTACCTACCTACTCAGAAATTAACACAAATTACTTCTTCACTCTCTCTTGTATATTTCAAATGAACCTATTTATTCGCATTTGAAAATTACAAGAGTCTAATAAGTTGCAACATCTTCATGACAATGATCGCTAAAGATTTGTTTTTGTAATTTTGTTTTAATTTTCCATATTTTTCTGTAGTTTTCTTCTTTATAACCATGGCTTAGATTGTTTTGAAGACCTGTGGTCAGTATATTATTTATTACAGTTTGTTTACGTAAGAAAGAAACTTGAAAGGATATCTCGGCATAACAGAAAAGAATTTTATAACATTCTTATCTACCTACATATTAATACCAACTAAAATACCAGAACTTAAAAACTTAAACGATTTTATTCTAAATCATGTGAACGGGTTATTATAGAAATTTAAAAAAAAAATTTAAGATGAAATACCAATAAAAATGTGCAAGTATCGAGCCCCTCTTCCGTCTTAAGTCCTACAAACACCTAAATACGAAATTGATTAGCTTATTTTGTTTGAGAGATTTTATCCTGTGATTCAAAGTATACATCGATGAAAGAAAACTGATTTTATAACATGGACGTCGTGCATTAGTATGTATCTCTATTATACTGGCGTGTTATGTATTCCTGAGTTATTATGCTCGTATACAACAGGCTTTGAAAATCGGTTGTGTAAGAACTCATCTAAACCTCGATATAAATGCACAGTTGTTACTTGCTGACTCTTTCACGCACACACACACTCAGTAGAACAGTTAGTTCAGCAATAGTAAATGTTTCTACCTGAACATTACTGATAATGAAGGTTCAATAGGAGTTCGTAACAATTCGTGTAGACAGAAGTCTGATATTCACATCTTTCCATGAAAATGAAATAGAACTGAACAAAACATATTATATAATTCTATAGTAGATAGAATGAACAATTGAATTTATCACTGATCAACAAATTACTGCTACATACTAACCTTCATAATTGAAATATGATAATTTTTAAAAAAAAACATTGTTTAGACAACCTGACAAACTTCAATTAGAATCCATAATAAAATCCTCCTTATCACTTAGGTTAGGTCAGGTTTAAATGGCATTTCCACAAGAGAACACACATATGCTGAACACTGGTCTTTTCTGATAGCACAAAATGAATATTCTACGTAAGGAGTCCTAAATTACGCCTGACTCAAGTGTATTTAAAGTAGGGATTTAATGAGTACCTGACATGAGGCTCAGGACCGCGGCATAACGCCATCTCCTAGAGTCGACGTGCTCAGATTTATTCACCTACCGCAGGAATAAATCGAGGGCCAGAGTGGGTATTGAACCCCGGATCTGCCAGTCTAGAGGCAAGTACATTATCAGTGAGCTAACCTGGCCCTCGTCATTATCACTTAACCAACTATTCATTGGGTTATATAAATAATCAGTTAAAGGCCTTACTCAGCGGGATATCAAGGAGCTTCATTACAGTTATTCTATATTAATATCAGTATATATAAAGATTTATAAAGCGTAGTAAGGAATTAAACAGGGAACTGAAACCTTTCAACAAATAGATAACCTTCTTCTTCAAAGTCACACGATGGATGTAAATAGATTATGGATGGATGGATGTGGTGCCTTGATTAGTTATATACATGTCACAATCTACTTTGTTCTGATATCTGCAACTAACCTAATATAAACTTTATAGGAAAGGCAATAATAATGATGATCCTAACACAAAGCACACAAAAGAAACAGCTGGCTTGGTGAAAAGATATGTATATTAAAAAAAAAAAAACAAAAAAAAACGGAGGGATTGCAATAAATAAACATTGCAGTCACCACTCCTGTTGTCAGAAACATACTGACTACTTTTTGTTATTTTTAGATTATGTGAATGCTCTTTATTGCAAAAACAGACTTTTTATATTTCAATTGAAATTTCATTTAATTATCTATATAGTTATTTCACATAAACATATTTTTTATATTTTGTATTTTATTTTAATTTTCTGTAATTTTATTTTTCTTATGTTATAATTACTTTATCATGCGTTTTGCTGTGTATATAACCAACAAAAGTACATTGCAGTGCAGGATAAATATTTTTCCATTATTCACAATCTGACAGAGTCATTCAGTGTGTGATTCTGATAAGGAATGTTCCTTGGTCGAAAAATCTGACTGTTGGTGACGTTGATGTATATATATAGTTCACATATGAAAGAGAAAAACAGATAAAAACACACAAAAAAGACTCACAACGACATTTCGACATTCGTCGTCATCGGGCAGAAGTAGTCCCTTTGAGTAGCTGAAGCTAACTGAAGCTAACAAGAAGACATGGTCCACCAGGACAAGTAAAATCACGCAGAAAGAACTGACACAACGCTTTTATATAGTTCGGCTCTCGTTGTCATAAGGAGTAGATGGTCTGCCAGGTCATCATTCAAAACTGACATAGTATTTCACAAAATATACCTGTTGCATAGAAGTGAAGTATACTCAACAGTTTAACAGAGAATAGAGCATTGTTGTAATATTTGGTTTGAATGGATTGAAATACTATAAGAAGTGAGGGATGGAATTACCGTGAAGAGCGATGAGGATGAGAGCGAGGACTGGATGATGTATCATGTTGACTAGCTCGCCTGCATGGCTCTCACTGACTGACCCCGCCACACCGCCCCCCACTACACAAGTCCTTCTCCTGCTTCCCTTTTACACCTCAACCTTGTCTGCTCGCTCAGGGAAAATTTACATTTTACAAAGCATAAGCCTCATTATGCTATTCTAACATGCTTACTCCAAAGATCTTTAAGCCAGTTTGACCCTTAGCCTCCATCTCTATCTCTCAACCCTTCCCTCTCTCTCTTTTTCTCACTCTTTCTCTCTCACTCTGTCTTTCTCTCACACTCACACACTCTCTTTCTCTGTCTCTCACCCCCTCTATCACTCTTTCTCTGTCTCTTATCCTTTATCTCTCTCTCTCTGTCTTTGTCTCACTCTCTCTCTGTCTCCCCCCTCTCTTTCACTCTCTCTCTCTCTCTCTCTCTCTCTCTCTCTTAACCCCTCTCTTACACTCTTTCTCTGTCTCTCACCATTTCTCTCGCTCACTCTTTCTCTGTCTCTCTCCCCTTCTCTCTCTCCGTCTTTCTCCCTCTCTCACTCCCTCTCTCTCCCTCTCTCTTTCTCTGTCTCTCACCCAGTCTCTCTCACTCTTTCTCTGCCTCTCACCCTCTCTCCCTCCCTGTCTTTGTCCCTCTCTCTCTCTCTCTCTTTCTGTCTCTGTCTATCGCACTCTCTCTCTGTCTCTCCCCCTTTGTTACTATTTCTCTGTCTCTAACCCCCTCTTTCTCTCTCTCTCTTTTATCCCCCCTCTCTCTTTTACTCCCCCCCTCTCACCCTTTCTCTCTCTTTCTCTGCTCCAAGCTTCTCTTAGTCAATATTTGATCACCAATTTCCTCGTATCTCTTTAAACATCATCTTGCCATCAGCTTATAAGCGTAATATTCTTACTTTCAATTACTTTGCATACAAAATATAGAAAAATGTAAGAATTGTATTACAGTTAAAATTTTGAAAACAATTTTTCAGCGGAAGTACACTTTTTGAGGCCCCCTGAATACAGTAAATTCAGTTTTCGAAATTTGCACATCTATGTATGTGTGTAATGTGTGTATTAATGTGTGCAATAAATTTATGTGTGTGTGTGTGTTTCCTATTTTTAAGATGGAACAACCAGCTTGGCACTAGATAATCTTTTTTTACATATTGAGGTCGAAGCAATGCAAAGACCTTATTGAGTGGGACACCAAGGTGCTTCATGACATTTATTCTATGTTGATATCAGTATATATAAGGATTTTTAAATCGTATTAAGGAATTAAAAAGGGAACTGAAACCATTCGACCAATAACGTTCTTCATTAGAGTCACATGATGAAAAAACCTTTTTTAATTACTAATTGTTTTTTTCAAACGATTTTGATTAAAATCCCTTTGATTCTGTATTTTTAGTTAGAATTTATAATGCGCAAATTGCAATGCAAACAGGAATCGTCCTTTAAGACCAAAAGTTCTAAAAATATTTTCAATTCGTGATAAACGCGCTTGTTTCATTGATAGGGATTTTAACAAAAGAAATATATATATGTAGAGATGGTTGGTTGAACTAGGAAGTATTAGTGGCTAGAAAATGAAAAAATCTGAAGTTACTTAATGAAGATGCCTTCAAAGGATTTGAAAGGTTAAAGAAAACATCCTTTCAAGAAGGCTTTGAAAGGGTTTGCAGTAATTAGGAAATGGCGAATCTATGCAAATCGTATAGCTGTCAGTTTTTGCATTAATACAATTCACAGCTTGAATGTCTATATCCTTGCATTTACTTGAAACTGTTAAAGATCTTGTGATGTGAGAGTGGATTAGTCACTCCTTTATGAGCTTATGCTCGTAGAGGAAGAATAGAAAGTTATTTCTCAAGGTTGTTAGGTAAATGCATATTGCTTGTACTATAGAGGTAACTAAACATCACATTATTATACAGTTCGGTCACACCTCGGGAATCGTTGCTATAGAAATCCGAATGGTTTCGCACATAGAGCATCTTCAAGTAGCACTTAGTCAAACTCGAAGATACACTATGAGAAAAGACGATCAGACCTTTACAACAAACATTCAGGAGGAAAGATGCATTTATATAATAATAAGTTAAAACTTGACACCATTAGTTGACTTCATAGTTTAATCATTAAAGAGAAGTCAAAATAGTTAGAAGAATTCCATTATTTCAATTTTTTGTTATTTTAATTTAACTAGGTATGTTTTTTGTCAGCTATTTGATGAAATTGATTTAGCCTAAGCAGTGTACTTTATTATAAGTTGGTACGAGATTGGTTTTTATGACAGAATGAGCGTATCGTTGGGTAACTTCTTTCACTTGACGCTGCTTCTGAGTTGGTTCTGTTTATAATGAACACAGTAGGTGGAATCACTGAGGGTAAGAGGTGGTGTACTGGAAGCCAGCCAGTCAAACTCGTCTTGACCCTCTGTATAATAAAGACCCTAACTCTGAAACTGATATAGATATCTCAAGCCATATAGAAATCGCTATGATGCTGGCTTCAAAGGGATCAGAATGACTATGAAGTATCCATAAATATAAAGTGACCTATTCATGGGTCACTCGTCTGCATATGTAAGAGCACTTACTGAGATTGCATCATCTAATCTAAGCCTTGAAAAAAAGTCTCAAAATCCATTATAAATATGTTAAATAACTAAAGTGTTAATATTTTATACTGATATATGACTTTTGAAATTTAAATTTGAGCAGATACACCATTATTTACGCCAATTTTAATTTTTGAAAAATTGAGATATACTATTATTGAGACAGTTTCTCGAACACTGAATGTCCAAAGCACAAAATTGGTTCTCGAGGATTAGGTCAGAAATAATAGCAATTGATTACCAGCCGACGTTTCGCCGAATTGTATGCCATTTTCAGAGTTTATAGAAGGAAGTATTTTAGCATGATTAACATCTCTTCTTCCTACATCATATATTAACAAAAAAGGCTTGACTTAATGTTAAATTTATTAAGATGTCAACTTTACTCTTGATATTAAATTGTCAGTAAACAACATCACAGACAGGAAATACAGCTGATGTGGTTTATTGGAATAATGTAATAACAGGGGTAATGCAGAGTCATTACTTTTTTTCTAATGTATGATGTAGGAAGAAGAGATGTTAATCATGTTATAAATACTTCACTTTTTAAACCCTGAAAATGCTGAACAATTTTCGACGAAACGTCGATTAGTAATTAATTGTTATTATTTTTGACCTAATACTCAAAAGCCACTTTAGTACTTCATTATTTTAGAACTTACTTTAAACTTCATTAATTTATTTAACAATAATTCTTGAGATATCGAATGATTTTCTGAAGTCAACAGCATTAGCCGATATTTTTCTTTTAGGCAATCTGGTATGATAACGTGATATTCAGCACAAACATATTACACAGACAACTTCGACACTTCAACAAATAATTTTAAATTTCTGGAATAAGTTTTACGTTTTCTCTCCAAATTTTTAGTAGATATATTATAATTTGCCTTAGGTAGGCTACTGTAGCTGTCCGATGAAAGGATAAGCCAACACAAAGATTAGCCCTTTGTGGTACCACATAATGAACATTCTACATTCAAAGTCCTAAATTTTGCCTAACTCAATTGCACTTAAAGTAGGGAACATTATAATTTTTTAGTCGAGTTAGCTAGAGACATCCCTCTGTAATTTCTTATGTCATGTTTATATCTTTTCTTTATTAAAAACTTAGTATGCATAATATATCATGTTCTAATTATTTTTTCTTTTTCAAATAATTTTGTTAAAAAAATCTTGTATACATTTTTGTCTTCTTAGATAAATGTTTGAAAAAGTCCTTGCTAATAGCAGCAATCCTGGTGCAGGGCTGTTGTTTCTATTTTTTGCCTCTAGGCTTCAGACTCCGTTATGCCTCTCAAGGTCAAGGTCACGTATATTGTGTATTTGTTTGTTTTGATTCCTGGTATAATTATTTATAAAAATTCTAGCAGTCGACCATAGATATCGTGGCGTTAATATTATTGGTTTTATACCAACTGATAGTATTCTCAAAACTGCTTGTGTTTTTGTATTTGATAATTTACTTCTATCTTGGTTTTGTTTGGTCAGGTTAGGTAGCAGTAGTCGTCCCACTTGAGAACACCTAAAGATTAGTCTTTTTTGATACCACACAATGAATATTGTAGATTGGAAATCCTAAATTTTGTCTAACTGAAGTGTATCTCAAATAGGGATTTGAACGAGTACCTGATATCCTACAGGTTTGTAACCGATGCCTGACATCCGATCCCTCCCCACCTCTTAAATGTTGGCAATTTTTGCATTGCTCAAAATTCATGCCTGCTGTACTCTTAAGGATTTCTCCTTTTAATTGAAAAATTAGTTTGTTTTCATAATTTTTTGAAATAAAAATCATCCTCCAGAAGGGGTAGACATCAACTCGCCTGAAATTAGTGGAAACTGTTTCTCTTATCCAAAAATGTTCAGAGATTTTTTTTTCCTGACTAATCCTATATTAAACCTAAAATTTAAATATTTTTCAACAATAACTTTTAAAGGGTAATTCAAATAACTAATTAATCCTTAGCGATTATCTTCAAATAATTGTATAAAAATCATTTATACTTTTAAGAGAACATCCAAACCACAATAAGAAATGAGAAAAAAAAACTAAGATCTTTCAACAAGTGGTCTTCGTCAGAGTCAAATCTTAAGTGAAACTAAAGATGTAGAACCATATTTCTGACGAAGACTGCTTGTTACGGTTGAAAAATCTAAGTCTATTTTCTCATTTGTGGTGGACATTTATTGTTATTTCACATGTTTATTGTGAAATCTTTTTAACTTTTAAGAGAATATTATCACTTTGATTATTAAAACTTTTGATTAATCGTAGAGCAACATGCGAACGTTACCAATCATCAATAAGTTTTCTAATCAGCTATTATCTGTATTTAGTCTTGTTCGGATAACAATGGTTTTTAAACTGGTCTGCTTTCTAACATATTTTGTTGAACTATATTAGCTTATTCATCATTGAAGATCTATTAGATAAATTGCTTAGTAAAGATATATATGTAACTTGGTCTAAGTGGTACTTCCCATAGTAATTTTTAATGGTTACACTGTTCAACTTTAGGGAATTTATATCGTGGACAAAAGTAAATAGATTACTTTAGCACCCCAGAAAGTAATACATGTTCTTGGTGAACTGAAGTCCTGTATTCGTCTTCGTTCAGAACTTTCCATAATATTTAATTTAATGATTATCGCTGGCAATAATATGCTTCACCTGCATAGATCGGTTAAATTATGCCTGAATGCCGTCTCTTCACCTAATCTTTAGTCAAGATTTTGAAGGATAGTTATTTCAACATCTTATTGAATCAAAAGTCTCTTGATTCACTTGACCTTCAATATGGCTGGGAATTTTTTAATCGTCAGAAGTTTGCTGCCAAAAAATTCAAATTTTATTATTACAGTAACTGGCAAGTCGTTTTCATATACTTTAGTGAGTGAAAACTGAACAGGAATTCATATGGAGGATTGAATGATGTTTTCTATCCATAATGAACTGTTGCATAGTCGTTTAACAGTGGATGATTGTTTGTAAGGATGAACGTTCATGTCCATGAACATTCGTAATGTTCATGTTGTCACCTGTTGTTCACAAACAATTTCAGTGCTATAGCTGACTTTTAGTAGTTGATGAAGAACGTGGATCTTAACTGTTTAATGTTTCATTATTAAGACAGAGGACTGTATATCTCTGACAGTGAATTGGACTCTCTATTCTCTGTCGTAATAGGAGCTAAACATGTCTTAGGGGCGACAAGCACTTACTAAAAAGAATTCTTAGAACTGTTAACCCAAAATGCATACCCATTATAATCAGATCTAATATAAAATATTCGGATAACAACAACCTAAAGCATATATGGAAAACACAATTAGATTAGAAGGCGCACCAGGATGTTGGACTTTCCGCACTAAAATGATCATAAAGCCTACCCAGTTCACGGTCTAAACGAGACTCATTTTAATTAATGAGTATTTATTTCAAGGTAGGTTCCAGTAGAAGTCACAGGAGAGAACACAAATGGACTGATGATTAGATCAATGTGATCCACACATTCTAGATTGGGAGTTCTAAATTTTGCCTAACTAATATGTACTTAGAATAGGGTCTTTGACTAGCATCTGACATTGTACAGGCTCGAGACCGACGGCTCTCTAGTACTATGGCCGGAAGGCTATCCTGACCTCCCCCCACCCACCAAATGGCATTTTAGATAGAACGGTTATTAACAGCTACTTTATATTTTTAATAACATTGCAGTTATATTTTCAAACATGTTTTCTCAACACGCACTCACATATACAAACACAATCGATAACCATTTTATAATTGATTTAAAAAAATTCAAAACGTTTAAATCCATTAAATTTTTAAAATGGATTTTTTTTTCATTACTTCAGTTTACTTACTATTAAGTAAAAATGAAGGTTGCTAGCTGATGAAGTTTACATTGCGAGTTTCGTTGACATGATACAATGGCTCTAGAGTGAGTTGCATGAGCAGTAGCGCCAGGATGGGTTTATAAACTGGTGCTAGGCCCCACTGCGGCAGGGGAGGCGAGTTCAATCAATGTACCGTTGCTGGCGCACGTGAGTGGTTTGCCTCGGCCCTGCATTCAGCTCTCGTCTCCGTCTAGCAGTAAAATTCTCCCTGCCACCTTGTCTCGCCTACACTTAACCAGCCAACATGGCAGTTACTGAATCTGCGTTCTGTATTAATTATAACATATTCTTATATAAATCTTCATGCCTCGAGAATCGTCGTTGTCCCAGTAATCGGACGCAGCGCATCTTGAAGTATTGATATTTACTTGGGTACATTTTTAAAAGAAGCATAATTTAAAAATACCACTTAAATGTCTCATTTTGTTATATATCTGGACTAACTTAAAATGCCTTCCAGAGTACTTTGCCACGCCTAGTCAAAGTTCTATACCCTCTGTCACTTCTACGCAAATCAAAGTGATGTTTTTGTTTTGAGATCTCCTGATTGATTAATGTGACGTTTTTTTCATGTATACGAGTATATGTGTGTAGGCGCGTACATGTCTCCCCTGACCGATAGGTTTTCACGCTGTGCAAAGGGCGGGGGGAGGGGGAACTTCTTGGGTAGTTGGTCTTCAAGGCTAGATGTAAGAAAGGCACAACAGAACGGCATTTTTCTTTTGGTTGGTTGGGTATATGCGCACCAGTGGGTGTGTGTACCCCCTTCTAAGATGTGCCTTAACAACATCTTAGGGAGGGTTAATTTTTCTACTGCACCATAACTGCCCTATTCATACATATAATTTCATCAAAAAAGTATTCAGCACATCTCACAAATTGTTCTATTTCTGTGTAGAATTTCATTATAATCAATCAATTATAATTATAATTTATAATACATATATTGATTGATAATTATTATAATTTACTATAAGCCGTATAATCTCTATCGTAGCCATAAGCTTTCGAAATCAATAAGTCAAAATGTTACGTTTTATTGCGATAAAAATATATGATATTATTCCAATATTAATATAATAATTCCAGTAATAACAAGGTTCACTACAATGAACTTTGTTAGTATCAGAAGCAGTAAATGTGATTGTTTAAATTCAAATGAGTTCATCACACTAACTCAATGGCCTCTAGACTCACGGTTGGTTAGATTTCCTTTAGTATCTTTAGTTTCAAATAATGGACGAAAATATAAAACTAATCCATTTTTTTAAACTATATATTGTTATCATTAATGAAAAATATTTTTATTAGTAGCATGCTCCGTTGCATGTTTATTTTTGTTTTTAAATAGGCAGTTTCATTGTTTGCCTTATTAAAGTACAATAATGTACTTTAATACATATTTATGTTTTACTGCACTTATATTACGTAGATGAAGTGTAAGAGTTCAGGTCAGTATCAGAGAAACTATATGAGGATGCATTGACACTAGAGCTGATTAGTGGTTTGTCTGTTGATCGTCCTTCAGGATTGACCTCTTCTCCTAGAAATGCCCATCCTACTGGCATTATCGTCGATCTTCACAGGACACGACCAAGTCAATCTGTTTGTCTTTCCACTAATGCTGCCGGCCATCCATCAGGTCGTTTCCTTTCCATCAGGGTTCAGAGGCACGGATGATTCTTCAACTTTCAAATCTACAAATTTAAAACCATAATATATTTTGAAAAAACTTAAACTAAAATATTTCTGTAAATATAAATTAACACAAAGATAAAATGAATCTATTTTTAAATACTTACTCTTGTTAAAGATTCGTCCTATTTCCTCTAGAGTCTTTCCATGTGTTTCAGGTAAAAACAGAATAGCAAAAATGGTTGATATTGTACAAAGTGAACCAAAAAACTTGAATATGACCGATGGGTCATTGGTAGAAGCTAGCCAAGCGTAGACGTGAATGGCAGCGAATGCTGAGGCGTAGGTTGTCAAGGAGGCTACTGAGCTGGCCACCTAGAGACAGAGTTCTATCAAATCATGTCGTATTGAATCAAAAACCACCGTCAATATCTCGTGTAACTGAAAGCTTGACTTTTGTAAATATAGTAGCAATTGAGTACTAGGAACTAACGTACAAGTCATACGAGTTACCAGAGTACTAGACCTGGGACACTAGTTCTGCTGTGACTGGGATACTAGTTATATTGTAACTGGTATACTAATTATAGCAGTAACTAAAATATTAGTTATACTACTAACTATAATACTAGTATAACTAGTAACGAAGATACTAGTTGTAGTAGTTACAAGGATATTATTTACACTAGTAATAGAATATTATACTAGCATATATAATACTAGTTATACTAGTATCTAGAATACTGGTTATATTGGTTTCAAGGACAGCAGTAACACTAGTAACTAGGATATTTGTTATTTATTATCCTGGATACTGACTATACTATTAACTAAGAAAGAGTATACTGGTGACTAGGCTTCTGTTTATAGTACATACTAGTGACTGAGATAGTACCAAATTAGTACTTAGTATAGTGATTATACTATTAACTAGGACTAGGATTAACTATTAACTAGGATGCTAGGCTACTTTTAAGCTATATTAATTTATTATATTATAGTGATTGATTCAATGGAGATAAATAACGCGATTAATGTTCAGTTCTAATTTTAGTGGAGGCTAAAACTCCATCTATTAATTATATTTCCGTGTTTAATCAATTAGCTATTATTTGTCATTCTAATACATCTATCATTTTAAACCATTAAACATTAGTCAGTACTTTATGTTCTACAATCTATACAGGCTAAAGCTGAAGAATATTACAGTTAAATAATTTTCAGTTCGTATAGACTATTTTGAACATATATAGAAATTAGACTATACGAGTTTATGTTTTTTGTACACACTCCTCTGATGTCCGTGGGGAAAATCTCTGAGATCATTGCTTGTGGAATAGAACCAAAAATGGTTGATGCGACGACATAAAGAAGAAGAACGACAGTAGGCAGACGTGGGTCATGGTGGATGTAGTTGGTGGCGAGCGTGAGCATGGCTGCGGACATGGCGACGCCGCTGTAGGCAGCAGGCAGGCGTCTGCCGAGGCGGGCGGACAGCCATGCGGTGAGGAGTGCCGCGAGGAGGCGGGTGGTGCCCAGCGCTGTGGCCACGAGGTGCTTGTCTTGGCGCACCTGCGCCAGTCCGGCCATCTCCACCTAGCGCACATCACCTTACAGTCCTCGCCCTGCTTCTTATCTCAGTCGCACCACAAATACATGGAATAAAAAGAGGCGATGAGGTCGAGGGTTGAAAAACATTTGTGAGTTGTTGAAAGAGAAGCAAAGGGCAAGCAAAATGCAAACATTTCGGTCAGAATAGAGTTAACAAAATATATTAATTTTAATTTATTGTTAACTAGCTGATCTACCCGGTTTTACCCGGGAAACAATTTAATCCCAACTCTAATAATAAATTACATATAACGAAAATAATTTAAATTTTCTATAGTTCTGTTACACTTAACTTTTTTGAGATAAACGAAATTAATACAGAATTAAAATTATAGATTACGCAAAAAAGATATAATCTAACACTGATTATAAATTGCACACATTGTCAAATAGAATTCGGTATTATTTAATATTTCGGTTCGGTAATATTTAATATCAATATTGACTTTCTGGATGTGATCATTTTGATTCAGTCTTATATCTACGATGTTTCTCATCAATTATATGCGAAAATAAGCCATTACATTGCTCAGCTTTAGCGACTGTATAATTATGCTGTTTGACATATAACTTTAATGACTTAGCATTCTTACCAATGTATTTTTTATGATAACTTCAACATGTAATTATAGAAATACTATAATTTAATTCCATTAGATTATCATAAAGTCCGGTCTTCTATGAGAGTTTTTTAGTTAACATATACATAAATTACATAGCATATTACATAGTTAACATATCTTACCATTATAAGAAAAACTATATTGACATAGAACATGCATGGAACTTTAAAAAGAAGGTTCAATGACTCTTGATAAGATAAAACTATAACATTTGACACTACTCGTTTTTCTGTCACTACATTAAAGACATTTTTTTCTCTTACCTTTTAAAGCTGTGTTAATATGAGAAGGGTAAGTTAATATGAGGGTTGTTTAATTATTTAGAAATAGTAAAAACGTTACTAATTTTTTAATTAAAAAATCCTAAAGATTAATCTATTGAAAAATATATATCTAAAACATTTTTTCTTAAATATTTTTTGAAGAAAAGACAAAAGCAAAAATATTGGTGGGTTTCTCATAAACAGTATATCCTAACTCTTTAAAAACCTAGTGCTTAGAAAATCTATTAAGGGAAATTTAAAAGTTTACCTTAGTTTCATTTTGAAATGGATTGTTAGCGCAAATGAATTCAATTATGTAAGGATTATAGTTTTATTAATGGAGGTGAGAGGGAGGTTAATACTCGGATATCTGAACCATCTAACTTTTTGTGGTCGAATGGGAATTAGGATTTTCTGAGTCGACAATTCCATGTATTCTCAGGAGAGAACATCAACAATTATCCATTGCAAAAGCAAATGTATATTTATAGAACTTTTTAAAGTGTATATAGTTGTATCACACTTTTACTCTAAATCCTCCTATACATGGGTACTTGTATAAATTCATTTCTGAAGGTTATAATTAGTTTATCGAAGAATTTACAACGTAAATGTTTAAATGGTAGATCCATCTTCCTTTGTATCCATAGCATTTTTTATAAAACAAAAAAAAGAGTAGCGAAATCATGTTGAACTGACGGCGTAAGAGAGAATGGCTGAGGTTCCTGATATCTGGCGTAGGAAGAGAATGGAGTTGATTGTAATTGTTGGCTTGTAGACTTCTGGTCGGTGCATAAGTTTAGAGAGAGCGAAAGGAGATGAAGATGATTTCGTGTTTTCCCTTTTTGAAGCCAACCAAACTTTAGATTCGGGTATGAAACCAATCACCAGAAGGCAACAGGCGCAGGAAACAGTCGAGCAGAGCAGTGAAACTGTCCTCCATTCAGACTGAAAGATTATTAATTAGCATACAGAAAGCTTAAACATGAAAAGAATCTATGGAAAAATCATTTATTTAAGGCAAATGTTATCGAGCAGATAACAGTGACCTCACAGAGGACTAATTCTTAAATAGGGATATCACTTATCCTAAATGATGGCCTCCTCATTCCTGATATTTCAATTTTGAGATCATGCAGCTTAATGGATTAGTTATATTTCTACTATATCAGGCCTCTGCAGTTGATTTAATAGCTTGCACTGAATATTTTCAAGAGAAAACGCAATTTAAAAAGTTAAAATCTATCTTGTTAAAATCTTAGAGCTAGTGATTTCACAAATGTTGGTGCTTTCCCATTCATAAACAAAATGTACATTAGTACCATACAAATTAGTACTTAATAAATTTGTAATTCATGGAATATAATTCACGTGGTCCCTCGGAGAGGACATTTAGAAGTCCCGAGGCTGTAAGATGTCATCAGTAGGTACTCGTTAAAGATCCCTACTCTAAATACATTTCAGTTAGGCAAAGTTTAAGGCTCCCAATGTACAAACAACAAATAATGTGGCTCGCCCATTTCTAAAATGGATGCCAAATAATAAATTAACCACAGTTTTCACCCCTAAAACAGTACTAAGTGCCTTATAAGTGTGGGTGTTGGAAAATAAACAACTTCATAAATAATGCTTTAGGTCGGAGCCATTCAAAATTCCTTTCCAGTAAACTGTAAACGTTTAAATAAATAAATGTATTTCATAGTGATTATTTACCAATGTCTTAAGTCTTTACAACGTGACAAACAGCTAAATTCTCTTTGAACAGGATTTATGTATGTTTGCTACTTGAAATAGGGTCTTTAATGCCTGTTTATAAATGACTGCTAGCTTTTTACCCACTCTGGAAAAGAGTCTGTACGGTATAGATATAGTATTGCGAAACCTGCCGATGGGTGTGGTTGGCTCTGATGGCCTCGGATTCCGTTGAGTTTCTCACGGTTTGTAGTGAGTGTTGGGTGTACCTAGTCATGACGTCCCCGTCACCGCAGTACAGCCTTGCTGCTCAGAACTAGCTTCTCAATTGTGGCGTAGTAGAACCGCCCAAACAACTGATCTTATGTTATACAAGGGGTATAAGTGATAGCACGCCATCTCTAAGATATAGTAGACCCTAAGTTTATGCCTGGCAAGCAAGGTTTTCAGAAATGACTCCAATCTGGTCAACTTAGTGTAAGGTGTATCACACTAAATGACTGGCATATTCTCTCACGGTTAGCACTCAGTCTTCATGTTCAGTTTTTTACTGTTTACTATAAGGGAGAAGCCAATATAATGTTTGATGAATAACCAAACACCCAAACGCTTTTCTGCTATTCTAGTTTAGGTTCGTCCAACCTCCTCCTTGTCACGAGCTCTTATAATCAGAGTTCACACCACCACCAAAGATCCCAGTACTCAATAAAGAGACATGACGGGAAGTCAGTAAATACTTTTTATCACAGAGTGCTTAACGAACTCGCCTCTGAACTGTCAGGTCCTGGGTTCGATACTCATCTGGCCCTCCATTTATTCACTCGGGAGGTAAATAAATCTGAGCACCTCATCCCTCGTAGAGGACGTCCCGAGCCTGCACGATTTCAGATACTCGTTAAAGATCCTTATTCTAAGTTCACTTGAGTTAGGCGAAATTTAGAACTCCCAATTTCTTGCTAATCAACAGGTAATGTTGCTTGCTTAATAAAATGGGTACCAAATAATAAATGAGCTCAAATTTCCACTTCTGGAACAGCACTAAAAGGTAAAGCCTCATAAGTGCGGGCGTTGAAAATAAAACAAAACAAACTTTATAAAATAAAATAAAACTTTTTATCACAGATGAAAAACAGCAATATAGTATTCTTTTTATCTGTATACTACAGTATTAGAATTTTTAAAAACATAGCCCTTAAAGGTCATTTATGTTTCTATATTCCACAAAAGAACGTTAGTATCTAATTCTACAGATATTCTGTAAAAATATATCTAAAAAACAAAACTATTACCAAAGAAGCAGTAGATATTACAGTTTGTTAGCCTCTTTAACACACTTATAAATGGCAATATTTCTGCACAAAGTCATCAAAACAGAACCAAATGTATTGAAGATATAGTTTCTTTTTTATACACAGTTCAATTGAAATATAAAAGTTGGTATTAAAAACATTGACAACTACTGAATACAGCAATTTGATTAACATATATCAGATGCTTTCCTATGAAGTAATGAAACTTTGTCAACTTCCTTCATGTCTACAATGTGAGTAGAGTTGTATACTATAATATAATAATAGCCATAACAGTTTTAAGTCCATTAAAAGAGTAGAGAATATGTGAGAGCTAAATCTACTTCAACAAATTATAATAAAATAATCAAGTACTCATTTACTAGGAACTAAAGGAATAAGTAGAAAAGTTCCAAGGATTATCCAAAGATTGATTGCGATAAAGACTAGTATGCTCGGCCTATGTGTGTTTCTTGTGGCACTGCCTTTGTGACCTACAAGGATTAGTAAACAATTTTTCTTGTTAATTATTATTAATAATAGTAACGTACGGTCTAATACAGTATATGGAAGTATCAGCTCTTGTCAATGACTCTAGGTTTTTTAAAAAGGGGATAAAAATCTTGAGCACGTTGACTTTCGGAGAAGTTGTTAGGCTATTATCGAGGCTGTATAATGTCAAGTACTCGTTAATAAACCCCACAATAATACAATTTTGCCGGATCAAATTTAGGTCTTTGGATGTAAGCGCGCGATTGTGCGATTTCAGTCACTAGAACACCATAAACTGATAGCCTCTAAGTGAGAGTCTTGCAAACTAATTACACAGTACTTTCAAAATCTATACACACTAAGAAAACTTACGATATTAGCACATTATATCCCACCATCCTCATCTGAGGACAATCTATAAAAGCACAAAAACTTTATAAATGCCTGTATTTTTGGTAGCTTAGCAGATCGGCAACAGTATTTTGTTAGGATCAACACTGATATTAATGAAAACAGCCTTCAAGAGGTATGCATTTTAGTTAGAAAAATCTGTAAAATATACAAGAAAAATCAACATTTCCTTTTCATTTCTAGTTTAGTGCATATAGGACTAAAATATAGTATCTTTATAGTGTAAAAAATGATGTGAGATCTATTATGCAATTGTTTGTTCATTCTTCAAGAACATATGCGACCTAAATTAATGAACTCCTGAAACAAGGACAGTGGAATGATATGGTATCTATACTACCACCATCAACATGTTCAGACTTGTAAGCACAGATACCAAACATTCCTAGCTCTCATGCGGTAACAGTTGTGATTTGCAGAGTGAAGTTTTCATAAAGTAAAGCTCATAAAATAAAAATCCTCATAAAATCATAAATATATAAAAAAAATACAGAAATAAACTTTAAAATCCAATTTAAATATGTTTGGAATTTCTATTTAAACAGTCTGTCAAAAAATGTCTATAAAATTTGCAAAATTAAAAACTTGGAATAACTTTGTTAAAACTCAGATAAAACTATGATAAAAGTTATAATTTTTTTATTTTATAATTTATTTAACGAAATATAAATATCAAGTTTGTTGATGAAAAAATTCAATTAATAATTAACCTTGTATATGTAACCAAGGAAATAGGTTACTGTAAGTCCAAGATTGAAAGCAACCAGCCTGATAATAGTGAGAGCGCTCCTGGTGGAGGCGGAAGCAACTTCTGAAAGGTAGACACTACACGCAGGACCTGTGAGTCCTGCAGATAGTCCTACGAGCAGGCGAGCGCAGAGGACCACAGCAAGTCTCGGCACCAGGCCCATTATGACCCAACCTGCAATTCACAACTGAAATATAATGTCGCAAAACTCAAACTGTGAAACTTACATTTAATATACATTTATTTACACTAGCATTCCGGTCCAGCTATACACATGTGAACAAATAATAATGGAGATCTCCAACGACCAACGAATATTTCCATACACAACAGTGCACGTCATAATCTGCAGTTCTGGACCAGAGAACCACTACTGCTAAATTCTCATCCTGCTGTTTTTGTTTAGGTCAGTAAACATTGTCAAGAATGGGAACATCAGTCCGTCAGGAAAAGGGTTCGTATTCGTGGTCGTATGGTCGGTATTGTGGCTTTGCATTGTCTGAGGTATAATTTAGAAGTCATCAGTTGTCATATTTACCTCAGGTAGGAAGCTATTAGGACTCGTAGGATTGAGAAAGGTTGGGAGTTGGATTCAATTCCCGAACAAGGAGATTTGGATTAGTGGGCAGTTTTTTATCTTCATTGCTGGATATCAAGTAATGTAGCAATCAATAGATTCCCATCTCAAATCATGTTGAATATTTCAGTGCTTGGTCTCACTCTCTCATTTTTCTTAGAGACAAATTTTTTAAAGATTTTAGTTAGTAAGTGTTTTTTACTTCTTGTATTTTTTTATTCTTCCATTTTTAACTAAAATAATAATAATTTTACTGATTGTGTTTTAAATTACTTAAATTCTGGTACCACTATTTCTTCAGTTCTGTATTATAGATTAAATACTTTTATTCAAATCAATCAGAATTTGTTACGAGAAACCTATGAAAAAAAAACAAATATAATTTTTACCATTATCTATAAATTTATTTATAGATACCATCAATAAATTAACTACACTGTCTTAAATTTCTAGTTCATGGTAAAATTAAAAAATGAACTTTTTCCAATTAATATTAATTAATTTGTAGTTCTTAATTTTACTAATATGAAGTGTAGACGAATGACAAATGAAATGATAGAGTAGCTATTTCTTTTATTACTTATGCTATTTATTTTGGGAATAGGTTTTTTAAGAGGTTAATTTAGCACTAATCTATAGCATAGATAGCCATAACCATAACATATATATATGTACATAATTTTTGGGTGGGTAGGCTCCGCAGTGATTGAGTTGCCCCGAGCCCCGCACCTTCCTAGGAACGGCCCTGGATAACTGATGGTTATATTTATAAATGGTTTGCTCAGAACGTGCAAATATCATGTTGTGAGTGTTTGTGTGTAATCAATAAAAGATTAAAATTAGCTAAATATATATACATTATGTATGTGTTTTACTTAGGACTAGGGTAGCCCCGTGGCTTGCATGCTTGTTTCTGGACTGGACCATTTGGTGTTCGATTCTTACTCTAGTCCTCGATTTATTACTGCGAGAGGGGAAAAAACCTGAATATGTCGTCATTCGGAGAGGACGTTAAGCCTTCGGTCCCAAGTCTGCACAATGCCACATGCTTTAAAAGATACCGACTGTAAACTCACTTGAATTATGCAAAATTTAGGACTCCCAATATGAAAATCATTACGAAGATATAATATTGAGGAATCAACGTCAGAGGTGTAGCTTTCTAGCAAAACCTCAATCTCACAAAAAAAAGTACATTACATACCGCAATTATGTATGCACCTTACGTACATGATATGCACTATGTATGTATATACATATCCATATATATAACTCACGACAATCAAAAATAGGGGACTAATGCTGAGAGGCCTTTTGCATTCCACATCATCGGAGAGCAAGTGTTCTCAGTAAAACCTCAGAGTGTTATTCCCTTATTTCTATTTGTTGTGACTTACTTTAATATTTATTTACGAGTTATTTTGGTTTTTACATTAATATATATATGTATATCGTAACATACGACAAGTAGACTGTGATAATGATAAAATTTACCTATAAGTGCTGGAACAGTGGACAAGATGAGGCCGATCCGTCTTCCATAGTTATCGAGGATAGGACCAGCTACCAAACACCCCAGCACCATCGTCACCTGGGGTGCACTGACTAAAACAAACTACGAATCAATATTACTCATTCAATGTCCACTTATTCATAAAAAAATAAAGATAATGTAAGTAACCATAATTAGGTCAATGTTGCCTTCCTTCTCACCAGGAGTGCTGGTGAACAATACTTTGCTAAGTAATTAATCACCAATTCAAAACCATTTAATATCGCCTCTACTTAATCAATTGGGACGAAATTTATTATATATATATATATATATATATATATATATATATATTGATAAAAGTATAGACTGTGGAATAGAAACAAAACTCAAGTTTATCGGGACTCGGTCAGTAGTCGGTCTGACCGCGTCCCGATAAACTTTAGTTTTGTATATATATATATATATATATATATATATATATATATATATATATATATATACACTATACCAATATTTTACAATAAACACGTGAAATAAAAATCAACGTCCAAACCACAGTTAGAAGTAAGAAAAGTAACCAAGACTTTTCAATCGTAACAATCAGTCTTCGTCAGATTCAGGTTCAGTTTGACTTTGATGAAGACCACTTGGTACGTTTCAAAGGTCTTAGTCTTTTATCTGATTTCATACTTTGGTTTGACGGTTGATATACATTTCTATATATAAAACTGTATTTTAGGATATTTCAAAGTGTTTAATGGTGCAGTAGAAGTGATTGGTCACCTATCCATGTAGCGTAGTGAAGGAGGTCCGGCTGCTTCATGGCGGGTATGGCCACTGCGGGGAAGGCCACGTTCATTCCACTTGAGACCATTGTGGCGCTTGCGAGAAGCCCCAAGCATACCTGTCAAACGAGTCATATCATTTCTAAACAACATAAACGACCAACTCAGTAATTTATTGTAACTTATTGAATGAAAACTTTATTGCTAAATAACTTTTCAATATTAGATTAACTGTTGTTGAAGGGCCAGGATAGCCCATTATTTTACGTGTGGTAGCTAATAATTATTATTACTCTGGAGTGGTAGATCTGGGGTTCAACTGTCATCATTCTCTCGATTTTTTCTCGCAGGAAATGAAAACATCTGAATACGTTTTCCCTCAGATAGAACATTAAGCCGCTTTGAGTCTGTACGATTTCAGGTACTCATTAAAGATACTTACTCTAAATACATTTGATTTAAGTGAACTTTGGGGACCAGGTTAGTCCAGTGACAATGTGCTCATCTCTGGACTGGTGGGTCCGGAGTTCAATACCTCCTGGACATTAATTTATTCACGTGAGAGGTGAATAAATCTGAGGGCGTTAAGCAGTAGGTCCCTAGCCTGTACGATGTCAGGTACTTGTTAAAGATCCCTACTCTCAATACACTTTAGTTAGGCAAAATTTAGGTCTCCCAAGTAGAAACAATCTTCAATACAAATGTGGTATCCCAAAGGGTGGATGTTTGGCATATGTGTGTTCATTGGTAGGACTGCCACTGCAACCTAACCTAGGCGAAATTTAAGTCGATCATTAGGAAGACACCATCTCCCTGAGAGGAAACAGCACCGGTGTAACTTTCTAGCAGGCATTTTATCTCACTCAAACATATACAATTAAAATACACTTATAAGAAATTATCTTATTCTAATGTTATTTTAGGTGCAGAATGGGCGGTTTTTTGTTGTTTGGCATTAAAAGTGAGTAGATTACATTATCAGATCATTAGGCGTCTTGAATTTTGCCTTACTCAGGTATATTAGAATAGGGATCTTTAAGGAATACCTGACATCGTACAACTCAGGACTGATAGCCTTACGTCGTCTCTGAGGAATGATGTCCACAAGTTTTTCTATCATCTTCATTAAAATCTATTGTCATACCTACCTTGCCATTTAATTAAAACCTTCAGCACTAAAAGCAAGCACTCTGTTGGACCATTCCTAATAATCAATGCCGTTGTTCAAGACGCGCAAAGTTTGGCACCCATTTAAAAAGCGAGCCAGGTTAGCTGATTGATTCCTTATCGAGAGTCTTAAATTGTTGCCTTATTCATTTTAAGAGGTATACACAAATATATTAATACTTGTGGAGTAATCTTAACAAGAAGTATGACAAAATGTATTAGTGGGTATATGGTATTTGATGACACCCACGAAGAAACAATGGTGCATTTATATACACCCTTGAGTGCATATACATGCACTCAAGAGCACTAATATATAAATATGAGTGCTCTTGAGAGAGTCAGTCTCTCTTTGAAGACTGATGTCATGTTGCCCACGTCTCTCTTCGCCATGCTTCCAACAATGATTACAACCCTTTCATCGACAAAACTATAAAACTACATCTATTAGACTATTCAAGTCTATTTTTTTAAAACATTCACAACAATAATTGTACAACATATCAACGTCCAAACAACAGTAAGAAAACAGAAAATAGACTGAGCAGTCTTCATCAGAGTTAAATTTCAACTGACGAAGACAGCTTGTTACGGTTGAAAGATGTTTTTCTGATTTTTTACTATGGCTTGGTTGTTGATCTTTATTTCACATTTATTGTTAAATATTGTTTTATATATATACAAAATTGTCACAATAACACGTGATATAAATATTCAGGTAACTCAACTGATTGAAGATAATCGCTCTGAGGCCTTTCGTTTATCACGTCATCAGAGAGCAAGTGAATACAAGTTAACTTTTATTCACATACTCTCTGACAATATAAAGATAAAAGAAAGGCCTCAGAACGATTATCTTCAATCAGTAGTGGTTTGTTACCTGAATATATATATATATATACATATATATAAATTAATATTATATTATATGGATTATACCCAATAGATATTTCTACTACAAGTTATGCATCAATCAGGTGTGGTTTTAAATCTCGTTGGCTGCCTGTTATTATATTATTTGACTTGCTCGTCTACAGATATCAGGCATAATTTACCAACATTATGTACCTTCGTAATATATACTTGTTAAATTTAAATATGGTAATAAAATAGTTGTACTACACTATGTACCACAATAAGGAAACTTATGACGTATACCACATTTTTGTAATTATAGTAAATTCAAGTTGAAGAAATTAATAAATTTGATGAACTCTTCTTCTTATTCAGAAAACAACTCTGATTGAGAGAGTGGTCATTTTGTTTTAAAAAGGCAACTCAATCAAGGGCAATCAAGTAGTGTATGGTGGAAGATTTGTGGAGTATTCCTGTCATATGGACAATCAGGACTTTCAACTATGTTGAAATGGTGAAGACAGCCTTTCTTTTCGTTCTGTCTCGTCAATACGTAGGTTAGGTTAGGTTGCAGTGGCAGTCCCACAAGGGAACATACAGGACAACATTGGCCCTTTGCGATATCACACAAAGAAGACTGATTTTGCAGTGGGAGTCTTATATTAGGCCAAACCCAAGTGTATTTGGAGTAGAGTACCTGACAACGTACAGGCTGGGGAACGAAGGCGTTGTATCCTCTCTGAGGGACGACGTGCTCGAATTTATTCACCACTCGCATGAATAAATCAAGGTTCAGAGTGGGACCTACAAGTCTCAGTCCAAGGCAACCACGTTGCTACTGGGCTCACCGGTCAATCAGAATGAGAAAGGTAAGTCCTGAAATTAACCGTGAAAAAGACATGCTACAAATTATTGTAAAACGGGATAAACTAAATGCCGCATTTGAAATTTAAATATTGATAACGTAAAGATGTCAGTTCTCAGAAGCATTTAATTGTCAACACTTACAATTTAAATATTACCACACTTAAAATATTAAATTTAGTGAATTTTATGACTGTTTAGAAAACTGTCAGATACATTTGGTCCTCCGACAGAAATCTGTATTCTCATGTGGTCTGTATAAAATAATTTTTAATATTTGTTTAATGAAACTGTAGTTCTATATTTCTGAAACTTCTTCACAATCAGTTTAATCCTCAGTCAATAATTACGGAGAAAAAATAAGATATTCTATTTATGACGGGTGAAAATTCAGTCCTATTTCCAAACTTCTTACTGTTGTTTGTTCTCCTATCATTCTATTTGCATATATATGATCAAACCACAATAAGAAATGGGAAAACAAGACTAAGATCTTTCAACCGTAACAAGCGGTCTTCGTCGTCTTCGTCTTTTTTTTTTGCATATATATATATGTATATATATATATATATATATATTTACCATGTATAGGCTATTCTATCAAATTATAAAAATAGAACTATTATCTTTCAGCACTATTATTATCTATATACATAATTTAAAATGCTTATAACCGTACAGTATTGTAAGTCTGCAATATCACCACCGAATTAGCATAACATGAATCATACAGACTAGGATGCAGTTATCAGTACCAGAATTATTAGACCAATGCAATCAGAGCTGTCAGAATCAGTATTAGTTGCTGTTCCAGGTTAAGAATTAGCAGAAGTTAACAGCAGCCTCACTGTAAATAGATAGCTTCCCACAGTCGCAGACTAATTCTTTCTGAGAACTGTAATTCTTTATTTGATTGTTTATGTTTAATGCTCCATTGCGATGGAAGAAGGAACTGAAGAAGAACTTAAAATATCTAGGGCGGTATACGAGGTATCATCAAAAAGTATGAAGACTTTTTAAATTTCGCGCAGTCTGTACACTCTAATTTCAAACGTTTTTGTTGTTGTGTTGGTTCACTACTCTCAATCATATATTCACAGTTTTTACCACATAGCATGTGTTGTTTTTTGTAATTGCAATTAAGGTTAGATTCGTGTTTGCATGCTCGGCGTTTTTTGCTCTTGAAAAAGTAATAACCGTGGAATACCTTATAACACTTATAATTTTTTTTCTTTTGCTCAAGCTGACTCACCATACCTCAATGTCAACATTTCAAGTGTTTTTGAATACTTACTTACATTTTTTAAACAAAAATTAATACAAACTCTCTACTCAGTTATTTTCAACAGTAAAAATTCGCCGAGCACGCGTCTAACCGTAGATCAGAGGTTGATTTTCATTTCACATGTTTACTGTGATTTATACATATAAGTAATTTAAGTGATATATTGTGACTATCTAATAGAATCTAATAGAATGACTCAAAATAAATGACAATTTAGTTTATCTTCTACGTTTAAATAAAACTCTCAGTGCTTGAGTTTAGATTTTAAACCTGAAAAACAGTTAAAACTTTGAGTTAGTTCATTCTGACCTACAAAACAGAGAAGAATAATAAATTATCAAGAAATAAACAGCTAATCCAATAACAAATAAGCAGATAATGAAAATCATGTTCATTTAATATTCCAGGAAGTTTATTTACTTGTTTCGTATTTACTCACATTTATCTCTTTGAACAAGATGTCGTTATCCACTTGTTTGCTGTGTGATTAGATTTTGTTATTAATAATTTCTTTGTGAGTTATGTAAGCCTATGAAAAAGATTTTGGACAAAATTGAAACGTTGGTTTTTAGAGTTTGATTTGAATCTGAAAGACAGAACGACCTTTGAGTTATTTCATATATATAAATAAATAAAAATAAAATAAATAAATAAATAAAAGTTTAAAGCACAATAATAAGTGAGACAAAATACGATGATCTTCAACCGGAACAAGATGTCTTCGTCAGAGTCAAATCTCAACTGTCAGAGTCATTTGGGATTTGACCCTGACGAAGACCACTTGTTATGGTTGTAAGGTCTTAGTCTTTCTTCTTATTTCTTATTATGGTTATATATATATGATATTAATTTCTAGATCATAACTCTAAATCGTGTTCGAGATTATTTTTATTTACATCTTAAAACAGTTTAAATATTGAATAACAGCTGAACTTGCAACATGCGTTAATAAGTAAAGAAAGACTCAGTGGTTTCCATGGAGACAAGAGGACAACAGTAGAGAGAAGCATGGAGGAGTGAAAAGACAACAGAAAGATTTTCTTTTATGGTGGGTGACTACAGATATTTCATGGACTATTGTTGTGCTGGAGGCAGCATTCAGTGGAATTGTTTGCTGAGGAGAGCTACTGTTTTGTTTGCAAAGTCTTTAAGTTGTGCGCCCAGCCATTAGCAAGGAGAATGCCGTTACTACGAAGTATTATTCATTTATCAATTGGAACTTGAAAAAGCACAAGGATGGGACAGGGGACCAAGTCAGAAGAAGTTGCCCCCCCCCCCCCCCCCCCCCCCGGTCAAGAAAGCAACTGTACGTTTGACTTCTGATCTTGTAATTTTTTTCTGTTTTTTTTCTGCATAATTTTTTTCGAGTTTTTTGTCTAATTTCTTGTAAAGGAAATACTAATAAATTTTTAAATACATTTATAAATCCTTATCAGTCTGAAAGCAATTTATATTATATACATTTTTTAAAAGTATATTTACATTACTCTATTTTAAAAAAATAGAGTAGGACATTAATTAAGTTTGAAGAATAAATTAAAGAGCACTGGGCTCTAACAGTCGTGGTGCTGTGACGATCACAACAACCGCATGATATATTGTTACTATATATATATATATATATATCAATGATCAAACCACAATATGAAATGGGGGAAAAAAAGACTAAGAACTTTCAACCGTAACAAGCAGTCTTCGTCAGAGTGAAAAACCCAACTGAAACACTGATGCAGAAACATCAGTGTTGAAACCCCTGAAACATCAGGGGTTGAGAAGAGTGGGAGGGAAGAGTGGAGGAAATCTTGTTATATATTTATATGAGTTTGATTTGGTTTGCACGGCGTACCATTTCCTTTCCTAAGGTTGAATCAGGATAGTTAAATTGGTCGAAATATTGAGAGTGAGTTCTAGTGTCTAGTTTTATTCGTGTTTCTCTCTCTTTTCAAAGTATATGTATGTATTGAACATTTTCTGAATAAACACGTAAAATAAAAATCAAAGTATAAACCAGAGAGAAAATTGAGAAATGTGGCTAAGATGTTTCAACCAAATCAAGTTAATTTTACCAGAGTCCTACTTATATGCTATGAGTGGGTGTAATTATTCCATTATTAGGTTATCAGAAAGTAAACTTACGTTACAGGAAGTACTCACTCAAAAGTTTGAATGAGACTCTGACAAAGACCATTTGATTTGGCTGAAAGATCTTAGTCACATTTCCGTCTTTGTAACTTGTATTTAGTAGAATATGTCTATCAACGTCTAATCACAGTAAGAAATCAGAAAAATGACCATGATCTTTCAACAGTGACAAATAGAATTCGTCAGAGTCAAAACTGATACAAAACCTATCAGAGTTAGCTCTCTGGTTACAAAAAATAAAAGGTATCGTTCATTATCTGTAGAGAAACTCTATCTGGATGACTTTTTAGATGACGCCTAGAACTATATCTGTAAAGATTTTAGCAGATATTGATCTTGAAATGTATTAGAAATAAATAATTTTAATACAAAATCTGAAACCTTCTAATATTAAGATCAATTAATCAAATAAACTGTTACAAAGAAAAGGGCAAGTTTTCATAAAAGCAATTATATAACTAATAATATGATAAAATGTAGCTGATATTTTTCATTATATCAAAGTATTGATTTTTTTGAAGAAATGGTTGGTATACCTGCGATAACAGTGGGGTTTTCGACTCCATTCCAGTCAGGTTATGATTAAGCAGGTAGTGCGAACATATATTGTTTAGATACGAATGTAGATAACATCTTTTTATAACCTCCTCTTATTTCAAAAAATCCCGCTTTATCTGATTTTAGTACTTTCTAAACTAATAAAAATAAAAATAATATTTAATTATTTCTGAATACTGATTAATATAAATAATACAACTTATATAAGAGTATACGACACAATTGAGTTCAGCAGTAATGTAATAAAAGAGGAAATAGTTGCATCATGGAAGTTAGTTGAAATCCCGGCAAATACTGATAAGAATTATCAGTAAGGGCTTAAGTCGTTTATCTTGATATCTACTCACTAGGCTAAAAGTGTTTCATTCAAAATATTTATTATGCAACGTAGATTGTACATGTTTCCTGCAATTTTTTTTTAAGAGCTTGTTTGTCAAATATTAATTATTATTTTTTTATTTCTTTCTTTGATTAAACTTTGATCTCATTAATGTGATAAAAAATGGAGTATAATCAATGCGTAGGGCTGGTACTACAGTGTTATAATTAAATTGATACAAATTTTTTTTTTATTACAAATGGATGTACACTCCCATATAACAAGGTACTATTACAACACGATTTTATATCCCTCGTACAACGCATTTTCCTATAATGATGAACCAATCACGTAGAACCAATCTACGTGTATTAGGGATTAACTGTATATGTTTTATATAAAAGGACTATTGAATGGTTATGAAAAATTAACATATCATCTATCATCAGGTATAGCTCGATGAGTTTTATAGATACAAAAAATAAGTGTGTTTTGATTTAGCATACTGAAAAGAAACCACATCTCTTAAAAAAGACTTGGTGGAAGGATTTTAAACGTCTTTGTATGGTTTTTATTTGCGGAAAGGTTTTTCCAGGCTTTTGAGAGCTGTTCAAGTTTTATCGAAAGAAGATTTGTAATGTTCCACTAACAAGTGCCAAAAACGTTTTGTTTGTTTGATAGTTTTTATTTTTAATATATCCAGGTAGCCAAGGGCTCAGGGGGCTTCTACTTACACGTGCTGGAGCACCTGATTGCAGTGTTCCTATATGTTTGGTTCTTGCCGTGCGGTTGGTCAACGGCAGTGAGCCTTCAGGTGAGGAGTTCTCCCGGTAATGGCCAAACGCAAGCGTTGACTAAGCCATTGCCCTGCTAGGCAGGCATCAAGTGGATGACTAGACCCTGCTAGTAGAATCCTTCTGGTGGAATCTGAGTGAGTTTGTTCTATATTCCTCATTCACAAGCAAGTTTTCGGTACTGAGAGGAGGGACATCTCTGTGATGAAGTTGACATTGGGTTACCCGTTGTTCTAAATCCAAAGGTTAGGAGCCTTTATAATTCAGCTTATGATTGACTTAGCTCTCTCAGTATACAAGTAGTAGTATCTCATCTTGTTTTCCTAAATTTGAATAAAAACAACAAAAGTGTAAAACCTGGAGGGGAGTTCAGCAGATGACATCGTGGTGACGTGCACGTCATACTTTATGGATATATTATTAGCAAATTTGAACAGAGTATCGATACGAATGCTCTGAAGTATCCATTGCAATGCACCTTTACTGTAAACCTGCGCAAGAGACTCGGATACACACCTACACGGCGAATTTTTGACCAAATATACCCGTTACAACTATTATAATTAGTGATACATTTATCACTATTATTATCTGTAGTACTAGTCTAAGTAGCAATACTTATCTATTATTATATGCAAAGGTGCTACACTGCGCACCTTCAGTGCGCAGACAGTACTGACAGTACATGTCAGTGGTTATTAATTTTGTAATTTTTAATTTAATATTTTAAGTAATACTTACTCTGTGTAATGACGTGTAATTTAATTCTTTACGTTTTAAAATCACATTAGTTAAAAACAGTCTTAATATATATTACAATTATTACATATGCATATGTATTACAATTATTTATTATTATTAGTTCATAGTTGTTTTATAATCTATTGTTTACTATTTATAGTAATCTATTAAGTGTAGTTTAATAATATAGTTCACCAATACTCATCTTCAGGTGACCCCTTACTTCCGGAGTAACAGGATCATTCCATTGAGAACAGAGTGGAGGACGACTGAGCTTACAAAACCAAGACCAGTATTAAAACCCCAAGACGTGGTAGTCACTTTTCGCACTATTTCTAATTTATCCATTTCTTGAAATAGCAGCATCTCATTACTTATTATGGCTTTAATACCTTACTATTATTACATTTATCAGTAACATGAACTGAGAACCTGTTGGGCAGATTTATTCACGTGGGAGTATGTCGTCCCTCGGAGCGGAGGGCTTTAAACCGTCTGTTACCAGCCTGTACGATGTCAGGCACTCGTTGAATAACCCTATTCTAAATACAAATGAGTTAGGCAAATTTAGTACTCTCAATGTAGAATCAATGGGAGATGCAATATTCCCTCGAGAAATCGTCATCGGAGGGCTGTCTCTCAGCCTTCTTAAAAGAAAAAAACATATAACTACCTTATATTATATTAGGTTAAAGTGTCTGTCCCAGAAGAATACCCACATAGTACACAAGCTGGCCCCTTGCGATACCTTCATGTACCTTCAATGTTCTTCTTCAAGCGTGAATTCACGAGGTAAAACAGATTTATGTAAAAAAAATGATGTTTCAAACATCTGTGGTACTAACAATATGTCTGTGTTTAAAAAATATTGTAAAAATAGTCAAAATTCAGTTATACTCAAATTGTATTATTTGGAGGTCAATTTTCTTCGTTTTTATCTATAATTTCACAGAGTTAAATGAAACAACCACCGTGGAGAGTTTTATAAAATCAATATCTTTATTTATTAAAATGTTTTAATCAATAAATGTCCCATAGAGGGTATAATTATGCAACTTACCTCTTTAAAGCGACATACGGTAGAATTATCCACTCGCTCTTAAATAAGACTTTTAAGCTCCTCTCTCATGTATAGTAAATGAAGTAAGTTTTATCTCTAAGCAACCACCATATTCATTCTTTAGTCCCATTTCTAAAGCATGGGCAGTTAATATTATCAAATATTAATCAGAAATAGTAGCGTAATTTTGACTTAAGTTGATAATAATCTTCAATTACTATTTATTTGTCTTGCTAACACAAAATAAATACAATTTATAAATTTGTTTGCAGCTCAATGATTCATAGCTTTTATAAGCATGTGTTCAATCCATCAGGGCAGTATTATTCAAGACCAAGGAATTACTGTTCCTGTAAATTTTTAATCATCAATAAAGTTAGATAGCAGACATTAAACTTAGTTACAATATTGTAAATTTTGATAAATGGAAGACTGTATAAAAAGTTAAATCACCATATTGTTTGTTCAGTGTTAATTAGATTAAAATTTTATCGAAAGTATTATACTACACATGACGAATTAAAAAAAAACCTTCAATGTTAATATAAACAATATATGTATATACGTTTCAGAATAAACTGTAGGTAGACAGTAAATGGAAAAACACACTTACAGTCTCTAATTTTTGGTTTAACCGTCATCAGGAGAAAAGTGATATGGCGCCAAGAGAACGTGCGAAACGATGGTTGGAGATAGTAAGAAATCGGAATATAAGATCTTTCAACCATAACAATCCGGCTTCGTGGGAGTCACACTGACACTAATGATTAGTCTTAGATTGACTCCGACGAAAACCGATTGTATTGGTTGAAACATCTTAGCCCTTTTTCTTATTTATTACTGTGGTTTAGATGTTTATATATATATATATATATATATGAGATTAAATTTTCTGCCCACTTTTGTCTTAATTAGTTTTCTGGATTTCTTTTCCAAATCTCGTAGTCTTACTTTCATTTCTTTAGGAACTAGGTGTAATAACTCACCATATGTTTTGGCACTTGAATATTGATTTTGATAAAATATGGTGTGTGTCTCTCCTTGTCTTCCTGCTTCTTGTTCTCCTTGTCTTCACACCTTTTATTAAGATTGTTTAAATATTTCTTCACAATGGTGTCAAATTGCCTATTGCTGTATCCGTTGTTAACCAGGACTTGCTGTATTCTTTGAGTTTCTTTATGAAATATGTTCCAATTGGATGAGGTCTTATAGGCTCTATGGATTAGGCTTTTCCATCCTTATAACGTTGCGGGCATTCACCTTTATTTAATCTCACATGTATAAATGAAGGACTGTTCCCCAAATATATATATATATATATATATATATATATATATATATATATATTCACTGATAAAACGAAATACGATCCAAACTGGGCGCAATACGAGTTCGAGATTAACAAAGAGCAACACACAAAGTAGGGAAACACACTTACAGACTCAAATTTTTGGGTAATCCGTCTTCAGGAGAAAAGAGAATGGGAGACCAAGCACGTTGTAGGCGCAACGGCAAGTAACCCAAGTGTTACTTGCCGTTGCGCCTACAACGTGCTTGGTCTCCCATTCTCTTTTCTCCTGAAGACGGATTACCCGAAAATTTGAGTCTGTAAGTGTGTTTCCCTACTTTGTGTGTTGCTCTTTGTTAATCTCGAACTCGTATATATATATATATATATATATATATATATATGTATACATTTATATACAAGAAAAAAATAATAGAGTGGCGTACAACTCAACTAAATAAACAGAATATCAAATTTGTTGATAATCCTTTGAGTTTTATTTTTGTCTGGGTATCATGTAGATTAACATCAAAGTCTTAGATAATCTATTATGATTTCATTTGTTTTAATATGACTAAATCCGTTTTATCAGTTATTCCATATTAAAGTTATTAATCTAGAGCAATGTGAAATGTTATTATTATGATTATTGTTAATATTATTATTTTAGTTATTATTATTAAAACTAAGGGACTGAATGTCATCGGACTCGTCCGCACCGCTGCAGTATCAGAGTTGTCTAACTTTATTAGTCGAATAATATCAGTAGTCAACTAACATCTGTAGTCGGCTAACATAAAGAACAGGCTAGCATTAGTAGTCAAATGTCACCAGTAGTATGCCAAAATTACTACCCGACTAACAGAAGTAGTAGGCTAAATTACTAGTCAACTAACATAAGTAGTCAGCTAAAAAATGTCAGTAGTAAAGTCAAATTAATAGCCAGATAATATCAGTAGTAGGTTACCATAAGTATTCAGGCAAATAGTCAACCAAGCACAGTAGTAAACTAAATTACTAGTCAGCCAACTGATATCAGTAGTAGGGTAACATTGGTAGTCAACTAACATGAGTACTCGACTAACATCAGTAGTTGGCTAAAAAAAGGAACAGGCTAACATCTTTAGTCAAATGTATCCAGAAGTATGCCAAAGTAAGTAGCCAACGAACAGCAGTAGCAGGTTAAATAACATCAGTAGTCAGCTAACTGACATCAGTAGGAGTGTAAAGTCACTAGTCAACCAACATCAGTAGTCAGCTAATATCAGTAGTTAACTATGTATCCAAAGGCAAGATGCGTACATTGGGCAAAGACAAGAAAATAACACGTTTAATCCTTCAAAGACTCTTTTGTTGTGCAATAAATTTGGGAGGAAATTAATCTCCTGAAGGAGAGAATCTTTTTTAAATTATAATCATCATTTATAAATTGTCATATATAACAATATATTTATAAATATTGCCATTTATTTATATAAGGTTATATAAATTTTGTAATATCCCAGTGGTAAAATACTAACCTAAAACTTAATGTTTATCTTAAAATATAATAAAATAAAAATAAAAATGTATATCTTAACTTTTATCTTAAAATTATACGTAAAGTTTTGAAATCAAAGTTACTAAAATAATCTGCAGTGGTATATATTAATTGATTTTGAGAAATAAGAGAAATGCTTTGGTTGAAAGATTATTTACAGAGGCACTTTTTCAACTTTGATGAAGATTTTTGAGAATCAATAGCAGACATACAGAGAATGTCATATTTATATAGATTAGTCGTGCTACCGAAAGCAATGCTGCTGGTGTTGGTGTTCACACTGTAGTCATGCTACCGAAAGCAATGCTGCTGGTGTTGGTGTTCACACTGTAGTCATGCTACCGAAAGCAATGCTGCTGGTGTTGGTGTTCACACTGTAGTCATGCTACCGAAAGCAATGCTGCTGGTGTTGGTGTTCACACTGTAGTCATGCTACCGAAAGCAATGCTGCTGGTGTTGGTGTTCACACTGTAGTCATGCTACCGAAAGCAATGCTGCTGGTGTTGGTGTTCACACTGTAGTCATGCTACCGAAAGCAATGCTGCTGGTGTTGGTGTTCACACTGTAGTCATGCTACCGAAAGCAATGCTGCTGGTGTTGGTGTTCACACTGTAGTCATGCTACCGAAATCAATGCTGCTGGTGTTGGTGTTCACACTGTAGTCATGCTACCGAAATCAATGCTGCTGGTGTTGGTGTTCACACTGTAGTCATGCTACCGAAAGCAATGCTGCTGGTGTTGGTGTTCACACTGTAGTCATGCTACCGAAATCAATGCTGCTGGTGTTGGTGTTCACACTGTAGTCATGCTACCGAAAGCAATGCTGCTGGTGTTGGTGTTCACACTGTAGTCATGCTACCGAAATCAATGCTGCTGGTGTTGGTGTTCACACTGTAGTCATGCTACCGAAAGCAATGCTGCTGGTGTTGGTGTTCACACTGTAGTCATGCTACCGAAAGCAATGCTGCTAGTGTTGGTGTTCACACTGCAGTTATTTTGGAGTAGCAGTAGTTGTTTGATCTTATGAATAACATACACATCAAGAATAATTAATATTTATTTTTTAATTACAAAATATTTTAATTTACTTATTTACAAACATTAAAACAACTCTATTTATTCTTACTTAGAAAAAAATGCTATAAATAATTTACAATTTTCTAATCTTAACTTACATAAAAATGTTAATAAATAGTAAGCAATAAATAAATTATGGTTACTTATTTTTATAAATGCATCATACTCATAACTACTAGTTAATGTTTGTCATGTTTTAAATAAATTAGATATTATTAGAAGTTAATAATAATTTTTAATTAATGGTTAGTTAAGTTTGTTAATTTTATATTTAAATTTATTTTGATTTTATATTTGTTTTAGTTTTTATGTCTTTTGGATTCATTTTTATGTGGTTATAGGTAATATAGCTGATTATGCATGAATTATGAATTGGGTGAGCTCTGCTCATCATCAGTCTTGGATGAATGAATATCATGACATCAGTGATGTTTAGCAGGTTCATGGACTGTGATGAAGCAGAATATCACCATAACATGAATAGATTTTTATATTCATTGGAATATAGCATTGCTTCAATAGTGTCATATTTGCAACCTTTTCTTGAAAAATAAAATTCCATAGTATATTTACAGATATTCAGTTATCTCATTTCTTTTAATATTTTCTCTATCTTAAATTCACTTTGGTTAAATTAAAAATTTTTATATAGAGTAGTTATAAATATTTTTATATAAATGAATAGGTGAAATATTAAAATGGACTTAAGTTGGTCCATATTAGTGAATAGTATACACAAGAGATAGTCAAGTCCATATGCATCATGACGTGGCCATCCATATGGAGTTACAACTGAAAATTTCAATCTTATTTCTCTCTTTGTTCAACTATTTTAGGCCAATTTCAAATTTTTAGTTTTTAAAGTCTTAAAAATTTCATGAAAAAATTAATTAACTCAGGTGAGTTATATCCTAGCAAAGGTTATATTATAACTTGCATTAGAAGAAATTCACAAGTTTTCGACAAAAAGAATGATCTGACCATCTGTCAAATATAATTGTAATTTGTTTGGAAAAAGAGTTTTTTTATTGTACTAAATAAACATATTCAATTATTGCTTTGATATTTTGAAAGCACTCGGTCCTTTATATTTCTAAATTTGTTAAGTTGCTGGTTTATTTAATTTAAATAATGATTTCTCTTATGAGGTGGTTTGATGCAGAGTTTTTGTTATAAACAATAGTTCTTTGTTACATATGGCTAATCAGTTTAACAGTAACAGTTATGCAAAATGAATAACATAATAATAATCATGTTGTTCATTATGTTAATGAACATTGCATGTCAATAATTTCTCTGCAAGGCTCTGAGCAATATAGAGGTTACTTGGTAATATTATCAGGGAAATTAATATTTGGTACCTAATTGCCATTCCTTTCTATCAATTTTGAAATACTATCATATGTAAAAGCAACCAAATTAAGTTTGAACTGAAGGAATACTCTAAAATTAGATTTGTAATTAACAACCGTGTAAGGTGTTTTGAAACACACTTGTTTTGAAAAATTTTGCAAAATAAAAATTCTAATTTGTCTCTTTGATAGAAAGAATCTTGTCAAGTTTTCTTGCAATAAAGACTTCAAAATTAAATTTGACAACATGGAATTCACAGAAACCTAGATTTTCATAAAATATATATATATTCCCCCATATGTAATAAATCTAAGCTGATTTTATTTTCTGATATAAAATTTTCATTTTTGATATCAAATTGATTGGGAGGGTAGCTTTTTGGCGATTATTTAAATAAAGAGCAAGTACCGAACTATGAGTAAACTCAAAGAGGAAATGAGGATGTATCCGTTTGATTCTACAGTTTTTACAAAATATGCAGTCTTATCCGTCCCATTATTCTAAATTAGAAAGTAAATAAATTTAAGTACTTTAGAATTAGTAAGTTATATAATAACAAATAAAAGTATATATTTTGTATATTAAAAGGATTTTTTTTCAATTTTTCAAGTAATTGAGTTCTATCTATATCTATTTATATTTCTTATTAATGATACTTGTACTCAAGCTAGAGAGTACTTTATTCAAAAGAGAGACCACGACTTCGGAAATGTTTGGGAACCCTAAATTATCTAAACTAAATTATCAAAGATAAGAAACATCGGACGCGGTTATTACTTGGATGGGTGACACCATGTACTGTCTTTGCTCATGGTAATGGTTTGTACATGGTTAATGCGTGTTGGATAGAACTGGGCTCCACTTTTACACCCTAAGCATCACAAAACTGTAAAGAAGTTTATCAATGTAGCCATTTGGCAGTAAATTATCTTGTTTCGCATTGCACAGGAAATTTTGATTTAGAGGATTTTTGACGTACTTTTTAAACTAAGATAACGTCCTACAGATGATTCACCGGAAAATCATCATTTTAAATTTTAATTTAAAGACGTATGTTGTAGATTGAGCCAATTAGTTATTACATTGAGAAATGTTTGAACCATCTTGCCTCTTATACTAGTGTTTGAGTCGATAGACCGGTTTAGGACACTGCACAAAATTCTGAACCAGTATACTAAGTAGTTTGGTTCACCCATGGCATAATGTAATTTTAACGAACCTCTGTAGTGCTAACAGTATAAATGTAATTAAATATTACGGATAAATATTTTCAATTAAGTCGCGATACTGGAGAAAAGTGTGGTGACTTTTACATTCACCCAGGTAATGCACACGCATCACACTTGAGCACGACTTATGGCATAACTAGCAACATTGTATAACATATGTTAGGAATCGTATTGCATGGTTCAAAGAGAAATTGTAAATACCTGGTCATGTATACTTACTACATTAGACATAATAAAAATCTATTACAAATTTCAAGTTCTATGTTTTGCATTATATCTGAATTTATTACTTCTGAGTTAAGAAAAAATTTAGACCTGTAAAGCAACATATAGTTTTCTAAATTTACAGAAAGTAAATTATTAAGTAAATTATTAAAGTTTGTTTTAAGTAATTATGATGATTTACGTCTTTCTATGATTTGTAAATTAGTTTTTAATGCTTGGGTTGAGAGTGGAAGGTGTACGAAGATTGCCAGTTTAGGTTCTTCGTGTCAACTACATTAAAGGGCAAATGGTTGGCGCCGTACTTTTTGACTTTTGAGTGACCCTGGTATATAGACAGTTTGGCCGGTTTCGGTAGAGAGTTTTGCTGCGGAGAGGTTGGTTTTGGTGTTAAAGGAGTGGTGGTTCTGGGGGTAGTCGTGGTGGTTTGGGTGGTAACGACGGTGGTTGCTGGGGTGGTGGGAGGAGGATTGTGGTCTGAAGGCCAGACGAATTCTTGAGCGAGGAGCTGTTTGAGGGGTGTTAGGTGGGCAGGCGGCGGTGGTAGGATGTACTGTGCGGGAGGCGGCACCATGTGGGGGCGAGTGGTCATCCAGTAGCGCACTCGGCTGGGGGCTGGTGGTAGGTACTGAACTGTGGGGTCTCGGGCCAGCGGGTCTACCACGCCCACCGGTATCCACTTGCACTGCCCATCGCCTGCAACATCAACATCCACTCAATATCACTATTCATAATGAGTAACTATTATCATCAGTGCCACAGAGCTAACAAACATTTTATTTGATGAGAAGGTTCTGCATATTGCGCAAGCCTTCCTTTGGAACGAAGACTTGGTATCGCCAATAAGCATTACCATGACGATCACATGACAGCGTTGGGTCGACCCAATTATGATGGCCCAGGGTATCACAGTGGCTTGCGTGTTCGGCTACTAATTAATTAGGGAATATTATGCTCCCTAAGCCAATAATTTCTTCATTTTGTTATGAAATTTACTTACTCTTGATTTGTGGAAAAGTTGTTTGTTTTTTTTTTCAACGCCTGCAATTATAATTCTTTCACCTTTTACTGCTATTCTGGGAGCAGCAGTTATAGTTCATTTATTATTTGGCACCCATTTTAGTAATTGGCGAGCCAGATTACCTTTTGATTCCATATTGGGACACTTAATTTTTTCAAACTCAAGAATATTTAAATTAGGAATCTTTAACAAGTATCTGACACAGTTCAGGCTCGGGAACGACAGTTAAGTGTCCTCTCCGAGCGTCGACATACTCGGATATACATAGAGAGCCAGCGTGAGTATCAAGTGCTCCAGGGTTCAATATACCCCTTTGGTCACTATTCATATCTCAGCAGGTCATCCCTCAGAAAGAATGCTAAAGCATCAGTCCCAAGCCTTTACGATGTCAGATACTCGTTAAAGATCCCTAATCTAAATACACAAGGAGTTAAGTGAAATTAAGGGCTTCTAATGTAGAATCAAACTAGTATCATGACTTACCCATGTCAAAATTAGATAAACAATAAATGAGCACACTTATTACTTCTTTATAGGACTAACAGGAAAGCTTACAAGTGTGGGTGTTGGTAATCTATTAAAGTGCGATTACATGCATGAATTTAGCAAAGAATAATTTGTAACAGTTGCTATTATTAACCTAAATTCTTATTTCGCTAATTGAATTAAGAGCAAACGAATGAAATATTTTCATAACAAATATTTAAAAATGATCCGTAAAAATACCTATATCAGATTCAGATAATATATCAAAAGGTAAACAAACAGTAAATTTTATTTTACTTATTACAGGCTTTTCTTAAATTTTTTAAGACTTAGAAAGTGTCTCAGAAAAAAAAAATGTTAAAAACAAAAGAAGAAGAGAACATAATTTTCTAATCTTGTATCTTTTCAGATTTTCTCATTAGTTCTACACTTTTAAAATATTTTAATATGAATATTTTTAAATAATGAGAATATGTTTTATTGCTTAATATATGTTTAGCTTTTGATTTACAGATATTATGAAAGATCTTTTATAAAGAGCTTGCCAGTATATGATTAACGCTATCTCTTCAGTTTATTAGTGGCTTAGACACGGGAAGAACAGTCTGTTCAAATGATTAAAAATAGTACTAATAATTCTAATTGTGCAAAAAAATGACACCATTCCCTAATTTGCACGCGTGTTATTTAAATGAAAAACACATTTCGTAGAAGCCTTGTTCAAGCAGGATTAAGATATATATATATTATTTTAGTAATTACTAAGGAAGTAAGTAGTAGTAATAACTTACAAAGTAAGTTTTTACTTTGTTTGCTCTCTGATGAAATACATTGAAAGGCCTCAGAGCCTTTTTTTTCTAGTGTTTTCATTTTCCATTGTGGTTTAAACTTCATTGATTGCATCACGTGTTTATTTATTGTGATTTTTCTGCATATATATATATATATATATATATATATATCAATGACCAAACTACAATAAGAAATGGGAAAACAAGACTAAGATCTTTCAACCGTAACAAGCGGTCTTCGTCAGAGTCAAAAACCCAACTGGGTTTTTCTTATTGTGGTTTGGTCATTGATTGTTGTTTCACGTGTTTATGTGAAATCTTTATATATATATATATGCGCATATATATGATCAAACCACAATAAGAACATAAGACTAAGATCTTTCAACCGTAACAAGCTGTTTTCCCATTTTCTTATTGTGGTTTGATTATTGACTGTTATTTCACGTGTTTATGTGAAATCTTTTTATGCATATATATATATATATATATATATATAAATAAATTAAACCTATTTTATTTGTTATAAGCATATACGTATACATATCTTGAGAAAAGTATAGACCGTGAAGTAGAAACAAAGTTTTATTTTTTATATATACAGATATACAAATATTATTGATACCAGAGCGGCTTCTGCGTTTACATCTGTCTATTACCTCTGTCTATATTACATAAATATTTGCGATATATGTCTATTGAATATACAGTAATCAACATCCAAATTACAGTGAAAAATCAGAAAAAAAACTGCATTTTACGGTTGAAAGATTTTGTCTTTTTTGAATTTCTTTTCTGGGTTGGACTTTGATTTTTATTTCACACTAGACTACCCCTGACTCTTTGTGTCACTCAGAAATTATAACAATAGGTATTGAAATTAATTCACTGAACATGATTGACAGGGATAATTTTAATTGTTGTTTCTTGTTATTAAGGCACGGAAACAGATTCTTATTTGGCTCAAGTTTTTGATATAGTATTCTTAACATGATTCAAGATATATAGCAGTATGTATAATTAGCAAAATAAACATCATTTAAAAGTAAAAGAAAAATCATTTATTTTTATCATATAAATAAATAAAACATCAACTCAAGTTATGTACACAATGAAATGTATTTAAAATAAACAAAACATGTAAATTGAAATATTCAATTTATTTACCTAACATAAAATAACATTAATGAAAGGAATATGTCTTTATAATATTACCTTAGAACATTCGTATTTTATCTGGCAGTTCTGTTCAGTTTGTTCCTAAAACTATTCATTTTTAAACTCTAATGTAGTCTATGTAGTACATTAATGTAGTCTATGTAGTAATGTACTCTAGCTCCATGCCTTTGTTTTATTTAAAATTTTAAATTAATTTTAAATTTTTTTTTTTGGTTACATTTATAAATAATACATTTTTGCTACTGTCATTGACGTGCATCAAGGGACTGGCTACTCTGAACTCATGCCTTTACTTTATTACCATTGTTTATATTATTCAAATTTTAAGTTCAAACATTTTTTTTTACATTTATTTTTAATATATTTGTGTTACTGTCATCGGCGAACACGCAAGACCATGGCTCCATGCCTTTAGTTCATTACCAGTGTTTATATTAAGCAAATATTGTGTGTGTGTGTGTGTGTGTGTGTGTTGTGGTGTGTGTGTGTGTGTGTGTGTGTGTTGTATGTGTGTGGTGTGTGTGTGTGTGTGTGTGTGTGTGTGTGTGTTATTTCTAACTATTTGCGCTTTGTATTTAGCTATATGTAGAGTTACGAAGTCTGTTTATAACACGCTAAGGGTTTGATAACTGAGCAATTTATATTATAATTATATCAGGAATGAAACAAAATATTCATTTTTTATAAGTATATAATTAATTTGAGCATCAATGTAATTATTTATTAAAAAAAACAGAAAAAAATTGCTAATACTGCATTTATTTGATACTCATAACTCAATGTTTAATGAGTAATGATAAGTTTCACTGATAAATATCTAATGTATAGAGTTGGTGAAGTATTTCACAATAGAATAGCTATAATATTTATAACTCAGGAAGTACTTGCTTCCTTAAATACAGGATTCATAGAAACTCAACTGCCAGAGTTACAATGAATTATCCAGACTGCTGATCGTCAAGGAAGCGTTGACTTTTGCTCGCATTAATTCGCAATCAACTCTGCAGTTGCAATTTTTATTACAGGAAAACTCTTACTCTTAGCCTTTAATAGTAGGAAAACAAAACTGCAATATCTGTCACTCTATTGAAAATTAATAAATGATATTATATCTTTATGGTTCAGTTTATTGTGATAATATTATTATGTCATAAATGTTTATTTATTAAATATATGAAAATAAATAATGAAAATTATTTATTATTTAATCTTAAGTTTTTTACTTTAATTTACTCTTTATTTGAAATATAGGGAAATAAAAGTATTATATTTGGATAAACATTTTAAATGTTGGGGCAATTCAAAAACTGCGTCTCCACACAACAAAAGTTCAATATGAACACTAAGTGTTCGAAAGGGGTTGTTAGTTTCATATTGAACTTTTTTTGTGTAGAGACGTAGTTTTTGAATTCACCCAATATGAGTAATACTATACTATAATAGATAGCACAAGTAATGAAAAATTTTGAAATTGGTCCGTCTTTGTATCTGTGCGCGCATGAACAGTACATTTTAAAAAAAGTGTAATAATTAGGAAATTTTATATTTATGATACTGCATCACATTGATGAAACACCACAAAAACAAAATTTCACTTTTCCTACGGTGTTGAAACTTTTTTGTCAAATTTATCCTGGTAAACAAATGTATGAATAAGCTGGACTTCTCTATAATTAGATTTACCTAAACGGTCGCGATGTTGTTAGCGTCTGCATCCTTTCCTTCCTTCTCCCGATACCTCTTCTGTAATCTCTGACTCCTTCTCTTACTTACATACTATTTTCTATATATCTTACCTCCCTACTAATTGTTACTTTTGTTTTTCCCTTTTCAGTTTTCAACTGATATTCTTTATGATCTCCCTCAAGTAACCATCAGTCTTATAGAGACTACAAGGCTTAAGTTTGTAGCTGTTTGTTCATGCAGATAATGAAAACCCACTTCCGTGATGTCCACCTTGAACACTGTTCAAATTAATATATTGTTAAAGACAAATCCACTCTTTACGAGGGCTGTCTCGTTTCCTCATGCGTGAGGAGGTGGTTAGTTTCTAGTGACGTGGCGAAAGGCATACACGTTAAAAACATCATATTGTTCTGCTTTATCGTGGTGTAGCAGAAAAGTCCAGGTATATAATTAAATCAAAACGGGATTAACGTCTACTCTGAGAGACCTCTCTCATACACCTCTCCGTGAAAATGTCGAGGCCTGAAAGAGAATCAGACGCGAATCTCCTGGTCCTGTATTGGCAGGTAAGTCAGTGGGCTACTCTGGCCCTTTCACTTCAGTAGTAAAGGCACGTTATCTGCTGGACCACACCTGACCCCGAATGCTAATGATGTTGAGATGAAGTAAACATGGGAGCAGGCTTCATTCTTTATCATAAAGTGCTAAATGAGAGGGAAACTTTTAAACCTGTCTTTCAAATGAGTACATGTTTTCAAAGCCACACACATCACGAGTAGTCCACTATTGTTGTTACAAATGTTTATATTTTCCACTTGAATCAGTAATGCACCTCCTGTCATTAAAAACACAATACTGTAGAGAGTATCTCAGGAGAAAACAATAAAGGAACACAATTGAGCACATTATATATCTTAAAAATAAGTTATTAGCTTATCAACTAGTAATATATAGACTCTTATCTTGTCGTCCAGACTTCAGACCACATTTCCGGTGGTAGGAGTCCTTTCCTACTTAAGATATTTGACGTTGCTTCTAATTCAGGAGGTTTCATGATATATGAGATGATAAACAGCTTTACTCGGTCTATTGAAACTCCTTTTGCTTTACCTCTTACTTCAATTTCAAATTCTTTATTATTCTCCTTTATAAGAACGTGTTTACCAGTATAAAAAGGCATTAGAGAAAATCGTCGTAAATGATGCTAAAAATAGAATAACTTAAAAATTGATATTACCATGATTTGTTTCGGTACAGTGTTTATTTTTTTCATTCTTTTGATGAAAAATTTGAGTCACATGTTGACATAACATGGTACTTGATGATGTTAGTTGCATAAATTGTTGGTTAATACATTCTATTTATTAATTTTTTATGACTTTAGTCCATGGTTGGTTAAACGTATGTCCACTTTGGTGTGACCATTAGTGAGTTCTTAAGCAGCACCTTTATAGTAAATTGAAATCAGGAATTGACTTCATGAGCAATTTATACTCATATTATCAAATCTAAGCGTACTCCAGTCTTAGTAAATTGTTTTGTTTACATTGTGGTCTCGATGACTATGACCTACGGATGTTCGATTTGATTGAAAGCTGTGATGACAGCCACCACATTGATTCAAATTGTTCAGAATAGTGTGCTCACCTTGGAGTCAGGGTTCACTTATAAGGTAGAAACGTAAATATGCAGCATAAGATAGGTGCTTATTGATTACTGCATTCAAAATTTTCCAATCCAAATATTCTTGTTCAAGATCATGAACAACTATTCCCAACCTCTTTAAACCTTCATGGAACCTCACCACTGCTATTGAGCCTTTTGCATGTTACGTATATACCATCATAGACCATTTTATAAGTATTGACCTATAAAACCATATAACCGTGAAAAATAAATCTTTCACATTACTGAATAATGTAAAGTTGAGAAAATTCTAATCTCTGATAGTAGGATATAAAATTATGAAGAACATAAATTATTATTAAAATCATTGTTTCATATTTTTTATTATAAAACGAGATTTGAATCATGTAAATAAAAGAAATTTTATAGCATGATCATCATTTTATAAAATAAAACTGCAATGTCTGTCTGTTTATCGGTTACACTTTCAGAGACAGACACATGATCTCTATGAAGCAGACTATTGCAAATGTAAGCATCACTTGAATATTATAGTTCGGTTTGATGGCACGCGAATATTGCATAACAATTCGTGTTTTTGCACTATTATGAGTCATTTTAACGATCTCAACTGTCTACATGTAAGCTATGCATTCATTTATGTTTTCCAGTTAAATGTTTTTTTTTATAATTACTAGACAAATACTTTTTTGTAGCTGCAGCATGATAATGAAATATTTGTTAACAATCTGACACGTGTTTTTTGAAATACCTGTGTTTCTTGTTAATAAAATACTTATAATAAGACTCGTATATGTGTCTGTTATTAAACTCTGCTATGAATTTTAAGTTTAGACCCATATAACAGATGTACATATACAGTGGTATCTCGACTTACTAGCGTGTATTTCGATATACGACGTAAATTTCGAACCAAAATTCGTTTGAATTAGCAGATTTGCTCGAGATACGATGTAAGATGATTTGCGAGATTACAAATTATTTTTTTTAAATCTGTCCAATTTAACTGATTTCTACTTATATTTATGTATAATTAATATTTGTACCCATATTTATGCAGTATTTATTAAGGATTTATCATAGGTTTTTGGACTGTGGAGCCGATTAATCGAATTATAATGTATTCATATAGGAAAATTAGTCTTGACATTTGATCATTTCCATTTACTAAGTCGATACCAGAACGAATTAAATTCGTCAGTCCAAGTACCACTCTAATTATATTATAGAACATTGAAATAGGGAACTCAGAAGTTAATGTTTCTTTTGTATGAGTGCATATTGCAAAAGATGTCATACAGAGTAATTTTTTTTAAAACATTGCATATTTTTAGCACAAATTTCGATCACTTTAAAATACTGGGACCAGACTCCAGGTATGTAAGTAACTAATAAACCATATCTGACGACTCTAGATTGCATCTCCATGTAAAACTGTAAAAATTGGAAACAACAGTATTAAAACAGGCATGGGCACCTGCGCGGTCACATGTGACTTACGATGTGTTGATAACAAAATATAAATAAAACTACGGAAAATATTGTGGTTAAAATCTTTTAAAAGTAAATAACTACTGAAAAATGTTTCATTAGTCCTTATTTCGAAAAATACAATTTTTCAAATTTGATAAAATGTGCCACTGAAAACTTAAAAATTAAAATTTGAAGTTTTTAATTTTTTATTTTTATATTAACTTGTCAATGATATAGGTATTTCTTTTAAATTTTATGTTAAATTTTTTTCAATTGAAAATTTCATAATATTTTATTTGATTAATTAAATTAGCAACTGCAGACTAGTTATTAGTAACTGTTAAACATATTCTTGTCTTAATTCAGACATGGGCAACCTTGGTAGTTTCGTGGTATTTGTAAACAGATATTATCTGTCTCTCTCTCTCTCTCTCTCTCTCTCTCTCTCTCTCTCTCTCTCTCTCTCCAAAGATGTACTTTCCATCCCAACTCCTCGATGAGCTTTTGTTAAAAAGCAAAAAGCCAAGGAATTTGAAATATTAACATGGAAGTCAAGATAATCTCCGTGGGCTGCACAGAAATACGTCGTGAGTCGTATGTGGCCCACAGGCAGCAGGTCTGTCTTAATTCCTAGATTCAATCATAAATTCATGGGTATCTTTTTTTTTTAAATTATAGCATGAATTATATTAATTTTTATTCAACACAAATTCAGATTAATTTTACATTTGGTCCACTTATTTTACATGATCAAATATCAGATACTCTACAATACAAAAACGATAAAACATTTATACCATATTTTTAAAATAAAAAAAATAACAAAGTAAATATTACTTTTTCTTCAACTTTGTGAAGAAAGGACGTGTATTTATTTATTTGTATTTATTTAAATACAATAAATTTGTATTTTATTTATTTGTATTTTATTTATTTGTATTTATATGTACAGTATTTTATTTTGTTCTCTCAAGAAAAATTAATTTTTCATAAATTTACTTTTTCATGAATTTGAAATTGGATTCAATATGAAACAAAATCTTAAACCATCTTAGACCTGGAACAAACCTCAAGAAAGTGAAATACTGTAGAATATATGTATTGGAGATAAGATAAATTTATATTGATAATTGAAATAACAGAAGAGTAGTTGAAAAGGTCATATATGTGGTGGTTTGTGTAGTATGAGTGACTCACCTAAGTAGAGGACAATCTGAAGAAGCACTAGCGAAGTTGGCACCATGGTAGTGTCATGTCACACTGTCTGCTCAACGCCTCTCCTACCCTCACAGCACTTTCCCTGTCTCTTTACCACTCTTCAAGCGAGAGTCTGCTTCTTTGTCCCTGGCGACAGTAAATTCTCAATCACATATTATTATTCAAGGTTAACTATTCAAAGACCTTATCTATTAACGGAATGCTAATTCTTTCATATTGTTTTCTACTTTTGATTTCAATTATTATCCCTTTTGGTCTATTTACATATATATACATATATCTTTGTATGGATTGGCAGCTGACTTTCATCTTTATTTTGACTGAATAGTAAATTTATTGCACCCCCTGGGCATTTAATATGTCCTTAAGATAACCTCTTTCAGAACCTGCCCCAAACCAACGGAGAGTAATCAGGAGACATGAATATATAAGCATAAAAGTCGTGAATTATATCACATCTTCCTCTTTACATTATTTTATTAACACACACACACCTAGACCTATTATATAATTGGTATATATATATATATATATATATATATATATAAAACAAGAATTCACAATAAACCCGTGAAATAACAATCAATGATCAAACCACAATAAGAAATGGGAAAAAAGACTAAAATCTACAGTTGGGTTTTTGACTCTGACGAAGACCGCTTGTTACGGTTAAAAGGTCATAGTCTTTTCCCCCCATTTCTTATTGTGGTATGATTATATATATAGATAGATACATGGCAATACAGCCGAAATGATCAAGAATCGTGAGTGTTTATTCCTCTTTTTGTATTTTCTAGTTGTACTTTAATTATATATATATATATATACAACAATAACACCATAAAAGAGATCACAAAAACTCACAACTATATTTCGACTGCCTAGTCATTAAGTATCAAGAAGTGAATTGCAACTTAAATATTTCTTGTTAATGATGAGGCTGTCGAAATATAGTAGAGAGTTTTTGTGATCTCTTTTATGATTTCTGTGGATTTAGCTTCTTTAGTTCGTGGAACTATTTTATTTTAGTTGCTCATATATATATATATATGTCAATGATTAAACCACAATAAGAAATGGGAAAACAAGACTAAGATCTTTCAACCGTAACAAGCGGTCTTCGTCAGAGTCAAAAACCCAACAGTTGGGTTACATACTGGTAAGTTTTCTGCATACTCTTTCCGATTTGTTTGTGCAGGTTTTCAATCTGTCTGATATAATATAAATTTATTAACCATAACATTTATTTTGATGATCCATTTACACAAAGTTTACGTAAAACTTCCAACGTTTCAGTATACACAAACCATCTCCAGAGAATTATAATTATTCAATAACAATGTCTTATAATTATTTATAATAACTAAAAACTTTGAAGTAATGTTGCCCCTATAACTCACCTCACTTCTGTTTCTCGTAGCCTGTGGATGGAGCAGCAGTAAACAGCCAAAATAACTGCCTCTTGTTTAATTTTGTTTTCCCAATGTTGTATTCATTTTATACCTTCTCCTGTAAGCCTTCCATTATATCAGAGGGAGTGAAATTCACCTTCAGGAGTAATTTGGGTTTTGAGGAGGTTTGATCCTCACTTTGGACCTCTATTTATTCACTTGGGAAGTTAACAAATATTAGCACGTTGTCTTTCGTAGGTTCAGTAGGGTAACGAGGTAATGAATAGTGGGAAGACTCATGGGAAGCTATAGAAAGCAACGGTTCCTCTACAAATTATAAATATTTTCAACTTACAATCTCTAAATCATCCCTATGCAGTTCTGATATAATTTTCTTCAGACTTCTACTGATATTAAAATTGCCATAAAGTGACAAGCAATATCACAAGACCGAGAAAAGCTCATGTTTTCTCAACAAGTGCTGAGGCACTTAAAAAAGATTTTCTAGTTCAAATGCATTTTAATTTGTTCCATTAAAAGATAATGAAGTATAATTTCTGATGTTAGTAAAGTAGTTAGTAGCAAAGTAGAGAGGTCAAAGGCCTGTCAAAAAGGCCATCAAGAGGGTTCTTTTTGCTAATTCTGAGCAACTTATATCTTATCCTGAGGTATTATGGGCACACAAGTGAGGTATTAAGGGTTGGAAACCTATATTCAACAGCAAAAATATAGTATTGAAACAAGGAAAATATGGAATGCTTTATTTATGTTTACTACTAAATTTAAATATTCTATGAACTGGTAACAAACCTCGTTAAACGTAATGTGATTAAATACTGCCTCATAAAAGATAATATTGATATGTTGATTAGCATAATCCCTCGTTTACTAAAAATGGATGAGCATTTCGTGTATAAGGTCCTTAGACAAGTTGTCCTACAACCATTTCCACGTCTACTCTCTACTCCAGTGGTTCTCTCAGTTTTTCTGGCCACGACGTAACAGTATAAAATGATTAACGACTTTTTTTTATTTCTCTTACACTTTTAATAATGTTTTTAACAAAAATGTTATTGTTTTGTGAATAATTTCCATATCCAGTTTTCTACGGAAATACATATTTCAGTCTACTGAGCTCAATAAACTATGTTTCAAAAATTTATCTACATGATGTATGTGTGATTTTTGGCTGCATGTACCACTTTGATGTGTTGCATCCAATATGTAAAACATTCAATACTTACATTTAAATTTCATGGTTAAGGCTTTACAAAATATTCGACTCACATATTTATGATATAAGTATTAGCAAAATAAGATAGCAAATACAATGGATTAATACTTCAATGAGTTTTATTTTAGCTTTATTTACAATTAACCTACGAAAAATATCTCAACTTAACATCTGTCATTCAACTAGCGCTCCTGGTGAGAGAGAGTAAAATTTCTGTTTATCTCTCCCAACATGACCAAAACTGTTAGTCTGCAATGTATACTAACTATGTAATCATTTTAGTGAAATTTATAATTTTTGAAGTTGGAATTGGTTGTATTTGTAATTATTATTCCAAGTTAGAGGCTATCTACTCAAGAGCGTAGGTAATTAATTTTATTAAGAATGTAATTTCACTTGATTTCTGAAAAATTTATTTGTTTGTTTTCCAACCACCTCACTTATAAAGCTTTCATCTTTTAGGAATGTTCTAGGGGTGGAAATCATGGCTTCTTTATCTTTTGGCTTCCTTTTAGTTATGAAAAACGAGCCACATTACCTTTTGATTCTACATTGGGAGTTGTAAATTTTGCAGAAGTCACATTTATTTACATTTTAAGCTAATAATACGTTAACTGTTAAGTATCTTTAATGAGTAGGTGACATCGTACTGGATCGGGACCGACGGCTAAACGTTCCCTCCGAGAGAGTGGTGCTCATATTTCTTCTCACGCATAACAAGTCAAGGACAGGAGTGGCTATTGCATGGCCCCAGCTGTCCAGAGGTGAGCATGTTGCTAGCTCAGCCCCTCATTTCTTAAAAACTTTATATTTAGAATCAGACAAAGAACGGGTATGAGGTATCTCGCATCAAGTTGTTAATGTTTAAAACATTTTTTTTGTTCTCTCATTATTCAATAATGATTAATGATTACAAAGAGTATGTAACAAAATTATTACACAGTATAAATAAATATACAAAATATTAAAAAGTCATGAATTAAAGAAGAGTTGGAGACTTTAATATCTAAAAATAGTTGAACAAACATTTAGTATTGAAAAGGTGTAATAGATTTCAGCAGAGTTATTGGTTTTCTCTATTTGGCACCTGGGAAGGTTCTTAACAAGTGGAAATCGGCTGTAGAAGAATTAATACCCAGATGGTTGGAGGAGGTCTAACGGTTGGAGGAGAAAGCCGGTGGAGTTGGGTGGCGAGTGAGGAATGGCAATTAGCTGCCAGTCCTGGGGGACTAGCGCAGTGCAAGCTTGCAATGTAGCGACCTTGTCAAACATCGCTCAGTAGCACTTCAGTCAATCATTCAACAAATCAGACATTTCTCGAAATCACGTATTCAACAGAAATAGACATAATTGAGGTAACCTGAGGCCAACGAAATAAGTCTTACAATTAGTCCCTCTGAGTGTGTATGTGTTGTGAGTGTGAGTCTGTGTGTGTGTGCGTGTGCGTGTGTGTGTGTATGTTGGTGAGAGAGAGAGAGAGAGAGAGATTAAAAAAATTGTATAAAAATACCAATCTTTCATAATTATTGTCTTTATAAAAATTCGTGTAGTATAAATAATTTTATAAATCTTTAAAAAGAACTTTTTTAATAGAACAAAAGTGTTAAAAATTCAACCAATCAATTTTTAATTTATTTTTTTCTTATTGTTAATGTTGCGTATGGGTATGCAAAAAACTTATTAACCTATAGTATGCAATTACAAACTTCATAATTTTTCAAGGTCTATACTATTTAAGAACTTGGTGAAACAATCAAATAAATTGAAGGTAAAAACAGTTTTGTTTGGTGGCCAGATAAATTCATGTAATAATGTAGTTCTCTGAAGATGATTTCTTTGGCAATCAAGAAGAACACAATCAAAAAGAAGGTGATCTGGTTTTCACAAGTACAGAGAGCTCAGTTAGCAAATTAATAATAATAATTGTGGGGTGACAGCTGACTGCAATTACGAAAGCAGAAGCATCTAGGTGTTTTACTAAAAAACCATTAAGAGTACATCCACTGTGTACAGTATCATTAGTTTCCCCTCCAATGTGCCTTCACCTTGTCGTGGTGGGCAAGCTTAACATGTCTGGATGGTTGTTCCCTCATCACATGAACTAAGAAAGGCACAACTAGACGGATAGTTAGCCTGGGTCGGTGACCGAGGAAGTAAAGTACGTTAGCCTGCGGGCTGGCTTTGGTAGCAGTCCGCCCTTATTAGTTAGATATGGCTAAAGCCTGTCTTTTTCAAGACTTCTCTTGCGGGGCTTTGGGAGATGGTCGTGTCCTTGGGTAAGTCCGGTCCGTTCGACGACCCTAGTCTGTGGTATTAGCTGTCATTTCAGTGTCGTACGGCTAATGTCTGTATTTTTTGAAGATTTCTTTCTTCCTTGAGATCCTTGTTCTTGGTTAGTATCCATGGGTAAAAATGTCGGTCAGTCGCTTACTTGCTCTGCATCTGTGTCCCAAACACCTCATTTTCTTCTTCTGGCTTGCGCCTGTCTTTCTCAAAACCTTTTTTCAGTAGCCTATCTGGCCCTAGATTTATTCTGCCAGCTGGTTGAGGCTGGTTGTGGTGACCTTAGGTTTGCCTGGCAATCGCGATATCGTTAGTGTCTGGATGCTTCTCCTTTTTTTCCTCTATACCTTTTCTTGAAACCTCTGACTCCTCTTAGCGATTCTTTCCTGTATCTCAACTCAATATTAACTGTTACTCTTGTTGTTTCCCTTTTCATATTTCGATTGTAATTTTTAATGATCGCTTTCATTAAAGAACCAATAGTCTTATAGGGACTACGGGGCTTACGTTTATGGCTTCTGGTTAATGTAGGACGTGGAAGCTCACCTCCACGATGTCCACCTTGGGCACTTTACGAGAACATTTGTGATGAGGAGGTTGGTACTTGTGGAGTGGTGAAATAACTCCACGTTAAAAAACTATCAACGTATTCTGCTTTATCATGGTATAGCATAAAGGCTCAGGTACATGATTAAATCAATTCAGGTAACATCAGTTTACCATTACATTCTATAATATTAATCTATTGAACTAAAGCTAACGCATAACTAATAATGTTTAATTTAATTTATTTTTATTTCTAATGTTGTGTATCTGTATGCAAAAAACTTACGAATTCATTGTGATATTAACCTTTTGACTTATCTAAAACTTTTGCAAGGCCAAACTGAATTAACGTGTAAAATGTCATCATGATGAATACATAATTTGGAAATGCGTAAAAAACAGAGAGACATTAAAAAATTTATTTTTATAAACTGTAAACATAATTCATATTAAATCTAAATATAAATATATATTTCTTTATTATTATTTAGTTTTTTCCAAGCAGAAAGGCAGTTAACAACTAAATGTTATTTTGTTTCTTGGGAATAATATCGGAGGGTAGATCTAAATGTTTTTGGAGTACAGGGAAGACGGTTGCTCTAAAGGTCCTGCCAGTGAGCCACTTGGGCAGAGGGTTGATGATATGTCCTGTAGAAACTTCCCCTTCCCTGGCCTCCACAGATGTCAGTAATAAGCGGTTCATCATCCAAATTGATATCTGTAAAAGCTCTTCTTTATTATTTTTGTTATTATTTTACAAAAAACTTACTTGTATTGTATAAAAAGCTTTCACATAAACACGTGAAATAACAATCAATGATCAAACCACAATAAGAAATGGGAAAACAAGACTAAGATCTTTCAACCGTAACAAGCGGTCTTCGTCAGAGTCAAAAACCCAGAGTTGGATTTTTGACTCTGACGAAGACCGCTTGTTACGGTTGAAAGATCTTAGTCTTGTTTTCCCATTTCTTATTGTGGTTTGATCATTGATTGTAATATATATATATATATATATATATATATATATATATATATAACTGAACTGTTCAGTGTCACGTGTTCATTAAGACTACAGTTGTTGTTAAAATTCCATACTATTTTTCTTTGTAAAATAATTTTTAATGTAATACTTAGTTTTTCTGTTTCAAAATTTATACTTCTGCCTATGAAAAAGGTTTTAAATAAAGACCGAAACGTTAGCTATTGAGAGTTTAATTTGAACCTGAAGAACTGACCGAGTCCCGATAAACTTTAGTTTCGTTTCGATTCCACGGTCAATATTTTTATCAATATTTATATCTATCTGTCTATATAATAAATATATATATAAATATTATATGTTACATATATAATTGTATATATAATGTGTATGTATAATATATATAACATACAACATTTCACATAACTTGTGAAATAACAAAGTAACAATCAATGATCAAACCACAATATGAACAAGTTGGGTTTTTGACCGTAATTAAGACCGCTTGTGACGGTTGAAAAATCTTAGTCTTTTTTCCCATTTCATATTGTGGTTTGATCGCACACACACACACACACACACACATATATATATATATATATTATATATATATCAATGATCAAACAATAAGGTTTTTATTGTGTATATATTTTATATATATATATTGATAAAAGTATCGACCGTGGAATAGGAAAAAAACTAAGGTTTATCGGGACTTGGTCAGTTCTTCACAGAGAAGTTGGCAATGAGAGTTTAATTTGAACCTGAAGAACTGACCGAGTCCCGATAAACTTTAGTTTCGTTTCGATTCCACGGTCAATATTTTTATCAATATTTATATCTATCTGTCTATATAATAAATATATATATAAATATTATATGTTACATATATAATTGTATATATAATGTGTATGTATAATATATATAACATACAACATTTCACATAACATGTGAAATAACAAAGTAACAATCAATGATCACACCACAATATGAACAAGTTGGGTTTTTGACCGTAATTAAGACCGCTTGTGACGGTTGAAAAATCTTAGTCTTTTTTTCCCATTTCATATTGTGGTTTGATCGCACACACACACACATATATATATATATCAATGATCAAACAATAAGGTTTTTATTGTGTATATATTTTATATATATATGTTGATAAAAGTATCGACCGTGGAATAGGAAAAAAACTAAGGTTTATCGGGACTTGGTCAGTTCTTCACAGAGAAGTTGGCAATGATAGTTTAATTTGAACCTGAAGAACTGACCGAGTCCCGATAAACCTTAATTTTGTATATATATACTAAATTCAATAACGGTCCACACGGACTTATAAAACTTTAAATTACATACAGAAAAAAGAGAAAATACACACTTACTAAATTCAATATTTCGAACTGTTGAATACCCACGCGTTACTTTCTTCGACGTGGGGAGATCTCTCTTACTTTCTCTTCTCTTCTAGTCTTCTCCTGATGACGAACAACAGTTCAAAATATTGAATTTAGTAAGCGTGTATTTCCTCTTTTTTCTGTTTCGTGTTAGATATATATATATAACTTTAAATTACACACAGCACAACACATAAAAAAGAATAAAAAGAACACTTACAGAATTCAATAATTCGAACTGTTGTTCTTCATCAGGAGTAGACTAGAAGAGAGGACGAACGTGAAAGAGATCTCCCCACGTCGAAGAACGGAGCGCAAATCATATATATGTTCGGAACGGAAAATATATATATATATATAACAGATTCAATAATATATCGACCGTTTGATAGACTAGACTGTCTAGTCGAAGGTTTTGTCCGATTAATATTGTTGTTCCTTTAAATAATGTAAATTTCATTTTCTTAGTTAAAAAATTCTTACTTCTGCCTATGAAAAAGGTTTTAAATAAAACCGAAACGTTGGCAACGAGAGTTTGATTTTTTATACTGGAAAATTGACCGAACCCCGATTAGAGAACACACCCATATATATATATATATATATATATATATATATATATATATATATATACAATATGTAAATAATCACAATAAACACGTGATGAAAACTAATGAAAGTATAAACCACAAGGAAAAAGTAAAAGTAAAGACACATTTTCTGTGTCTTTTTTACTTTTTCCTTGTGGCTTATACTTTCATATATATATATATATATATATATATATAAATTGTTGCCAGAGCATTTTAACTTAGCACATCTGCTAGTTGTTAATAATGAAATACTAACGCTGATTAGTTTTAGGAGTAATATTGATCAAAACAATGGATGTTGTACCTGTGCAACACCGATAAGAAGAATGAGTATCTTACAGATATAAATATCTCTAATAAGAGGATTAATGATTGCTTCAGCACAACCGAGTTGAAAAAGTCCTGACTGCTGATATGAAGACGCGTTGGGAGCAAACTTGAAGTCTTGTAAATAGTCGTGATAACAAGGCACTGTAAGGCTTGGGTCGCAACAGCTGGCAGGTACAGACCATCCTACTGCGAAGCCGTCCACCATGTCTCCATCGGATCTGCGAAAACAGTCATCCATTATACTCAGGCCTGACTCTTAGCTAGGATGAACCGGGGCAACCACAGAAATGACCTAGTAAATATGTCATGCCGCAACGGCTTATGCTAATTTTTAATATCTGCACAATATAACCATTATAACAATTTTATATATATATTAATTTGTGGGTAAGGGAAGCCCCGCAGTGGTTAAGTTTCCCCTCGCCACGCACCTTTCTAGGGACGGCCCTGATTATACTACCTCAAATTAATCAAAAATATATAAGAAAATATACGACTAATTGAAGAAAACTTGATTTGTTTAAACCAGCGACAAATATTATATGGTACAGTCAACGTATCAGCCCCGAAAGGAATTTGCAGCCAACTTAGAATAGTAAAAGAAAACATGATTATCTACGGGCCCAACTTTGTAGAATCGGAGTCGAAACTAACCCTGCCTGACTATGTGTTGAATAGAAGTTATATCCGGGGAGTATATCCAAAGATGTCTTAAATTATTCCAAGTAACGCTTCCATTCATGAATAGAGCCGTAAAAGCCAAATAACATATATTAGGCCACAAGGAGGGAAATGGACGTAATGTTCTAAGGGATTAATTATTTTTTCTTTTCCCTGGTTTACCGAAAAAAGTACATTCTACTTACAGATAGATAGATCAGGTTAACTCAATGGCAACGTGCTGGCTTCTAAACTTGTAGGTCCGGGGTTCAATACTTCTCTGGTCCTCGATTTATTCACCTGGGGGGTGAAAAAATCTGAGCACGTTGTCCCTCGGAGAGGACGTTAAACCGTCGGTCCCAAGTCTGTACGACATCAGGTACTCGTTAAAGGTCCCTACTATAAATACACTTCAGTTAGGTAAAATTTGAGACTCTCAACGTAGAATGTTCATTGTGTGGTATCACAAAGGACTAATGTTTGGAATGTGTGTGTTCTTCTCTTGTGGGACTACCATTGCAACCTAACATAATGTCTAATTTACAGGGTGTGTTCATTTATAGAGTACTGTACATTGTAGATTCATATATTGGCCCTACACTTCCCCATGTCTGAGATGAGAAATCTTGCACACGTCAATCCTCGGAAGACAATATGGTGTCAATATTGAGCTTGTGCGATGTCACTACTCAATAGAGACTCATGTCTCTAGCAAGAGTGAGTAGTGAAATTCAGGATTCCCGATGTGAAACCATCCAGATAATGTGACTTGTCAATTTTTAAAATAGGTGTCAAATAATGAATGAACACATTTTCACAAAGGCGGATGTCTGTAAGTATGGGAGTTAGAAACATTCTACGAATTGTCCATAGTTTTCCCATATTTTTCCTACCTATTCTGTACTTTATTCAGTCCTTCTTCACCTCAATTCAGAGTTGTCGCTTCTGTATCTTCCCGCTTTTTCTTATGCTCTCGGGTCGTTGCTCATGACTATCGCCATTGATAGACGACCAACTCAGAATGAAGTGATAGAATCACTTTAGAAGTACTGACTTCACTAACTCCATAAATGAGTTGAAGTCGTTTGTTACAACACGAATATAGCAAACTTCTGGATTACGAACAAAAAGTCGTATTTTCTTACAGCTCATTAAAGTAAGTCTTACATTCTCACACTAATGACATTCTTTTGAACAAATAATTGAAGTCCTTCAATTTTTATTTTGAAAATCCATCAATCAAAGCAAAACTGAACTACTTATAAAGGAGACTACGGCTACAACTGAAATGTTTACTTTTACCCATGCAGGGAATAACACTCCAACAACTTAACAAACCGTGTAGCTTTCTACTCTTACTGACAGTAATGACAAAATGAGATAAAAAGAAGAGTAAAAATATCAAGTTTTCACGGAAGTAAATATTTACGCTAGTCAGACTGTTTCAGTAATATAGAACGTGTTTGCTTTTAACTTATGAGCCGTTAGTTTTTTCTTTGAAGAGCGATAGATAGGGAGCTTTGAAAGTTAGTTCAAGCAAGTTTTTTACAGTGCACGCCTCTTGCTCATCTCTTTACAGACGATGTACAAACACTGACCAATTTAAATATTTGTAGCACTTAACTCTTTTTTTTAAATATTTACTTACGTAAATGGCTTACGGTGAAATCTTTATAATTCACAATAAATAAAGATTACTTAATTAATGGGAACTAACCCTTTCCGTCAATGGTTAATCAATAGATTAGATTTATCAATAGAGGGCGCTGTTCAACATAACCTTTTCTCGGTAGCATCCCAGCTTACGGATGTCAATCCTCAATCGTTTTGATAGTTTACCAAAAATCTGTTGACTATACACCATCCTTCTTGTGGCAACCATTCGTAGTATAGAAACCTTGTTACTTTAACTGTAAGCTTAGACTTACCAAGTACGGTCGCCTCAAAATAACAGAATTATTTGTTCTAGAAATTAGCTCGCGTGTAAAACTGCCCTTTAGTCGGAACAATATTCCCTATAAGAAATACTATACAGAAATGTGCACCAACCACCGAAAGGCACGCAAAAAAACCTTAAATATGAGAGAAAAATGTAAATAGTTGTTAATGACGCAATGAATTTGCATGTATCAATGAAAAATAATAATTATCAACAATAAATACAGATTGCACTTTAATATAAAACTTTACCTTTGAGACTGACGACTGTGATAATCAGAAGCGAAGCAGTTTTACATCATATGAAATAAAATTACGAGATTAAATGTAAGTGCCACAGGAATAGTATTCTATAACAGCCAAAGAAAGAGGCTGTGAAATTTATATTCCATAATCATTATTTTAAAAATAGCTAAAGGGATTTAGTTTTGGCATCCCATGAAATAAACAAGAATTAATCTTAGGAAGCCAGCAAATAGACACAAACATAATTTTGCTTTGTATAGCACAATTTGTGTAGTTTCAGTACAGTTTTATAGTTCCTATAAAATTTCTATATTTTAATATTAAAAATAATTAATGAATGGCTTAAATATGTATGTACTAACGAAAATGTAGAATATGAACTGCTTATTTGACCGATTTAATGAAGTTGTGCTATGAGCGTATGTTGAGCTTCTATCATTTGTTTTCAGTTCTTACGTTTTATTTGTACAATGCCAACAAAAGATTCCTTACTTTACTGTTTCGAGTAGTTTGGTTTATCCATTTTTATAGTACAGGTTTAACCTCCCTGATCCAGCAACCACCGGACCTTAGACTTGCCATGGAAAATTCTGAGCTACAGGTGGTCCCTAAAATACCCTTTAAAATATACTTACCCTTCATGATGCTATACAAGCAGCTGTAAGCATTCTTTTGTTACATCATAGTTGTGTTGCATGAAAATATACGTACAGAAGTGTATAGAAAAACACTTTAAAAGAATACTTTTGCATTTATTTTTGCAACTAGACAAGCAGATAAACCGTAAAGAAAATAATCTAGAGTACAACACGACCAGTAAGTGCTACAGAACTATATTACATAACGCAATAGTTACAGTACTGCACACTGTACTTGTAATGATATTCACCTGGCAGTGAGGAAAATATAAAATGAGACAAGGAGAAAGAAAAGAAAAATTATGAGTGCACAATATGCAGTAAAAATCAGGTTTAAGGAAATGATGAAATTAAAAAAATTAAGAAAGTAACTGCAGTAAATAGAAAATTAAACAATAATTTATATGTATGGTACACTTACACCAATATCACGGCTTGAGAACCGAGCACAGGTAATATACATTCAGATGCTGTAAGTTACATTACAAAAAAATGTTGCCGTATGAAAAATACCGGATTAAGGAGGTTCAACCTGTGTATAATTTTTATGGGTTTTATCTTTAAAACACAAGATGAGGTTTGATAGCAAACAGAACTTCCGTTACAACTTATTATGTTCATATAATTATGGTGTTACGGTAAAGTTGTTTCTTGGCACCTGGAGGGCAGGACAGCTTCTTTATTGAAGAGGGTCACAGGGAGCCAGGATATCTGGAGCCAGTCACTGACTCCATTCGACCCACAGCACAAGAAGTCGGTCTGCATTTTGTCCAGCGTGTTTTTATTTGCCTCACTGTCCAAGTAGTGGGTTATACTGTCTTCAATTTGAGCTTTGATTTCTGGCCCACGCTCTTTCTCACTGTTTAAATTATTCATAATTATTACTCACTTAAAAAGACTACCACACCTTTATACCTTTCTAATGCATCAAACAAATGTTTCTTTCAACATTTATTCACGTTGACATATCTTACAATTTAGTTCATAAAATTAAAATTTTGACTAATATGCATTACGTTAACTCAAAAAAATATGTTGTTGTAGACTATGTGTAAAAAATTATATTCAATTGCACAATTACTGCCTAAAACATAAAAATTTTAAAATTTAAAAAAAATAAAGGTATGTTATATTACAGAGATCTGGAGTTTCATCCCTGAACACTTGATTTTTTTATGTGGTCCATATAAAATTGAGATTGACGGCTAATTGGTGCTTGTTTCAGGTTAGTGACTTGTCCTTCCAATGTTGATTCAACTTGTCAAGGCGGGAAGGCTTAATATGCCTGGGCGGTTGTTCCTATTGGTGTCCACGGATGAAGGTCCGCCCGATTGGGCTCCTGCCTGGGAGTACCCACCACTTCTTTTTTTTTCAAGACTTCCTTCTCACTGTAGTGGCGCTAGAGAAACTTTAGCTGCTTTCTTGGGATTCTGTGTTGTTAGGTTGTCACCATCGAGTGGTATGCTTGTTTGAGAGCTACAGGTCACAACCCCCTTTCTTCTTCCGGCAAGACTTCTTGCCACCAATCTATGGGTTTGGCAGCTTTTGTTGTCCATTAAGTCTAAGGTTTATGCAGACCCTGGTTGTCTGGGGTGGATATTGTGAACTTAGGTTTGCTCAGCAAAGAATAAATGAGCCACTCTTTGTGTCTCTAGAACAGCACTAAAAGAGAATGCATATAAGCGTTGGAGTTTGATAGAAGCAACAAACAATTGTTTGCTGCAGTCTCAAGTTACGAAATGAAATATACAAAGGACCTATCGTGTCAAGGTCTTAAACTGAACATTCCTATAAAATAATAAAGTAAGTAAGGTCTACGAATTTACTTGGTTATAGTTTTACAAAATTTAGCATCTTCACTCCTCTGGCTTAAACTGCTAATTATTACAAGAATCGTAGTGCACCGGAACAGTTCAAAGTCAGTTGAATTCACGGACATATATCAAAGCTAATGACAAAAATGTTTTAATGCTGGAAAAAAGATAATAATGGCCATCTACTTATGAGGCAATGATTTGTAAACCAAATCACTGGGTTTGACGAGAATGTGGTTTTAGTGTTATTCCGTAGACACTACTTATATTAAACATTTACAACCAAACTACTCACATTTGTGGTTTCCAGTTAAGAGTACTACATCTCTCTTGAAAATAACTTTGTAAATTAGAATGAATGAGTCTTCCATAATTGACAAATGATTAATTTACTCTTTGATGACATCTTTACTATTACATTTCCAGTAGACAAGTTTATAATTTACACTTCACTTAAAGTAGGCATTTTTTAAACTGGAAGAAATATAATTTTAACACATAGTGTACAACAATTTTAAATCATAAATGAATTACGTTAGAACTTATGCTTTTCCTTCAGTGATTGTAGGAAAATTAAATTGTTTTATGACAACTGTTAACTAATTTATAAATTAATATTCCATGTTTTCCTATCTCGACCACATATATTCACATTATTTTTCTTTTTTATCGAGATTTGGTCTAGTGTCAAACACTTAAACAACTTTAAGTCAAGGTTCGTCTATATTGGTAGACATCTTCAGGGCTGCATCAATACAGAATTTAATTACAGTACCATCAAAGTAAATTTTATGAGTTACATTATTTATATTAATATATATAATTACCTTGGATGTGTTAAAACTTGTGGCATAGTTATTTTGCAATCGGAAAATACCTATGGAATTATATATATTAATATAAATAGTGTAAGTTATATTTTTTTTTGTTACTGTAATTAAATTCTGTATTGATGTACTCCTGAAGATGTCTACAAATATGGAGGAAACGTTGGCTTAAAGGTAATTAATTAACTGTTTCACGCTAATATAAACCACGATAAAGAAGAAAAATAGTGTAAATTCGTATTTAAATACTAGCTGACCCTGCGAACATTGTAACGTCAACTGACTGTTAGTGAATGTCGTGTAACATTTAGCTTTTTTAGCGTACATGTCATATACATTTATACCTTTTACAAATTACTAAGTATATTTTACTTAGTACGCTCACTAACCCATTGATTATTTTTATAATTCTGGGATAAATTTGGACAAACATTGGCAAACAATTTATCAGTGGATTTTACAATCTGAAAAAAGTTTTCTGGTAATGTAATACAGTCTGTGGATTTGTCCACTTCCATTTCACGATTCCCAATATCTAACAATTGTTTTGAAAATCGTTCAGAAGATTCATCTTGATGTAATTGAACACGCATATTGGTCTTTAAAGATATTTTCTCCGCATACCGTTATAACACTGATGATTTTAGACATGTATTCAATCCATCTGGTAGAGTTTGTCGAAAATCACCAGCTAGCAAAATGAGTGCACCAACAAAGACCTACTTTGGTTCTAACATATCATCTTATCTCATTAGAACATTTCAATTTTTTTTAAAGAAACCTCTAAATAACAATTTTATTTCACTTAAAAACGGTCCAAGTCAATGAAAACAATGTAAATAAATGCAAACAAATCCGACCAGTAGGACAGGTGATTCATTATTCCAAAACGAAATTTCAGTTTTTATAATTTGTTCGGGAGCACCTAGAACCACAACTCTGATTTTAAAAAAAAATGAATTAAACCTTCCCGGGGGTATATCTAATATTTCCCAAATTTTCACGGTTATTAGATGTACGGTTTTTCAATCTATCGAGTACAGACAGGACAGCCACACATTCATTTATATATATATATATATATATTCTGATGTTGGAATGAACTTGGAAAATCTTTAGTATCTTAAAAAATTATTTGAAATCCTTTTCTTCTATTAATCTATTTGAAAGGAACCAGTTGCTCAGTGGCAACGTGCTCGCCTCTAGACTGTAGGTCCGGAGTTCAATACCCACTCAGGCTCTCGAATTATTCACGCATGAGGTGAATAAATCTGAGCACATCATTCCTCGTAGAATACGTTAAGGAGTCCTTGCAGAGCCTGTACGATTTCAGGTACTCGTTAAAAATTCTTACTCTAAATACACTTGAGTTAGCCAAAATTTAGGACTCCCAATGTAGAATCTTCACTGTGTAGTATGACAAAGGGCTAATGTTCGGCCTATGTGTGTTCCTTGGGGGATGGCCACAGCTCTAGCCTAACATCCTTCAGACGTGTACCTGCAATGAGGGCTTCTGCTACACTTCTTTTATGCAAATAGTCAAGAGTTTGAGGTGACAGCTTCGACTTATAATTCTAGTGAAGGTAAAGACAACTTCATCATCAGTAAGTGATTTAGTTAAATCAAAAAATAATCAAAGATTAAGCTTTTGAACAATTAAAGCAAATGGAATGTGTTTATGGACTCGAATTTAGTAATACATTCCTTTAGAGCTAAATATAATATATTTGAATCTTAGCTATGAAGAATCTTCGTGCATTGTCACTCCGCAGAAGATAAAAAAGGAGGTCTCGAACATTTACATCAATTTACAAATAGTAAACTTTTGATCTTTGACCTCGTTACACAAAAAAATCTAATAAATTTTAATGTATATTTTGACTAATTTAAATACAAATAATTAAAATAATAGTTGTAAAGAAGGGTTATCGTTATAATTAACAACTAAGTTTGAGATCAAGAGTGAAACGAGTTCCAATAAAACAGCATCCACAGAGTCCGTGTGCAGAATTAAGAAGTTTAAAGAATATTTACAAAGAAACGAATAATAGCTATGGTTGTTAGTCCTTATAGAGCTCTATCATTTTTAGATAAATTTTAGTGGATTGTATCCATAGAGTTGTGTAATTTATAGCTATTATTTGGATTTGTTTGCATGCTCTTCGGGAAGCCCTAAGGAAGTCTCACTGAAATATATGATAGTCATTCTGGAGGCCTTCTCTTGTGACCTTCTGTTCGTAGTATTGTTATGGCAGTAATGAAAAGCTTCATCTGACTAGTGACTTCCTCATTAAATTGTTAATATAAGGAGTATTTTATTGAATTAGTGTATGTGTGAGATTGTGAAAGGGTCTCCATTTGTTAATAAAACTTATTACAATAGCTGAAAAGTTTAGCTATAATAGATTTTAAATATCCCATTTAAAAATGTACAATTTTGTCATAAAATGTACAAGAAATATTTTAATAGGATTAGTGTGTATATTCTACATAAACCATTTAGTAAAATGTACTAAAAGAGTAGTTTCTCTATGATATTACTAAAGTTTTAAAATTTTGACTTCTAGCTACCTTCGTACCCTAATGAACTGTTCAGAATCAAGACTAAATTGAAGCCAACATTAAGTAAAGTCCACATATTCGACATTCTTGATAAACAGCCAGTTCTAGAAAAAAAAATATTTTTTACCATGAGTGTAAACTCGCAGTAGAAATTATGCTCAACAATAACTAGAACATAACTTACTCATAAAATTATTTATCTTCCTTCACTCACTTAACTGTTTAAGCACTGTCATTGCCAAATAATATTGAGCATTAAATATTTAAATAAAAAGGTGGAGTCACTGAAGTAAAAAAATATTAATAATTTTTGACATTAATAGATCCTATTTGTACACTCCTGAGCAATCATACAATCCCCTCCAGTATATAATTGATCAAAACATTTCTTTGCAAGTTTATAAGCCATTTTTTTATACATATATAATGAAAATAATTGGGAATGAATGATTTGAAGTATTAAAGAAAAATAAATTTATTTCATGATCCTCAAAACATATAAATCCGTCAAAATCTCAAAAAACATTTTTCATGGTCTCCATACTTGACTATAGTAAAGTAACGAGGAAATGTATGTTTTTTGTGTAGAAACATACAAAGGTAATTGCTATTTCAGAGGGACACTATTTGGGATATAATTAGGTTCAAGGTATTGTCAAGAGGAGGGTTGACCATGTATATCTGTACAAAACATTATTCTAATGTCGGATTATAAAGACAACAACTCAACTGAAGGTGATCAAAGATACAGTTATGAATGGCCTTGATTCAGACCTTAATTATAGTATATTAATTATACTAAAGAGTATACAGTATATGGAATCAAAACTTGAAATATATGACCATTTCCAATAATTGAGCGCGATATCTTAGTTTAATTAACTTTTATTGAAGTATTAATTCAAGAATGACTACTTAGAAAGTTATAATGTAGTACCTTACTTTATAACTCATTGTAATATCCCTCATCCTGAGAGATACGACGCTGAATAGAGTTCCAGCCATAGCCTGCTCACTGCTTACTGAAATCAATTTCGCAATTAGCAACTAACTATCAACGAGGTAAAAGCAATCTCAATCTATCAATTAGTAAATTTAATTCAATAATTAGCTAATGTCAAATTAAGCATCAATGAGCTAAAACTAATATTAACCTATGATTTAAATTGTTATTTAGTAATTAGCAACTAATTATCAACAAGTAAAATCAGTCCTAACCTATGAATTAATAATCATAATTTCATAATTAATTAGCAATTTATAATTATAATGGTAATTAATAATACTAATTAATTTAATAATTAACGGCTAAGATCAACGAGCCGAACCATACTATTCTATAAATTATAATACTAATTTAGCCAGTGATATCAACGAGGAAAAAGTTGTTCCAATCTGTGAATAATTCAGTAATTAGAACTAAGTATCAAAGAGCAAAAAGCATCCTAATCTATGAAGTGTAGGTAATTTCAGCACTGTGTGAAACTATGGAATGAAATTCACTCGTACATAGAGACTTAAAATCTTGAGAGTTCTTTTGTACAGTTTTTAATTTTACAGAATATGACTTTTCTATAATTACTCCTAATTGTAATTAGGCAAATTTTATTGCAAGGAAAAAGTAGAATACTATTGTAGCTATTTCAAAATCTCAAATATATCAGTTTTACACATTAAGTAATGAGCATCGAGTTTTGATGTGTAAAGGTAATTGGACGGATGATGTAAAAGTTATGTAAATAGTTCCAACTTGGGAATTACTTTACTAACAAGAAACAACATATTGTACCTGTCATAAAGGTCCTCGCATGGTCTACTATATCATCTTGAAAATAGATAGTGAGAACTTTTAACTGGTGATTTGAAAAGTAATAAAGGAGAACAGACGTAACAAGCTGGATGATGGCGATGCAAGAGAGCCACCATGCCACTATGGCTCTCCTCCGAGGGTTCATGTCCAACAATGGCCAGCCATGCTTCTTGTCTTCCATCTTGACAAGTAATGACAGGTGCAACACTATTCAAAAAAAATCAAATTAAACTCTCATTGTAAACGCTTCGGATTTATTTAAAACCTTTTTCACAGGCCTACAAAACAGAGAAAATATAAGAAAAAATACAATCATTCAAAAACCAAACATACATACCTAAAATTTATAGCTATAAAATTTTTGAAGCTATTTGGAACACTATTGTTGCCCAGGTAGTAACAGTGACCCTTTAGAACACTTACCCTCTAGCTTTGAACAAACAATCTTAATCATCCTAATTGACTCTGCTTTGCCTGTATAAATGAAAAAACATTTGAGAATCATTCTCGCCCCGAAGATGGCTCTAGAAAGAGTTGAAACATGTTGACTGTAGAAAGTATTTTACCTCTACTTTAGATGCAATATCGAAATCGTTATTCAGAAACCAGAGAAATTTATCAAGAAGCAAGTTTCTGCAAATTATGTTTTTTTTTTATTAATATATATATATAATCAATGATCAAACCACAATAAGAAATGGGAAAACAAGACTAAGATCTTGTCAGAGTCAAAAACATATATATATATATATATAGATGAAACGATTCTTCGAACTGAATAAACTAGAATTTAAAAAGAAACACATAGAAAGGAAATCACTGAACTCACTACTATATTCTGAAGACGAGGACATCGAAATATAGTAGTGAGTTCAGTGATTTCCTTTCTATGTGTTTCTTTTTAAATTCTAGTTTATATATATATATATATATATATATCCTGAATTGTTTTCTTGACCCAATATTTATAAGATGTAATTTTTTTTGAGATTTGAGGTCCAATGATTTAAACTAGTCCTTTTGCCGACGTTTCGACATATATTTATGTCATCTTCAGGGCTACAACATGATTGTTTTACAATTAGCACTACTATTACTACTATTTGGTAATTTGTTACATTTTAATCTGCACAGAAACAAAGAGGAAATTTATTGATAAATCAGTTATTACGACTATGGATTATTTTGTTATACATTAACATAAGGATTTTGTTATAGTTATTCTATTGCTTTAGAATAATCAAAGATTATTTATAATCTTTATAATTATATTATTATATTATATTATATTATATATTATTAATAATCTCAATAAAATTTAGATTAATCCAAGGTAATCAAATAGTGATCTCTTTACTTATGCAATAATTCTAAGTAATAGAATAACTATAACAAAATCCTTATGTTAATGTATAACAAAATAATCCATAGTCGTAATAACTGATTTATCAATAAATTTCCTCTTTGTTTCTGTGCAGATTAAAATGTAACAAATTACCAAATAGTAGTAATAGTAGTGCTAATTGTAAAACAATCATGTTGTAGCCCTGAAGATGACATAAATATATGTCGAAATGTCGGCAAAAGGACTAGTTTAAATCATTGGACCTCAAACCTCAAAAAAAATTACATCTTATATATATATATATATTTAGGTGTGTCTATCTTTTTGTTAATTTGTGTCAGTGTATTTTGTAAATTAATCATTTTAGGAAGCCTCATATTTACCAATATTATGACTTTATAACTCTGAGTTAAATTATTGTGGTAAATATATATTTTGAAACAATTGAATAAATTATTATCATAAAATTAATAAAATTTAATCAGATAATGATAATAACTTAAAAAAATAACAGAAATATAAATTCATAAACTGAAGCTATTTTAAAACAAGTTTATTACAAACAAAAGTAAAGGTAGTTTAAATGTCACTATAAAGACTGAATGTGTTGTTTTTTAAATCAAAGCTGGAAAATGTTTTAGGTTAAAAGAAGCTCCAAGGTCTTATATAATATTTACAATTTTGATAAAAGTTAGAGAATTAAAAGTTGATACCTAGTGAAATATTGAATCGGAAAGCTGTTCAGGCAGTGTGTCAATAGCTAATAAGTAGGTAGAGGACCAACTTGCTCTGTAGTTACTTATTTTACATAATTGTTCCAAGTGGGGAAGTTTGGATCGATAGACCCGTTTAAAAAGCTATTATTAATGGAAGTTCATTGCATCTGCCTGAACCGTTTATAGGGATAGCTTTACTTCTTCACACCTCTTTCAACTTCGACCAAACATGGTGAGCTATCATTCATACGCTAGTTCAAATCTTATTAGAATTCAATACACAATTAACGATATTCTTCCATTTACACTTTATCCCTTATAGTATTTTTACTAATTTGACAAATATTTATAATTATTAATGAAGTATTTAAAAATAATATCAATTTTTTTTTAATAAACATTTAAACTGTATTTTTTCATTTTTTTATCTTGCTCAATAATATTTTACTAATTAAAATTCTTATTAATTTTGTTTGGAATTTATTTTTTGGCTACAATAAGAAATAACTCTCTTTATTTACTTTATTTCTGTCTGCCAGTTTATTTCTTTGGTATATGTTTTTGTATTCCTTCTTTCTACTTTTTTTCGAAGTAATCTTGTTAATATTTTTCATGCACATCAAGCAGGGCTACACAATATCCAAACTTCATGTTTCCTAAGCTATTATGGTTCAAAATATACTAAATAACATAAGACAAAAATAAAACATTTTTTGTAATCCTTAACTTTAAAGTAATTACATTAATAATGCTGTAACCGATCGATTATCAATAATATTTTTGCAATTTGTCATCAAAATAAACTAGAAGAGAACTTAGTCTTAAATCAAGCTTCCAAAACTTTCCGCTTCGATGGCTCGACGTCTGCTGAATAAATCAGCAGGGATTTCCCAAAGCTTGGTATTCGTTAGGCTTACCAAGTTACTCCTAACTCCAAATTACTCTTCAGAGTAGCCTCTTCATCAATCTACTCGATTGTTTCACGCTCTCAGAGGGAATGGGAGCTCTTCTGAAGAAGAATGTGTACTAAGCTTTCCTCCACACAGGTCGCTGTCAGATAAGTTGAGACGGTGTAGATATGGCTAGAAGAGAAGACACTGTAAGACGACTTTAGGTAGAGGATGAGAAAAAGAACTTAAATTTAATAAGTCCGGCTGGATTGTATACATGGATTTCACACACGCATACAAGCACGCACACAGAGAGAGAGAGGGCGAGAGAGAGAGAGAGAGAGAGAGAAGAGAGAGAGAGAGAGCAATAACAAAACTAACAACAACAACAACAACTTTGATTATAAACTATTTGATTTTTAGTAAACCAGAAATTATGTTAATGAAGTTATTAATGTTATTTTTTATGAGAATGGAACAAAATAATATTACGTTTAATGAAGGACATTTCATTAACTAATACTTAGAATATTCCCAGTTCATAGACTGTTTAAAATTGTACTTAAATGCAGAAAAAATGTATGGATGTTTCCCTCCTTTAAAGTATACGCGATCGAAATGAATACTTTTAATTAATTTGACATTTTTTCTTTGGAAGTGGGGGCGGAGGGAGAGGTTAAAATTACATGTTTTGTCATTTCTGTTTTTCTGCTGTTCTCTTTAGAAAATTATGTGCTGGAGTTTTGGAAAGTTTAAGTTTGTTGCCAGTTATTAACTTTGAATCTAGAGAATCAAATATTATAATATTTTTAATAAATATTATTGTTTATATTTGTCTTATAAAAGTATTATAATTTTGTAAATTATTCATATTTTTTTAATAATATTTATAATTTTTATACTTCATATAAAAAATGCTAGATTTTTTAATCTATTGATTCAAAATTTATTAGAATTAATAACAAGTAAAAACTAATATAATTAATACTGATACATGAAAGATTACACACAATGTTACCTAGTAAATCTACGATTTACGAGATAACATTATACATTCTTCTTGTATTATTATTAACAAGAACATAAAAGTTTCTATACACTATACGATTTACGAGGTAACAATACATTTGATTCTTGCTTACAATTATAACATGAAAGATTATCTGTACATTTTCTTTAATTTTACGCATAAAATTAAAAAAGAAAAATAATTATAACAATTCTACACATTAACTTTTATTTTTTAATGTTCCCATTTTATTAAAGTGCAAATTAATGAAGCATCACCAGATTATGGCATAAGAAAAACAAATATCAAATTGCATATTCAGAATAGCTCCATCACCGAATAGAAGAATGTCAACAATTAACAAAATAGCAAACAACAATTTGACTCCTTTACCGTTTTTTATGATTTGAAACGTGTAGATGACATCTCAAAAAAAATATATTGAATAAAAGTGTCAAAAATAACATTTTTAATTGATTAGGTATTTTCAGTTTTCATAAATCTTTATAAATAAAATAATGATTTTGTCTGTACATTGCTTAGAACTGACTCATTTCAAGTTTTCTTTACGTTTCATACATTGGAGAAACCGAATCCACCCTTAGAAAAATTTCTGTCGGTTTGTCGGTTTGTCGGTTTGTCCGCAAAACTTTGTCACAGGTAAACTCAGCTACCATAAGACATATAAAGCTGAAACTTTTACAGTAGATTTGTGTAGGTCTAACTTAAAATATAGGCTATGAATTGATTGGAAATTCAACGTAGAAGTGAAGTTATGGACGTTTAACGCAAAAATGTTTGTCACAAGTAAACTCAGCCACCATAAGACATAGCGAGCTGAAACATTGACACTGGATTTGTGTGTGCCTAACTTAAAATATGGGCTCTAAATAGATTATTAATTCAGTACAGAAGCGAAGTTATGGGGCTTTTAGCTGTATTTTCCTAACTTCACAGACAAGTTTGTTTTGAAAATACACAGGTGTGGCAAGTAGGTATTTTTAGTTGATTTTAATTTCATTGGAGCATATGAATATATTGCGTATTTGACATCTTTGAAAAGGTGTTTCCCAGGGTTGAGGATGTACTATCTATTACGAATAAATAATTTTGTAAACGAGCAATTCTCAACTCTTAATATGAACAGGGAGGAAAAATCAACAAACAAGTTCTTACGCTATATGAAGCCGAGGAAAGAACTTACAAGTCAGTAAAGAGATTGGATTAGTGACGAAGAAGCAGTTCATTATCTAATTAAATTTCTTGACTCTGAATTTATTTCTCCTGGACTGCCTGCTCATGAGTAAAAACTTAAAGTAGAGCACCAATCATGCTACAATTTAGTAGCAGTAACAAATTTCATGTTACGAAACATGAGTGCCCCAAAACTGTGCAACGGGACACGACTCTGAGTTCGTGCTCTACACAGATATGCCATAGAGGCGGACATAATGACTGGATGTGGTATTGGGGAGTCTGTGTGTATACTTCACATACCATTGATTCCGAGCCACTGTCTGTTTACGTTGAAATGATTGCAAAGTCCGGTCAGAGTCTATTTCGCAATGACGTTAACTAAGTCGCAAAGGGAGACTTCATCTAACGCAGGAATACAAGGTAGCAAAACCAAGTTTTTCTCACATGGTCAAATGTAGTTTACATGCTCAACGGTCAGAGGTTTCAACTCTTTCTTCTACCATGAACCTGAAGGACAGACAGCTAATGTAGTGTATAAGCTGGAGGCATTTGTTTAACACTGTAGTAATAATGGTATTTTCTACTATTCTATAATTTCTAATGACATTTTGAAATACCAAAAATGACGGAACTTCTGATTCCTCCGTGGTATAGCCGAAAGGCAATAGGCACACGGCAATAAACCAAAACAGGAACTTCTGATTCCGTCAAAAACGGGTACGTTTGCTATGTATTATATATAACTGTCAACTTTTTTTTAATTTAATATTTGCTTAATAAATACACTGGTAATAATGTAAGGTATGGGACCAGAGTAGCCCAGTGGCTTGCGCGATCGCCGATGACAGTAGTGCAAATGTATTATAAATAAATGTAACAAACAAATATTTTTTTGAATTTAAAATGTGGATAATATAAAAGATGGTAATAAAGTAAAGGGATCTAGCCAGGGCTGCCAGTAGCTTGCTTGCTCGCCGATGACAGTAGTGCAAATGTATTATAAATAAACACAACAAAAATATTTTTTTTTAATTTAATATTTGCGTAATATAAACACTGGTAATAAAGTAAGGTATGGAACCAGAGTAGCCCAGTGGCTTGGGTGCTAGCTTTTGACTGGGAGCACGTTAATTAGAACTAACTCATTTCAAGTTTTCTTTACGTTTCATACTTCAGAGTAGCCACATGTACCCTTAGAATAATTTCTGTCTGTCGGTTTGTCCACAAAATATTGCTACCATAAGACATATAAAGCTGAAACATTGATTGTAGATTTGTGTATGTCTAACTTAAAATCTAATCTTTGTATACAGAGGCTTTTTTTTAGCACTGTACTAATAATGGTATTTTCTACTATTCTATAACTTCTAATTGTAGTATTAGTATAATACTATAATTGATATTTTGGAATACCAAGTATAATAGAATTTTTGATTCCGTCAAAGACGGGTACGTTTGCTAGTTTTCTATATTTCAATTTTCTAAATTCATTGTGTTTAAAATTAAAATATTAAAATTATAGTATGATATAATTATATTATATATAACTAAGAACTTTATACTGGAAAAATTTAAAATATAATGAAACTCCTCTAAATCTAATTTGATGTCATTTGGGCTTTTTATCCGAACTTACGCACAGAAAGACATATCAGCTGATACTTCTATGTGTAGATCCATTCAGTAATACAAATATAAATATGTCAAAATAATAACATTAAGTGAAAAATTAAAGGCTATTAAAAACAATAGAATAAAATGGGAATTAATTTGTGAAAACAAATATCAGTCATATTTTTGGCTCGTTAGTATCTTGTTGGTATCGTTAGTGTTATCTTGTGCCACTTAGTGCAAATAAAATAACAATAATTCTGTTTATTTATTGTTTGAAATTGTTAAATTACAGTCCTGAAAAACTGACACGTCGATTCCTGTAAACCATGAATCAGTAAATCTATAATTCAATATTTTAAATGGCACCCCATAATTAGCTCTTCTTTATTCATGGCGTACTTGAAATAGCTTCCTTTATTATTAGTGCCTCTCACTGATACATTATTCAATCCGATATCTAATCATAATACTTGTATCTATATAACACAAGTTTTTATAACAAACATCTGAAACAGTAGACGAAATTTTTAAAAATTTACCTTGATGTATATTCATATATTCGCTAAAAAGATTTCACATAAACACGTGAAATAACAATCAATGATCAAACCACAATAAGAAAATGGGAAAACAAGACTAAGATCTTTCAACCGTAACAAGCGGTCTTAATGATGTTGGGTTTTTGACTCTGACGAAGACCGCTTGTTACGGTTGAAAGATCTTAGTCTTGTTTTCCCATTTTCTTATTGTGGTTTGATCATTGATTCATATATTCATGTAGCATATATTTCTTTTCATGTCCTGTAATTAATTTCCGTATTTTTATAGCCCTGGGGGATGTCTAAAAATATAGACGAAACATTTGGTTATAGGTATTTTTACTGTTTGACGATAGACGAGACCTCGATATATATACAGTAAAAAACCTATAAACTAATGTTTAGTCTATATTTGTAGACATATTTAGGGTGAGAAAAACAGAAATGAATTACAGTTAAATGAAAAAAAAAATATGGAAGTTACATTATTTGTATGAAAATACATCATGGGAAATTTTTAAAAATTATATCTTCAACAATAGAACTTTATGCTAAATCTAAAACGCTACATTTAACTCATATGTCATGAGTAAATACTACATTGTAACAGACGCACAAATAACTAATGAATATACATTATTTTCATAAGAATTTTTTTATCGCAGAAAGAATTATATGGCCGTCGAATTCCAATCTAACTACACTGCTATTTTTAGCTTCATGTATAATATAAGTTATGCTTGTGTTCATGTTACTGCAATTAATTTCTGTATTGATGTAGCGCTGAATATGTCTACAAATACAGTTGAAACGTTGGCTTAAAGGTCTTAACTGATTGGTGCTACACCAAATCTCGATAATGAAAGAAAAATAGTGTTGAATATATGTGGTGGAGATAATAAAACATTGGATATATATAATATATTAGTGTAATTAGGTATAAAATCTTCTTTAAGACATGTTCAAGTTAACCCAGTGGCAACGTGCTCGCCTCTGGACTGGTAGGTCCGGCGTTCCATACCCACGTGGGAAGTGAATAAATCTGAGCACGTCGTTTCACAGAGAGGATTTTAAGTCGTCGGTTCCGAGCCTTACAATGGCTGGTAATCGTTAAAAATCGCTACTCTAAAGCACTTTATTTAGGCAAAATTTAGGACTCCCAATGTAAGGATGCCCATTGTGTGGTATCAGAGAGTCAATATTCAGCATATGTGTATTCTCATGTAGTATAGGTAGCCACTACTACCTATCCTGACAGAGCCTTAAGACATGCTTCATAAAGTGAACTGTAGTATGGGATTCACGATCTTCTGACAGAAAGAGGCAATCCCACAAATAAATATCCTTCAGTCAGGGGTCAATCGAAATAGGAGTTGGCCAAGTGACGTGTTTCATAAGCATGAAAGAAGATTATCATAAACGAATATAAGATTATACAGGGTAAAGTGATCAAAAGTGCAATCTTTTTTAACCAACAGTAAATGTCTTCAATTTCTATACTTTACTTTGGTAAAATAAAGAAAAATAATGAAATATAAAAAGAAGGCTAAACATTACCACATAAACACAGAAAAATTCTATTTACATAGAAGATATTCGTTTAACTAATTTTGTAAATGTTTACAGATTCTCATACATGATGAAGTTGAAACAATAATTATTAGTAATGCTGATCTATTATAAGTAATATTTTATCTTGGAAAAATTAAAATCATTATATCAGTGTAAATATATAATAGAACACTTCCTTTTATTTGATACTAGGCTACTGTTTCATGTTTCGACAACTTTGTGATTTGTCATGGTATACTCAATCCACTCTGAATAATGCAGACGGTACCGTAGACAACTTCACAACTTTTTAAATAACTTACGACAACCCTCATAAGATCGATATTAGGATTTATACTGAAAAATTATCAATAGTTTATGATAAAAGAAAGTAGTCCTTGTCGAAGAAGTATTTAGTCAAAGATGTTATTGCAGATAAATATTAATAACTTAAAAACGTACGTATTTCTAGCTGATATTAAAATATTGACGTGAAATCACGCTTTAAATATTTTTGAAAAATCTGTACGTAATAATATTGAGAAAGATAATGAGAATACTTTCTCATTATTGATATAGCTATAAATTCAGGGAATTTCAAAATATGAGAAATACGAATTTTGCAATTTTTTGTTTTAAGATTTTAAGGAAGTATATGATGGAACAAAAAAAAGTTTTCAAATAAAAGTTTGATTCTCATACATTTTTTGTACAATTTTGTTAAAATATAGCCCATAATCAAAATCATAAAAAAAATGATTGACTCTTATCAAGTTTCCTGGGCATCAAAAAGATTGTCGTAGAATAACTTTGGGGGATCAGATTTAAGATGACAGCATTTCACATATTTTGAAGGTTATTTCTACTATTCAGTATATAATAGAGGGTTATAACTTCTCTGGTAACCAGTTTTAGGTTCTGTTGATTTAACTTTTATTTTTGTTAGCTTCTCGTGGAGTTCAACTTCCCTTCGTTCCTTGTGGAACCCAACCCCACAAGGATTTATCGTCATAGATTTAATTGTGTTTGAATAACAACCTGACATAATTTTTAAATGTCAAATAAGGCGTTTTTCAGAAGTTTGGGTTATGATGTGGACTACATAAGTATGTAAGTGAGTACACTACAGGACAGAAAAATGACAATGTATAAAACTATATTAACAGAGAAAAATGTATTTTTTAGGATGCAAAGGTGCCTGCAGTGAGGGTGACGGGAGCTTATAAGAAGTATTCTCCTACCGCTGTCATCCTCAGGGGACTTAACATGACGGTACAGGAAGGTCATATGTAAGTGTGATAATAGTTCACCTTAGACTCAATTTTATTTGAAAGCAACCCCTTGCTTTTTAGAACTGTTAAAAGATTTTACTTTTGATACAGGCAATATTTTTCCTTTCAAACTTATCTTGTAAAGTCCCCCTCTCGTCCTCGTGTGGAGTACCATATTAATTTCACTTACCTAATTTCGTAAAGTTTTATATTTATTTATATATATATATATATATATATATATATATATATATATATATATATATATACATCAGCTCAAAAACGAAGAAAAGCAACACACAGAGAAAGAGACACACTTACAAACTCAAATTTTCGAATGATCCGTCTTCAGGAGAAAATAGAAAGGGCAACCAAGCACGCCGGAAACACAACGGCAGGAAACCAATATATATATATATATAAACCAATGACCAAATTCTTGACAAGAAATAAAGAATTATTTCATCTTGATCAATTATAACATCTTTAGTGGTTGTAAAAATGTTTCCTAATTTCTTAGGAAATAGACATTTGTTACGAAATTTGCAAAGGAATAGAATATTTCTTAGGTCAACCCTAAGCGGTATATTACTGTCTACCTCTTATACAATAACACTTTTTTAAATTCTACATACCCTAAGTCTTAAACATTTTCTTTTTAAAATAAAATTTGACCAGGAAAATTAAAAAAACAAAAATGATACCTCATTGAATATAACTTAGATATTTATATGGTGGAAATAGTGTTGGTTTGTTGGAAACACATTACTTTTTAAATGACGTAAGAATTCAATAGTGAATTACATCAGGACTGCTAAACAGCGTAGAGGCGATTACGTTCCGTTTACGTTTTTGTATTCTAGTCCCTCCTGGAAACAAGACTTTTACATTCATTATTTATTTCCTAAAGCTGTTGAACACGAGCCAACAAATGAGCCTGTGAATTGTAAATGACAAACAAACTACTTTTTTTGTCATACCATTGTGACAAAATTTAAATATTTTATTCAAGAAATGGCTCTCTTTTTAGCCAATTAATGTAGTATATTGATTTATTTTATGATGTTTATACACTTGGCATTTCTAAATATGTACTGTTCGTTTTTCTTCCACAATAGAGTGCAATGGTTGTGTACATTATTAAACACAAATATTTATTGGTAACTAAGCTCTTGTTTGTGTTTTTTTTACTTTGCTTTAGTATAGTAATTTTGAAAATATCCTTTATGAATATTTTGTATGGACTTACATGTTTTGAGGTCTTGTGAGTCTGTTTTTGAAGACTAGTCGATGACGTGTGTGTCTAGTGAGTAGCATATATACATTTATATACAAAATATTGTTGTCACACCCACGAATATATAATTGCTACATTTATTCATGATTCGGTTAAGCTTACTTCTTATGTAGTATTTTTTAGCGCAGGCATCCAAAATCTTTAGATTTTAAAATTTCCATAGACCTCCACTTCTAATCATTTCATTGATGGCTTGCCTTGGTAGGTTAGGATTTTGATTCTGAAAGTACCTGTGAAAGAGTTCCAAAGCCTGAAATTTTCTGCAATTTAGAGAGCCTTGTCATATAAACTTATATAAATATTCTCCGATGATTTTATGGCCCAATCTTACTCTAGATGCAAAGCTTGAGAAATTCATTTATAAATATTAAAATCAGCTTGTGTTTGTATTTATTACAGGCATTCGGTTGTTATGGCTTCGCACTAACGACCCAACCATTTTTTTTGGAAACATGTCATCACTGACCTTCATAAGTATCTTATGAATATTTATCATCAATTTATCAGCAAGGCCCATCTTTGAAGCCTGCTCGTTTCTTTCTTTTTATTCTACAATGAACTGAAATCCAATGAAAGACTACTTTGTGTTCTTCATTAGTCTGGACGAAAAGTAAATGTACCCATATTTGGTAGTAGTAATGATCTGGAAGGCTGCCAGGTTAGCACAGTGACAACCTGCTCGCCTCTCAACTGCGAGGTATGTGATTTAATACCCACTCAGGTCCTCTATTTATTCGCGTGGGAATGAATCTGAGTTCTCTGTCCCTCAGACGTTAAGCCATCGGTCCCGAGCCTGTACGATGTCAAGTAATCGTTAAAAATCCCTACTCTAAATACACTTGAGTTAGGCCAAATTTTAGGATTCCCAATGTAGAATCGATCTTAATTGTGTGGTATCATAAAGGGACAATGTTCGTCGGATGTGTGTTCCCTTGTGGGTTTGCCACTGCAACTTCGCAGTAAGTGGAAAGAGCAGCATGATTTGGAGTCTGTAAGTATACAAATCTTGTTCTATTCTTGAAGAGGTAGCTTAATAATTCAGAGTTGAAGGTAAAGAGTTTGGCGTTCTTAGTAGATTAGGTATTTTCCGAAAAGTAATAGCTTTCTCCAGAGTTTTTAGTCTAATAACCCGCTCCTGACCTGTCTAACGTGAGACCCACCAATCCGTATGTGTAAATAATTTATGAACCAATGTATTCGAAAATATTCTTTGATGTTGGTTAAATAAGTGTTGAATAATTACAAAGATGAACAATAAACACCGTAGTTGAGTAGTAATATAATTATAGTGTGATAAGTATATAGAACTACTTTGTTGTGCAATCTGAAAGGTGGTATGACGTCATGGACTTGGTCTGTGATTTGTAATGCGATTTCAAACTATTCGTAAGTATATTTGACAACATAAGTTAAACCAATCACAATCAAACTAGTTTCTCGCCTAGTCGGTATACACTTTGATAACTCTATAGTATATGAAAAATTCAGAATGAAATGAAATATTAAATTTAAAATTTAATAAATGTTTATTTTGCTCTATACTGCACATTTAAATAATTTAAATCGTAAAATGGGTTTCCGAAGTGCATAGAGCAAGTTTTTTATCTTTGTAAAGATGTTAGATAGTGTGAACAATAGACCGATGGATACGCTACTCAAAATTGTTCACATCCTGTGTTTATAAATCGAGAGCCAGAAATACCATAAGTAAACAACTTAAGAGATTTTTAACTCCTTACCCCTACTGATTCTGTTAAGCTTTTATTTCTAAAAGTAAAAGAGTTGACTACTAAGATGCATTAGTTAGACAAGATGTCGATACCTAGTAGTGTGTACCTATGGATTGGTTTTGCCGTAGCTATGGTCTGTTGGGGCCAAGCGGGTGTGGTAAGACCTCCCTGCTCAGCTGCATCGTTGGAATGCGAAGTTTGGATTCTGGCCTCATTACACTCAGAATCTCGGAGAAAAAACAACTTGGCTACATGCCCCAGGTAATCCCCATAACACCCTATCTTCAACCATTTTAGCATTATTCCACCAAACAATTTAATATGGATGACAAGTTGTAAAAAAACCTCACTAAATCTGTTTAAATGTGCTTCATTAAGTACCTTCTGGTTGTAGACATTTTTTTTTTACTATAAATACAGGCAATTTTTTCAGAAAATATATCAAACAAAAGCATTTCTTTGTTTCATTCTGACGTTTGTTGTCGTTCATGAAAGATTTTAAGTATGAATCAGATACTCGATTTGAATGTCACTTCTAGAAATTTTTCTGTACCATTTTGTTAAACCATGACTGAAGTATTTTATCTTCAGTTACTAGTTAAATGGTTCATCTAACCTACCAAAATCTGTGATTTTAGGTACTATAAAAAGGATTTCTAAAAAACGGTACAAAAAAAATAGAACAATATAGAAATAAAATTTCTTTAAATCTGTACTGCGTGATGTTTTTGCAGTTACAATGTGATGGTAATTTTTTTTATACTTTTATACTATGTATTTTTTTCTCATTACAGCAACCCTGTTTAAAGGGAGTTTATTTATACATACTTCACATATCATACTAGGAATGACGTCCATACCACTACATATGAACTATAACTAAAATATTCCAAATTAAAATACTTTTATACATTTCATATATGTTAAAATACTTGTATACTGTGTATTTTATTATTGTGTTGTAATTCTTGCTATTGCTCAAGCAGGCTATGCACTTTAAAAAAAAAGAAAACTGGCTAGCGTAATAAAAGTTTAAATAGGTGCACTTGAGGGATAGTTTCTTGAAGTACATACTGTCAAATTGTCCTTTATTGACCAATAGCAACCGCAATGTCTTTCTGTGTGTCCTCGAGAAATCAAATTTATTTTTTTAAAATGAAAAATTCTAATTATCATGATTTTTATTCATTAGTCACTTAAAAAGGAAATCAGGCTTTAAGGATACGTTACTTAATGTAATTTAATAAGGATCATGACCCCATTAATATTCTTTCTCACTATCAAGTTCATTTAGTTGGTTCCTAATTTAATTGGTAATATTAATTTTTTTTTACATTCAAAATGGGTGGAATTAAGTATAAACTGAAGCTAGTCAATGTAGCTAAGCTTTTTTAAACTCATATATGTATATATTTTTAAGTAGTGATCTAATCTAATGTTGAATCCATAATTTTGCTATCTCCATGCATACAGGTAGTGTTCGTACCACAGAGACGAGTTGAAATAACATCAGTGTGCCAGGAGTAGGAATAGTTTCTTCCACTCACTCTTGTCTAAAATGACGACGGTCATACTTATGTGGATATCACTATTGTTAGTCCACAAGGTTGTTAAAACGAATTAAAAAAGAATGTACAGTTTTACCACCTAAATTTCTTTTCAATTCCACCAATTTGGGAATTACTTCTGAAAATAATTCGAAATTACAATAAACTCAGTTAATTGAAGTTGGAAATTATTCGCAAATCGGTCGAGTGGACAAGATTTACGAGGGAAGATTATTTTACATTCTTCTTTACAAATCTAAGATTTCCTGTTATCTTTCTACCTTAATACTGCATCATAGCTCTCCTATTCATGACCATTATAGAAACAATTTGACAATTGAAACTCAAGATTATTATTATCTGTTGTAAATCCTCAAAGTGTATATACTCGTATGTGTGCTTGCGTGTGTTGGTCTGCAAGTATGTGTCCGTCAATTAAAATTCACAATTACTTCTAAACCTACTATATTTGTATATAGTAGATATATCCTAATATAAAACCTAGATCAACTATTAAAATTTAAATTTCAATCCTAATTAAATTTGCAATTTCCATCAATATCTATTAAAAAGAAAAAAATTGGAAGGTAAAATTAGTGGAAGGTTAAGTATCCTTTTGTTTACAGGGTCACTTTCAGCTGTTAATGGCGGTAGAGTATGTCCTTCCTAAAAGAGAAATTTAAGATTATTGCTTTTTGAGCATCTTTATTCCAATTAATGAAGCCAAAAATTATTTAGGTGTGAAATTTAAATTTATTCGTGTAGTGTAACTTAATAAGGAAAATGACCCCATTGAGATTATTTCTCTCTATCAAGTTCATTTAGTTGATTCTTGAATTGAAGTGCTAATATTCATTTTTTTTTAAATCAAAATGGGGTTGATTATAAACTAATAAATAGTAAATAATTAAGCTAGTCAAATAATGTAGTTAAGTTTTTTTCAAACTCATATATCTATTATTAATGTGTTTGTTTTGGATAAAAAATATATCTGTTTATATGTTTAATTATAAAACATATAACATATAACTATATATGATAAAAATTATATGTTTATTACAAAATTTTCACTATGTGCAGCTTTTTAAGTAATGCTGATTTGAAATTTCATAACTGTTTCAGCTCATGTAAGAGTTTAAGAAAAATGTGTTAAGATATTAGAATGCTACGTGTTAATGGCATTTATCCCGATAAAAATTCTTGACATTTCTGGAAATTTCTACAAAATATTTGATAAGTCTCTTGTCCTGAATGAAAAGAACTATACTTCTCTTATTTCTGAGTTGATCAAAATTTAGATTTATAGACTTAAAAGAAGACAACAAAATATTTTGTTTTAGAACTACCAATAATTTATGAATTCCAAACTCCTAATTTTAATTGAGTAATACAGAAAAACAAATTGAAACACAAGTACAATAGATGTAGAAAACATGAAGTTTTTGCTTTTTATAACACCACTTTCAGTCAATTATCTTTATTGTTTTCATTGGAAGTTATTGGAATACGCCTTCTTCATGAACAATTTTAATTTTTCTGACCTGTGAAGAAATGTTGAACAATTTTCTTTAAAAATTAACTGTCTATTTAACTATTGTGTTGACATTTTAATAATTAAACTGTTATATCAATGATTTTGCTTTATGAAAGTAATTTAAGTAATTGTTATTAGAAGTACTAAACGATTATTCTGTTAAATGCCAAATTAATGATTCTTTTATATCAAATCAGTAATATGATTATTACTACATTAATGCCAGCAATACTATGATTGTTTTAATTTATGAATTGCTATTTAAATATTCTCTAATTATATTTAAAGGAAATAGCTTTGAACTTGGAGTTTACCATAATGGAAGTTTTTCAATTTTACGGAGGCCTGTACAATTTAAACATGGAAGATGTGTTCATACGTGGACAGCAGCTAATAGAATTCATGGAACTCCCAAATGGTGATAGACTGGTGGGCTCATGCAGGTACGTCATTTGTAGAAGTGTATGCAATTTGAAGATATACTTATTTTATTTATAGTTGAATCAAAAAGAAAATAAGACAAGCTTTCCGTTTATATTCCATTTTCTGGTTTCATTAGTCACGTCTTGTCTTCATTCGTTGTTTGTTCTATGATACATACGTATAAGCTTTCACCACTAAGGAGTAGAAAGTGTGCCTCATTTGTTAATTAGTACGTCTTTCATTTATAGATTATTTTTTAAGAACGAAGTAAACAAATCTGGAACAGTTCACAGTCACCTTTACCATAAGTACCCACTATCAAAACATATGAACAATCTAACAAGTTAATGAATTTACTATATAGCTACTTCTGATTGCCAAAATGACGAAAATGTTGTTGTCATGTTTTTTTTTAGAAGTATTGGTGAGTGTTTGAATGTTATTTTATGACTGTGATTTAGTAATGAAAAGAAATAACTGCCTTAGCATAAATTGAATCCCATAATTTAGCAATTTTTTATCACCAATTATAAAATCAGAGAGTAATAACTAATGATCAAGATTACTAACGATCATTAAAATGTATTATTAGTTAAATCAGCTGGATTGAAAGAGATTAGATTTGTAGCCGATATGTTATCACTTAGGTTTAATAGATTGTGCGCCTTAGTTATAATATATTAAGTTGTTGTATCCATCATTTGAGAGGGATTGTGGCTCATAAAAAAAATAGTTTAGTTAATAATAAAAATACCATACGTATTTCTTTATATGATTATTGTGGTCTGGTACATTAAGTAATATTAATTAAACTTACTGGATTGTATTGAGTAAAACAGTAATGTAAATGATTCTTTAATCATGTATTTGATTTTAAGTTCTCAAAATCAGTTAACAAAATGTTAAAATTATGCTATTCATTAAAGTGATTTACAGACATCAAATCGTCAGTTGTTCTTCTAACTGCAATGAAAAATTCTGTTTTTATTACTTCAATAGTAGTAAAGGGAAAAATTAATAGTTTCTTCAAATGGTTATACAAGTGGTTCATAATAAATTAACTGCAAACATTATATATGATTCATTCATATTCATAATTTTGTAATTATATTTATTGTTTCTATACAATTTAATACTTTTTAAAGTATATGTTATTCCAATTCAAATGAATAGCTATGTATTTTGTTGTAATTAATTATCTTGAAATTATTATTAACCGCTGTCGTAATTATTTCAATGTATTATTAATTACTGACCTAATATCAAATAGAAATATACTTCCAATTAACTATGCAGTTATTTGACCTATATAGGTTTGGTTAACAAATGTGACAATTTGATATAGCTTAGTTTTACTGTTGTGTTAATCTTGAACCATTTACAATTTACTAGAATTTGATCATATTAATCTCTTAAGATTGAAATACTAAAAACAAAATATACACGTCCAACAATGACCGGGATTTTGAGGAAAACATTTTAACCGTTTTGACATAAAATATAATAAAGCATGTTTCACTCATTTTTTCATATACAAATAAGGTTCTTTTCAACACCAAAACTATCTACCTAACAAAGTAGATTTACATTGTTCATGCAGCGTGACCTCTAAAAATACTTACATGATACCCAGCAGTCCAGACATCATGAACAAAATTCACAAATCGATTGAGGGGTGCTCAATTCGTGTAAATCTGACAAAACATCAATATTTATTTTGTTCATGGTCCCAATAATTCTTTTTCAATAAAAATAAAATAATAATTTTATACATATAAAAGAATTACTTAAATAATTGTAACAAAATTAATCCACCAAATGTAAAATAAAAGAAATTGACAAGTAAAATTGATGTAAACAAACCTTTGATAGTTTGTTTACCAAATGTTTTAACTACATTTGATTTATGAAGAGTTGGTCAGCTAAAGGTTTGTGTTAACAGGTAAAAGGCTAATTTTGAAAAATTAATTGAAGTTTCCTATAGCCCTTGAGTTATAGAGTGAGATATGTATCAGTATAAATAGTGCTATGCATATAAAGTAACATGACAATTTAAACGTGAATTTATTAAACTTACTCAATTGTATTGAGTTAAATAGTAATGAAAATGATTCTTTAATCATGTATTTTGATTTTAAGTTCTTAAAGTCAGTTAAAATGTTGAAATGGTTATGTTGTTATAATTTTTATTACAGTGTTTTCAATTTCGGTCGTTTTTATAGGTAATAGTCTAACTCATATTGTGTAATGTCAACTTCTGAACAATTTGCTCATGAATCTAAATTAATTTGGGCAAGAAACTAATTTAAGCTATATTTAGAGAATAATTGAACTCCATAAACCCAACGATCAACAAAGAAACATAATTATATACCGCAGAAGTACAAGTGACGACATATATTCGATAAATTATTTTTTTAATATATACTTATATAATTATTCTTTTAATATATGTGAATTATATTAATGGTTTAAAATTAAATCCTTTGAGAAGGCAGGAAAAGTAAGCAGGTGTTATTAATATTGCAATACATTATCCATGAGATCCACAATTTCCTGCAAAATAACACCCAAACATATTTTCTTCTTTTTTTAATAATCAGGGAATAGAAAAGAAAAATAAATAACAATAAAATGCACGATTCTCATATATTTCTCATATAGTGGCTAGCATTCTTGCCTCTGGACTACTAGCTCCGAGTTTCAATGCTCACTCTGGCTCTCTATTTTTGTAGAAAGTTGGCAAAATCTGAACACGTTAGTTCTCTTAAAACTCTTTAAGCCGTCGGTCCCGAGCCTTTATGGTGTCAGGTACTCGTTAAAGATCCCTGCTCTTAATGCACGTGAGTTAGACAAAATTTAGAACTCCCAATGTAGAATGTGGTATCACAAAGGGCTAATGTTTGGCCTATGTGTGTTCTCTCTCAGGATGGCCACTCCAACCTAAGCTTCCTTTTTGATTTTTTTTCTAACGCCCACATTTATAAGACTTTCACCTTTTGGTGGCGGAAATTGTGGCTTATTTATTATCTGCTACCTATTTTAGAAATGGGCGAGTCACATTACCTGTTGATTCTACATTGAGAGTACTGAACTTTACCTAATTATTATGTTAGTTTGTTACCCTAGACCTAACGTATTCGTACATTTATATGAAATAATATTAACTACTGCAATGATTCATCAAACATATTTTTATTCAGATCAATTAAAAATGAAGATGTTAGTATTTCATAGGTATGTTCGAAAGTGTCCTGTACAGAGACAGTAGAGTGATAAACCTTACCAATGAACCACATATTAGTTTGCTTTATAATGGAACACCATTATTAGTAGAAAAAGAATGTGCTAAGAAAGTGGTTTATGCCTGCAGTGGAGGTCAGCAGAGGAGGATTTCGATGGCTGTGACGCTGCTACATAACCCTACCCTCCTCATTCTAGATGAACCCACAGTGGGAGTCGACCCAGTGCTGTCAGACAAGTAATGTGCTTCAGCAACCAATGCTTAGCAGTGATATCGCACAATTTCAATTAAACATTAAATGCAAATTTAATTAAAAGCAGATTTCTTTTTAAATTTAATGATTGCTATATTAAAGCCTTGTAAAGTAGATTTGATTTCATCTTTCATGCATGTTTTGTTGATTTCTTTTAAACTATATTTCGTTTATTATTTTAATCCATACTATGTCAATGACTTTTAAAGCAAATTTCATTTAAAAAGTGAATATTTTTTTAAATGAAAAAGTTTTAAAGTATATTTATTCATTTATATATATTTATTCACTTTACAATTTTTTCATAAAATATGATCCGAAACGGATATTAATTTATGGTGAATTAGACCATAAAACGCAAATTTTTTATTTACTAAAATAAAGTTCATTGTTGAACTTATAAAGAAAGAAATTTATAAAGAAACAGAGAAATTAAAAACGGTTGGTCACTAAAATGGATTCATTTAATGTATATTATGTTAATGACACTGAAAGTATATTTCATTAATAAGTTTAATGCATAATTGAAAATGACTATCAAAAGAAATTTAATTTAAAATGTAATACGAGTTTTGAAAATTGCTTTTAATTTATAAAATTTCTTTTAAACTAGCAATACTTATTTTAAAATTTCTTTTAAAGTGGATTTCATTTTTAATTTAATGCATATCGTATTAATGATTTTTTAAAGTATATGTAATTCAATTTTTTCGTGCATATTTTGTTAATTGCTTTCAAATTTTATTTTATCAATTTAATGTATATGAGGTCAGTGACTTTTAAAGAATTTAATTTATTAATTTAAGGCATAATCTGAAAGTTGCTTTAAAGGAGATTTAATTTAGAAAACTAATGAATATTTAATTAACCTTCTAGTTAATAGGAAATAAATTATTGTTTAAATAAATTTTATTTATTAATTTGATGCATGTTATATTAATGCCATTAAAACTACATTTCACTTAGAATTGTAATTAATTAATTGTAATTATTGTTAATTTCTTTTTAACATATATTTCATTAATAAATTGAATGCATATTTGAAAATAACTAATTTATATTTAATGCATATTTTGAAATTTGTTTTTCACTTAGATTTAATTAAGAAATTTAATGCCTATTTCAAAATATTTTCTAAAGTAGATTTAATTTATAAATTAAATCTATATTCTGAAAATAGCTTTGATATATATTTTTAATTTATAAATGTAACACATATTTTGTTAAAGTAATTTCATGCAACATACAACATTTTTTTAATAAAACCAATTATATATCTGCAGTTGTGACTTTTAAAAGTTTGGAAAAAAATCCTTAAAAACATTTGCAAAATTTTTCCTTAAAAATTTGGAACGTTTTAGTAGTTTTTTTTTTACTATGAAAATGGTAGCGTTACCATTTATAGTAGATATTCAACGTTTATATAATGTCTTTTACCAATTTTAGAACAGATCTATTTCCGAAAGCAAATTGAATATTTCTTTGTTATGGTGTTTCCGAATGCAGTAATCAATTTCCTTGAATCAACTGATCTTTTTCTTTCTATATTAGGTTATATTATCTAAAGAGTTATTTAATTTTTAATTTCCTGAATTTCTAATTATTTTTAATTACATTTTATTTAATTTTAATTGTTTTCCAATCACAGTTTTCATTATTAGCATCTAGTTTGTATGTTAGTGTTTTCCTACATGTCAATAAATCTGGCAGAGATTAAATAAGTCGTGTATCAGATTATTAGTCTTGTTTATTAATTATTAACTTGAGAACTGTTTTATACTTAGTTTATCTATTCGTTCTGTTCTTAATAGCCATTTATCTCTTATCAGGAGGCGGTGGGAGGGGCGGTCCACTCCGGGTGGCACGTGCCAGGGCCGGCATTTTGAGGGGGGTAAAAATAGAAAAAAATCAAAATTATAAAAAACTAACAACAAATCTGAAATTTTATAACAAAATGATTTTTTAAGGTTGTAGTTATTTTCATGTTTTATATGTAGTCTTTTTGAAAAGAATGAAGTTAGACCCCTTGGATAACTCACGTAATCAAAATAAATTAGTTAAAATAATCAGCGTGTTTAAAACTATTTCATTGCACTTTGCCTTTGTAATGAGTAGTTATGAATTAGTGATGCTAATTTAAATTAAACACATCATTCTTATCACACAAAATGTAGCATACATGGGTACAAGCGTATTAGTATATAGATAATACATTTTTTTTGTCACTTGCAGTGTGATTTTATTCAGGTATTTTCTATTTCAGAATATGGAAGTACTTTGTAAGTATGGTACGCAACTTCAATCGAACTATAATAATTACTACTCATTACATAGAAGAAGCAAAAAACGCAAACTGTGTAAGTTCAAGCAATATCCTTTTTTTTTAATAAGTAATATTTGTTTTGAGGGTATCATTTTAATAAAGTATATCCCGTATTAAGATGGATATACAGGGTTGGTCAAAAGTCACATGCCACTAAAATAAAACTTCCATGAACATTAAATATCAGTTTTATTTATTCATTTTGTATATAAATGATTATTGATTGAATGCTGTGAGTTACAGGTGGTTAGAGGTGGTATTTGGGAAATTATGAAAGATAAATTTTTTTGAGGAAAACTAAGGACTCTAGCTCAGCTGAAAGCTTTCATAATATCTGAGTCCAAACAAATTAATGCCAATAAGATAGTGTGTCGTAAAATTTGTAACTTGGTATTAACTTGAATAGAAAAATGAGTCACTCAAGAAGGACGTTAATTTAAACCATTTTAAATATTTTTCATAGTTAAATAGGTAAAAGGATTTCAGCTTGAACAATTTTGAAGATGTTTCATATTTACATATTTTATTGAATTCATTCAGTTGTTAAAAATAAATATCCCTTGTAATAAAATGGTTTTGATTTACTGTTGGTTAACTTTTGGCCAGACCTACATAGTGTAGTATCAGAGTGGAGTGTGTATAGTAATTTTAAAAAAACAATAACTACTTTTTTAGCTTTAAGACCTCAAAACTAAATATTTATTAGTTTTCACCAACTATGAACAAATGTGAGCTCGTCACAAGCCTTATACCCCGAGTCTGCATGAAGGCTTAAGTACCTTTGTCAGGTACTCGTCAAAGATCCCCATTCTTAATTCACTTAATGCCCAGAGTAGACCAGTGGCAACGTCTTCACCTCTAGATTGCTAGATCTCTAGAGTTCAATATCCACTCTGGATCTCAATTTATTCACGCGAAAGGTGATGAAATCTGAGCACGACGTCGTCCCTTGGAGAGGACGTTAAGTTGTCTTCCCAAGTCTGTACGATGTCAGGTTCTTGTTAAAGATCACTACTTGAAATACACCTGAGTTAAACAAAATTTAGGACCTCAATGCAGAATAATTTGGGAAATGAGTGTTCCATTGAGGAATCAGCATCAGAGGTGTAATTTTCTAACACACCTTCAATTCCACCCAAAAAAGGTGGTACAGTTCATAATTAAATTTTAGTTATTTCTTCTGTGAATGGTTTGTTACTGATTGTTTGGTTTTCAGATAGGACTAATGAGAGGCGGTGTTCTCCTGGCTGAAGAATCCCCATCAGTACTAATGACTCAGTACGCATGCTCAACCCTTGAGCAAGTCTTCTTACAGCTCAGTAGAAAGCAAAAAGTAGATGAGGTACAGTAATAACTTAAAATCAGAAAACATAATAACTATAATTTTTTTTTCAGAAAACATAAATGGTTTATTTTTTTAGGATGCAAACAAAAACTACCCTAAGATTAATCGAAATCCTCTTCCTCTACAATCATCAGAACTAGTTAACATTGGAAGATTGAAAGCTCAAATAAAGAAAAATGTCAATTGGACATTGAAAAATATACCGTCAGTTGATCATCAGGAATAGTAATACCATTATGTATTTATACCTCAAAATATTTATTTTGAGAATCTTTTTTTTTTTTGACCCAGACGATGCTTCAGATTAATAATAACATGTTTCTATTTTAAAATGACATAATATTATAAGAAACTCAAAATTAGCATTTCTTTATGGTTAAACGATTTTTACAAACCACTTCCATGTCTGCATATATTCAACGGGAAATGATTCCCATCTCTGTGTATTTTTCTAGTGTTTGATTATATATACAGGTATACCTCGGCCTACATCTTTTCGAATTAAGTCTATCTCGATTATACATCGGTTTTCAACCATCTACGTGTATGATTTAAACAGTCACGGTAAATTGGAAATATTTTTTTAGCCTTATTATTGTAAAAATAATTATTTCTGTATTTATTTTTAACCATATTCATAAACAAAGCATTCGCGATGTACGGTAAACAACAAATTGAAGGCTATTCTTAACTTTTTTTTTGTATCATGCAGTATTAAAAGTAAAATTTATTTGTTTGTAAGCTTACATTAGATTCTTATTAGCCTTATTGAAAATTGCATTCATGAATAAACTATTTTTATTTTTTAGCCTAGAAAGGTTATTTTTAGTTTAGCCTAGGCTAGTCTAGAAACAGCTATTTCGGCTTAGTCGCCTCTCCTGGTCCCAATTAACGACTTTAGGTGAGGTTTGCCTATATGTAATATATATACGTCCGAGCGGAGTAAGAAAATTAGAAAAAAAATGGCGAGGAACTTTCAACTAAAACAAATGGTTTTTGATACAGTTTGTCAGTAATTCATTAATTTATATATTATTACGTAGAATGAAGTTTTTGTGTTAAATTTGTTGAACTATTATGAAAAATGTGTGTTACTGGGATTTCACGAAGCGTAATATGTTAATAAGAGTGTTTGTATTCAGGGTAACATTGTTCGTAGTGTGTCTACCGGCACTCCTCTTCTTTATCATGGGCCAGTTGTCGGCCAGACCCCCAGGCATGGACAGTAAACTAGCTGTTGTTGTAGAAGAACCCAACTGCAACAATACATTTATACCAGGACCGACATGTCGCCGTTCCAAATACTTCTCTTGCAGATTTATTGAGAAGCTTAATGCATCATTTTCCATTGTATGTTGTATTTATCGTATATTAATAAAGGTAAAAATATATCCAGGTAAAACATTTTTACTTTTAGGCTGAGTATAATTCAGTTGAGACTGGAATAGAAGCGATAAAGCATTCCAAGGCGATGGCTGTGATGTACTTTCCAGCGAACTACTCCTTGTTCATGATGCAGAGACTCATTCGACAAGGAGGAGCCTCCAATGCAGCCGTAGACGGCAGTGAAGTAACCGTTTGGATAGACAAGAGTGGTATAGTATTTACTAATCCAATCTTTTCCCAAACAAACATACTTCATACTTTTTTCTTTACTGGTATAAGTAAAGTATAGTGATCGTGAAAAAATTCGATCTCGAGATTTTGACGGAAATAAATGCTTTTAGGTCCCCCAAGTCGTTTTATGACGTTTTTTCAATGATGGCTGTGTGTGTTTGGGTGAGTGGGTCAGTATGTATCCAAAGTTTGTGGCCACGCTACGGTCCAGAATCTTTGATGGATTAAGTTCTTTGATACTTTACACTAAAATGGGCCTCATAGTGTAGATGAGTCCTATTGTTTGGGAGCAATCAAGCATGATTGAAAAGTCACTTTTCTCAAAGTACATTTACAGCAACCGTATAACAGAGTACCATGCAACACCACCATGCAATAAAATTCCCAGTATAATAATTTTATAAAAGACCAAAAATGTAAAACATTATTCAAAATTGAGAACATTCTTTGAAAAAAAAAATGAAATTATCCTACATCTTAAATTAAAAATTATCTTAAAACGACATTTTATCTTACATGATTCGGACATTTTTCAGACAAAATAAGAATATTTTCCTAAAGTTTTAAATCGGAAACTTTGTCTTAAATCTTCAATGTAGAATGAGGTCAGATAAACTATGTAAGAGATCCTCTGGCTATTGAAACAAAAGCCACGTTCTCCTATAAGAGATTATTTCGTAATACCAAGTCTACACTTTGGCTTTTCAAAAATGTTATACTACTGTAGTTATACTAATGATATTATATGCATCAGTGGTGTGATATACAAAAATAAGCGTATATACTGATAAGTCAATCAATCACTATCTGTACTACCTCCAGGAATGAAAGACTAATAAACCTCTCCCATTTAGATATTTATATTATGCCGAAGTGGGATATTATATACTATATAACCAAGAATTTTGAAATTAATTTTACTTATATTAAGGTTGTTGTAGGATACTTCAGATTTTTTCTAAGTTAGTTTGTGAATAAATGAAGATGTAAAACGTATGAACTAAAAATATATATACTAGTATATATATATATATATATGTATGTATATATACATATTATCTACTATTTACAAACATATACATAACTGTTTTTATTTGTTTTGATTCATGTCGCACATAAGTTTTAAAATATCAGTAAATATCAGGGATAAGCAGTAAATTAATTATCCCTGCAGACGTGTAACGGCCGTTAGAAGGGCTTCTGGCATATATTAATAAATAAATAAGGTCAATGGCCAGCTAGCCATGCACGACAAAGTGCATGCCAAAATAGTGGACAGGCGTCTTAGCCTTTTACCACTTATTTCGAATAAATGAAATCTATAAATATATAAAATAAATATATAAATATAAGAAGTAAAATTCTGGGTATATTTATAAATAAGAATGAGTTTTTAAAAAAATATGCTTGTTTTGTTTTCTAATGCCCATACTTACAGGATTGCACTTCTAGGGTTGTTCTAAGGGCGGAAAATTCGGCTGATTTATTATTTAGCATTTATTTCAGTAATGAGCCGTATAACCGGTTTGGTTCTAACATCGGAGTCCTCTACTGTATTTAGAGTAGGGATCTTCAACGAGTACTTGACATTGTGTTTTGGGACAAATGTATTGTCTTATTGTAAATATTTATCAAGCTATGTATGATAGATTTTATTAATCTTATACATTCATATAATTCCGTGAATTAAAAGCCTGTAAAATTATGCTTCTTTTTTTCCTGCAAAACATGCATGTTTTATTTTTTGTTGATTTCACAAAATTGGTTTTTAATGTTCTAGAATTTCACAAGTGGATTTACGCTTTCAACGAGTTTTGGAGCAAACTGGTCGATTATGTTCAGGATGTTTGTGAAGATTGTGGCTTCAGTAGAAAAGTTGCAGATATTCCTCTCCATGTGAGTTTATTTCATACATTATACATTAATCTAAAAAATGAAATTTATATTAATAAAGGGCTATAAAACATTCATAAAGTAAATATACATTTGTGTATAAAAATGTTATGTTTTCGAAATCTAATTACTTTATACTAAGATCATATTCTTAATTTGGAATTTCAAATTGAAATGTATGCTTTTATATTATTTAAAAGACTGAGCTCCAGGTTTGTTATTCTATGGCAAGAGTCTCCAGATTTTTCATCACGTCGACCTCTTCCCAAAATATTCATCTCCTCATGTACTGCTATAAATACATTTCCAAAAGTAACATATTTTCACATTGTTGACAACAACGTATACTTTTTCCACATCAGTTACTTCAAAAAATTAGCTGTCTTCGACAGAAATCCAATCAAAGCATTTTGGTTTCCCTACATATAATTAAATTCTTGAATTATTGTACGATGCAGATAAAATTATAGATTTATGGCAGTTTGTCTGTAATTGTTATACTGTATTTGTCATAATGCCTCAAATACAACAAATATCTTTTACAATTTAGCAAGAATGATATTGTTGAAAATGTTTTACCTGTCAGTTTACTACTACAGAATATGGTAGCATACCTCTTTTACCGAAATGAATGACATTAATGAGGAGAATGTACTTGGAGAATCAGCAATAAGAGTGATGATATACAAATTCAGAGGGTTTTAGGCGTAACTCTTTACTTCTTTCCAAGTTTAACCTGTTCCTCTGTTATGTCAGAATATGCTAAAACCCAGCTTCAACCATACTACTTATCAACACCCTTGCATTTATTTGTGTTTTTATAAAGGTAACTATGAAAACATAACATTTATTGACCCTTCTTTCGTCACTATGAACTTATTGATCTCAAGTTTATTCATCAGTCCCCCTTGGCCCTCTCATCAAACCCTTGGGGTCGATAAAGACCGCTTTTGAAACCCCTGTTTAATTTATCGGAGTTAAATTTTCATTATTGGACATTATTAAACATTATTGAACATTATTAAATCATTATTGCAACGTTATTGATTTAACTCCATCAAATCAATAACGTTGCAATGATTTAATGGTTTCATCTAAGTAACTGTCTGTGATTACTCATCATTTCTGCTATTATATATTAATACCTAGGTATTAACCATTGCTATTACATATTAATACCTAGTTACAACTTATCAGGTATTATCTTCATGATAAAATTATTATTTGCACCAGTTCAAACACAATTTTATTATTTTATTTTAAATGGTAGATTTAAGGCTGTTCCATGACTTCCTAACTGTTAACTAGATAAAGTTCAATTCAGACTTCAATATTACATTTTTAATTTATATATTATATATATATAATCTATAATCTAAATATATAATCTATTGGCATTTATCAAATATATCACAAGTTATACAAATTCTCATATAGGTTTTAAACAGATATGGTACTAATTGTTGGAGGTATATTTTTATAAGGATAAAAATTATTTATTAAATGATATTTGTTGGTTTGTTGTCTTATATTTAAAATAGGTTTTAACAAAAATAAGGGAATTAATTAATTAATGCATTATCATTAATCCAAAATATATGATCATATAATTCTAAATTTTATAGCTTATTGATTGATGGAGTGCATGTTGTTTATAATTGTCAGTTTAGAATTTATATGATCACAAGTATTTTATGTTTGCTATGATAATGAAAAATGCAAGGAAAATTCCAAGATAAGTTGTACAATTATTTATATTTTTCTTTTGAATTTCCATTTAACAAGATGTTTATGTATTCTATTATAAGGAGTAACTATTTGAAGAAAATAAATGCACACTTGTGGTACAAGTGTAATTTAGTTTGTAAGATTACTAAATAATGCATTTATATGTTTAAACATTACTTAAACCAAAAATATATTCTATTTTGTATAACTATAGGGACCTCAATAGTTTTAGAATACTCTTAAAGGTACTGAACTAGGACTTCACAACCTGGTGTGCTCGCCAATCTTAATGATGGATGAATGAGATATTAACAGTGTTTGGCAGTGTTTTTGTAAATTATATCATTCGTCATAAATTATATTTACTATTGGAAATTGAATTGAATTTTAAACTCTTAGACGATATTATTGGGTGTGATAAGATGTCCAGTTAATAATAGGAGGTTATTATTATTCAAATATTTTATATATATTTCAAGGAAATTATTATTTTTTGTATGATATAATTTCTTCGTTAAATATCCTAGGTGTTTAATCTTTTTCTATTTATATCCTTGAGCATAATATAAATTTCAGGAGTAGTGAGGTTGGAGTAAAATTTCTTTAAGGATAAATTAAGACAAAAAGGTTGGGAATCACTGTACTAAACAAACACTTTTTAGAACACTGAAAATAATTTATATCCTCCTTGGAACAAACTGTGGCTCAAATGAATTATTCGATTTAAATGAAAAACAAAATGAAAAATGAAAAACAAAAAAAAAGCTAAATAAACGGGTTTTTTTTCTCACGTAATACATTGGTTAGGTTAAAGTATTCTACTGCTTCTGAAGTTTGTTATTCGAGTGTACTAACTATAACTTCTGTAAAATGTTTTAAAAAATAACTAATAGTTTTATTTTTAGTTAACAAGATAGATACGTTCTATATCAGTATACTTTAATAAATATTATCTAGAAATAGCTATCGTCACTATATGGAATAATAGTGAAAAATATTTTGAGGAATAATTTTAAAGTCTTATTTATAATTAATAACTCATATAATTTATTATATTTGTAGTTATAAGTGAAATATACCACTAAAAATAATTAATCTAAAAGACAATAATCTATAAGCGTACATGTTTGATTGGCACCCATTTTAGCAATGGGTATTCTGTCTTGTAATGCGATATTTTATTAAATGTATTTTAAAAACATAAGGATGTCTTCTAAAAATATTAATCGATATTGAAGTATTCATTAATATCAATTTATTTTTCAAAACTGTAAGCAGGTTTTAATGATGTATGAATAAGATACTAACAAAGTTGGATATTTTTTTGTAAAATATATCATTAGTAATAAATCAAATTTACCCTAGTAAATTGAATTGAATTTCAAGCTCTTAGTTTAAAAAAAATGAACTTAGAATTAGTACTAATATTAACCGAGATACCTCGTATAATATCTGAAGAGATCAACAGATTTCGAGTCTTTCTAGTTCCCAACTTCAAGAGCAATTAGAAGGAAACTAGAAAAAGATGGGGACCAGAAGGACCCGAAACCTATCGAGATCTCCAGGAATCATATGACGTATGGCAGTTAATGTTAATTTTAAGTTATTAACAATTATTAAAAATATTAAGTTAATAGTAATTATAATATTACTAACCTCACTGCAAGTAACCCATTAACTATATTTAATTTGAACTAATTAAGAACAAATCTATCACAGGGCTTCTCAATGAGGGTGAAATTCACTCCCAGTGGTGAATTTTGGGTTTTCATGGGATTAATTGTGACTACAATAAGTTTGAGGGAGGAAAGCTATTATAGGTTTTGAACTCTTCGGTTATGAATTAAGAAATGCTATTTTAATTGAATTAATAAATATATATTCATAACTATTTTAAAATAGCATCTAATTTGCAAAATTTTTTTATAAACATAGTCCATGTGAAGATGTAAATATATATACTAATAAAGAAAAAATGAAAATATTTATACATATTATTTATACAGTAATTTTTACATATTATTTAATATGCACTTTTAAATATAAATAAATTTTAAAAATAAAAGATTTATTAATTTTAAATATATACTATATACCCGTGACCCTTTGGTTCATCCATATCACCTTCTTTTTTAATGAAATCATGTTCACGTAAAAGCAGATAAACTCTAAATGACCCTGCTAAGTGCAACATGTAAGTGACCATGTTGAAATACTACTTTACTTTATTACTTTTAGTTAAAATGAACTAAAACTTTCTGTAGAGTCTCTTCTTGAGACTTATGAATAGTCATAGCAAATGCTAACTGAATTGGAAATTGAATTCTTGTAAAAGAATTGTTGCTATCTTTAGATAAAACAAATTTCAGTCATGGAATTAAAACTATTTCCTTTTTTTACTTTACTATAAGTAAAGTATAGTGATCGTGAAAAAATTCTATCTCGAGATTTTGACGGAATTACATGTTTTGAGGTCCCAGAAGTCGTTTTATGATGTTTTTGCGATGATGACTGTGTGTGGGTGGGTGAGTGGGTGAGTGTGTTAGCATTGCTTGTTACCACACTACGATCCAGAATCTTTGATGGATCAAGTTGATATTTTACACTAAAATGAGCCTCATAGTGTAGTGTAGAAGATCCCTATTGTTTGGGAAGAATTATGCATGACGGAAAGTCCCTTTGTTTGCCAAAAACCAGTTTTTAGAAAACAGTTTTTTCTCCTAAACAGCTAACTCTAGAGTTTTGACAATTTGGCATTATCTTTGAGGCTACAAACGGAATAAATGAAAAATATATTCAGAATATTAAAGCAATGGAAAATATTTTTTTTTCAATAAAATGTAAAAATTTTGCTTACAATTCAATCTCAAAGGTTGTGAGAGCAATACAAGCTATACCGTTTGACGGACCAAAATGAAGCTATGCCTAAAGATAGAACATTATGTGGAGATTGAGTTGAGATAATTGTTTTGAAAATTATATTCTTGAAAGGGGCGTTATATTACGATTTCTGTTTTCAGAAAAAAAATTTTTTTTGACGCTAAACGGTTCTTTAAAAAGTCATGAAAATTTGACCAAAAATGGAACAAAAAATCAGCAATGTATAAAAAAAAATCATGAAATTTTAAACAGGAAAAATAGCAATAATGCTATAAAAACTGTTTCTTTATCCTGGACTAATGGATCACCTGCTATACTTGCCGAATTTTGGATATTTTTTTACATTGTTTACATTTACTAAGAAATTTTTTGAGCGAATCCACTGAAATAAAATTGATAGTTATAATGAAAAAAATTAAATAATTTATTGATTTATATGAGATATAAAAGGACTATGTTATTACAAGTAAAAAATCACCGGCAATAAACATAAATAAATTTCCTTTCTCTTCAATGGTATGATGGTTTGTCTCATAAAATGCTTTAATAAATCTATATATTCCACTCTTGAGCAGAACTTAATAACAGTTATAATTACTTTATCTTTGTGAATTATAGTATCTTTCCATGATATTGAAATGTGATGAATGGACTCTTTCCTCAAGAAAGAGGATTTATATTTGTTGACAAATATCCAGTTTTTTAACTATTCTAGTCTAATAGTTCATATTTATTATTTTCAAAAATTAGCAGGTCTTAACTTTAAAAGTTTTAAATTATACTGAATAGCTGGTTTTGACTTTGATTTGAGTATGTAAACTGGCTAATTACTAATATAATTTTTCTCAATATACATTAATAGCAACCTTATAACAGAGTACAGCAGGAAGGAAAAAGATAACACTCGCTCAGAGAAAATTTGTATACATGATTTTGACAAAGGGGTAAGAAAATGATTTTATTAAATACTAAGAAGTAATAAAATTCTCAGTATAATAATTCTATAAAAGGCCAAAAATGTAAAACATAATTAAGAATTGAAGTCTTTCGTTTGAAGATTAAGAAATGTAATTATCGTACATCCTTAATTATAAATTATCTTGAAATGACATTTTTTCTTGGAAGTTTATGATGTTTTTCAGAGAAAATAAGAGTATTTTCCTGTTTTAAATTTAAAAATTTGGCTTAAATATTCAATATAGAAGGAGGTCAAGCAAACGATGTAAGAAATCTACTAACTATTTGAACAAAAGTCATGTTCTCTTGTAGGAGATTATTTCGTACCAAGAAATTTTGTACTTTGACTTTTCATAAATGTTATTACTGCTGTAGTTATACTAATGAGATTATTTGCATCAGTGGTGTGTTATACAAAAATAAACTTATATACTGATAAGTCGATCAGTCACTATCTGTACTACCTCAGGAATGAAAGACTAATAAACATCTTCTATTTAGGTGTTTACATTATGCATAAATGAGACATTATATATTATATACCCAAGAAGATTGATATTAAATTTACTTATAGTAAATGTGAGTGTAGGCCACTCCAGATTTTTGATTTTGAATTCCTGCTTATGTTTTGGAAGTGAAGTGCAAAAGTCCCCCTGAAGCAGAGAGTAGCGCCAAGAATTAAAAGTAAATACGTACAATAAAAAAAGCATCGTCTAAACAACAATAAGATTTCAAAAATGGGACCAATATCTTTATGGAAAAAAACTGGTTACATTTATTTTATAACAGAAATGGTTTTTACATCTGGAGTCAGTACTTTTACCTGACTTATGTGGGGAGAATTTATTTTTATTCTTCTTTCTTCTTAATGCTACTGTTTAAATATTAGTATACTAGATTAGTACACTACTGTATTAGTATACTAGATTAGTACACTATTGTATTAATATACTAGATACGAATAAAGAAAAGAATAACTTTTTTTAGTAATTTTTACATAATTTTAATAAACACTTTCAAATATAAATAAATTTATGAATAAGAGATTAATACATTTTAAATATATATACTAATAAGAAAAAAATAAAAGATTTTTAGTAATTTTTGCATATTGTTTAATAAGCACTTTTAGATGTAAATAAATTTTAAAATATAAACTATTTATAATTTTAATATAATATATAATATATATATATATATATATATATATATATATATATATATATACCAAGGGTGGCCAAGCTCCGTAACAGTCCGAGCCATTTTTCAAACTTTGAAATGTTTCGACAGCCACAATTAAATACATATTTAGAAGGTATGAAAAAAGTTATTGAACATTTTGTTTACAAAATTATATTTATTGAGAGCCACAAATAACCCTTCAAAGAGCCACATGTGGCTCGCGATCCTGATATATACTAATAAAGAAAAAATAAAATAATTTTTAGTATATTTGTTATATTATGTAACATAAATGCACTATTTATTATTATTTAATTAATTTCACTTTTAAATATAAATAAATTTTAAAAATACAATGATTATAACTTTTAAATATGTATGCTAATAAAGAAAAAAATTAAAAGATTTTTTATAATTTTTGCATATTATTTAGTGTGCTGTTATTAAAAAAAGACGATATTGCAATGAAGGGAAAGAGGAATACATTGTCAAATTGAGTGTGGGGCAGGAGCAAGCAAGGCTGATAGCCCCTGATCTATCATTGCATTCATAATTTATTATTGATTATCATTAATAAAATATATTTAATTTATTAAAATTATAGAATATTAAATGGTAAATTTGATATTTTATTATTTTTACTTTTTAGGTTGAGGAGAAAATGTACAATGGAAAGGACTGGGACATAACAGCTTCATATCTACCAAGTTTTTTCTGCACGTAAGAAAATATTTCCTTGTTTGTGTTATGTCTACTCTTTGATTCTAATATATTTTTAATTAATTTAAATTACTCAAGTAATTAATAATAATAAAATTGGTATAAGATATTCCCTGTACTACACATATTGATATAAAGAAAGCCACCAAAGAAATAATCACTGGAAAACTCAACAATGTTCATACAAAAAATCATGTTCATTTTATTTATCATTATTAATCACAAGCTATCCCTTCGGCGGATCAGAATAAAATTATACTAAAAATTGATTTGGGGAATTAAATGAAGTATTATTTTTAAATTACAATAACAAAAAGAGGTGCCATGGATTTTTTTTGTTTTCAGAATATGCTTTTTTAAACTAAACTACTACTATAAGATAATGAAATATTGTCAAATAACTAAACCTATAATTAGGAATTAAAAAACACTTTTTCTGAAAAAGGTGATAAACTTTTAAGGTTTATAAAACTGAAAATTCTTCTTAGAATAATGGTGGATGACTTACTATACTTGTTGGATTTGTTTATATTTATTTACATTTGTGAGAGATGAACAAACTGACATGACTTCTTTTATAATAGTATGGATTCCAAGATTAAGATTTTAACTTTATAATGTTGCTATATTACATAAGGGATATTCAGCTGCATTTGAGGAAACATTCTTTAAATCTTTGTAGAATATTTTAAAAGTTAAAATCATAAAAAAAATCTGGAATAGCCCACACTCAACTTTTTCATGAGTAAACTATTGTCAAACTCATGTACGATCGAATTAGTAAACTGTTTTATTTTCATAGTTTAATAAGCAGGCTTATAATAATAAAAAATATTTATTGAGTACTATAAATTAATTAATGATCAAATTAAATTAAAAGTTAAAACTAGTATATTTGAACTTTGACGAAGATACCAAAATGTTATCATTTTTATATCACAATTTGTAGAAGTGACTGCAGATAGAATTTAATTATTGTCCTTTTTTGTATACTATCACCTAATTCACAGTTGAAAATCTTTGAAATTTGTCATAAATATTATTGAATGTTAGAGTTTTTAAAGTATTTGAATAGAAGGTTTAAAGTGAATTCCGTTTTGATAATAATATTTACGGTGAGTACCGTGACTAAAATGTGATAATATACTGTTTCCATTTTTTAATATTACCCAAAACTAATTGATAAACTAAAATATTATTAATTTCCCTGAAATTAACTTAAGTTCCTAGAGTATTTTATTATTTTAATAACTTCTACAACCAGTGGGTAAACAGCTCAGAAGTACCCTTATGAGGATGATTTTTAGTATATTTGGTATATTATGTAATATAAACGCACTATTTATTATTATTTAATTAATAGTGGACGGTGGACTATTGAAGTCCACCGACACAAGTCAGTAATTTAGTTTAATGCTGTCTATAGAACCAAGTAATGTGATCTGTGCATTTAATAAAAAAAGGACCATCGGACTGCTGTTTTGGTGAATTAAGGTTCAACTACCAAGAAAAACAAACTTACTAGCAAACAATTAGAAAATGTTACAAAAAGAGTACTACATTCTTTTTCATACTTACTATTGTATATTGAAATATTTATGTTATATATGTGTTAATACTAATAACATATACATATCAACGTCTAAAACACAGTAAGAAATCACTAAGACCTTTCAACCAAAAACAGTGTTCTTCATCAGAGTCCAACTGATAGTGTCAGTTGAACTCTGACGAAGATCACTTGTTTGGTTGAAAGATCCTAGTCCTTTATTACCCAAAACTAATGGGTATATTGAAAATATTACGCACTAGTAATATTTGTATGCTTCAAATAAAACATTTATATTGACTTCTTTATTATCCCCAGGATCACATATTTATCAAATGTTATATAGTTAATATATCAATTAACCAATAGATATTAATCTATAATTTTTTTACAAAAAAGATTAAACCATAAAATACCTTTAATTGAATTTTGATAGAAAAATGTCTGATTTGATGTAGATAAATCCAGTAAGTAAAGGAGGTTGACATTATTTGTCTTTTTTTGTTTTTAGTGCATAAAATAACAGTAAAATGATTTATCAAAACGTTTTTTTAATTTCAGGATCACCTTTTATACAACCTACACCTATACGTCCAGTGCTATAGTGATGGAAAGGTCTTCAGGGTCTTATGAAAGAAGTCAAGTTGCAGGTAAGTTGAGCGATTAACTTATTGTTTTGTTATTGATCGATTTTTTGACATTGTTTTACACATTTATCATTCACAGTATCATATATAATATGTAATAAAATAACTTTAAAAACATATTAATTAATTAATGATTAAATAAATTAAATGTTAAAATGTATAATCTAATTAATTTAAATTACAACAGGTTAGCCATTAACGATTTAATTGTTTTACTTTTGTTTTTAAATGTTCAAAGTACAAATATATAATATTTCTTATCAGTATAACTTAAAAGTAAAATAGTTATTATAAATAGTTTAAAGATCGTTGCAGTGGTATCTTTCAAAACCACAGCATTATGATTATGATATTTTTAATCTAATGTCAAATATATTAGTCACGTGATGTGTCAAATACTCTCTCTCTCTCTCCCTCTCTCTCCCTCTCTCTCTCCCTCTCTCTTCCCCCTCTCTATCCCTCTCTCCCTCCCTCCCTCTCCCTCTCCCTCTCTATCCCTCCCTCTCTCTCCCTCTCTCCCTCTTTCCCTCCCTCCCACTTTCTCTCCCTCCCTCTCTCTCCCTCCCTCTCTTTCTCTCTCCCTCTCCCTCTCCCTCTCTCCCCTCCCTCTCTCCCTCTCCCTCCCTTCCTACCTCTCTCTCCCTCCCTCTCTTTCTCTCTCTCTCTCCCTCTCTCCCCTCCCTCTCCCCTCTCCCTCCCTCCCTACCTCTCTCCCCCTCTCTCCCTCTCTCCCTCTCTCTCCCTCTATCTCCTCCCTCTCTCTCTCCCTCCCTCACTCCCTCTCTATTCCTCTCTCTCCCTCTCTCCCTCCTACTCTCTCCCTCTCTCTCTCCCTCTCTCTCCCTCTCTCTCCTTCTCTCTCCCCCTCTCTCTCCCTCACTCCCTCTCTATCCCTCTGTCCCTCCCTCTCTCTCCCTCTCCCTCTATCTCTCCCTCTCTCTCTCCCTCTATCTCTCTCTCCCTCTCCCTCCCTCCCTCTCTCTCCCTCTCTCTCTCTCTCCTCCCTCATTCTCCCTCTCCCTCCCTCTCTCTCTCCCTCTCTCTCTCCCTCTCTCTCCCCCTCTCTCCCTCCCTCTCTCCCTCTCCCTCTATCCCTCTCTTTGCCTCTCCCCCCCTCTCTCTCACTCCCCCCTCCCTCTCTCTCTTCCTCTCTCTCTCACTCCCCCCTCTCTCTATCCCTCTCTCTCTCTCCCCCTCTCTCTCACTCTCCCCCTCCTCTCTCCCTCTCCCTCCCACCCCTCTCTCTCACCCCTTTCTCCCTCTCTCTCTCACTCCCCCCCTCTCTCCCCCTCTCTCTCCCTCTCTCTCCCTCTCTCTCTCCCTCTCTCTTCCTCTCTCTCCCTCTCTCTCCCTCTCTCTCCCCCTCTCGCCCTCTCTCTCTCACTCCCCCCCTCTCTTTCTCTCTCTCTCACTCTCTCTCTCTCTCTCTCTCTCTCTACACACACACACACACACACGCGCGCACACACACACACACACACACACACACACACCACACACACACACACACACACACACACACACACACAGACATACACTCTTGATTGCCATTATTCTTAATGTATGAGGTTCCTCATGTAAAACAGTGTGATCATTAACAAGTTTAAGTACATTAGTCCTTGTACTCTCTTTGCTGAATATAAGTTTATTGCAAAACGGTCAAGATTTATTTTGATATAATCAACAAATATTATTTACTTAACTGTTTCTAATAATAAATAAATTATTAGGTTAAACTGGATATTGTGACAAAATGAAATGATGGAAAGTTAAACGAAAGCTATGAAATAGATTATATGATCGCATTGTGAAGAAATCAGTTATGTGAAAACTAATAATATGACCTTATTAAACATTATAAGTAAATCAACAAAATTATTAAAAAATATATATATTTTATAAAACAGTTTTGCAGAACTATAAAATTATATTGACTAAAAGGTGTTAAGAGTTATACTCGTATATGATTATTGAGAACTGAATATTAGGTATTAGTATTGACTTTACCATGTTGGTGATGTTATCATGAGACTAATTTATGACAATGCTTTTAGGTTTGACTGTGGTGGAGATTATGTTGGCCCATGTTGTCATTCAGGTTGTTGTCATGACCTTTCAGAACTTCCTCAGCTTCATAATGCTGTATGCTATCTACGATTACACAATAATGGGCAGATACACTCCTATATTTCTGCTCATTAATGTTGTTGAACTCTGTGGACTCTGTTATGGTAACTAACAACTAACTTTACCTCATAGTTTAAAGGCACAGTGAGTTCCATTCTTAAGCTGTATTATTCCCTTATTTGCATGCTTCAAATTAAAATTTAATGAATATTTTAAAATTTTTTTGAGCATATACATATACTAGTACATGTATTTTATATAAATTTTGGTCTAGCGCATATGGATTTTTTTTTAATTTTAATGAGTATATAACTCTTTTATATATATACTCGTATATATACATGAATATGTATATATATTCATTAAAGTTGTTCATTGGGGCCAAATTAATATTTTCAAAGTTTTCAAAGAACACGTGTGACGTACGCTAAACCAGTAATATCAAAAAAGCGGGAGCGTGGTCGCCCCGGGAGGCATTTTGAGTGGGTAAAAATAGAAAATAAAAACAATTAAAATAATAAAAAGCTAAATAAAAAATCTGAAAATTCATACCAAAATGAGTTTTTAAGGTCGTAACAGTTCTTATGTTTTATGTGTGTAATACTCTTTTTGAATTGATTTTTCAACTGTATTATTTTCAAATTAAAAATAAATTCCTTTTAAATTTTTCAACACGAGTTTTTTAAAGAGATTGAAAGTTCATTATATTTGTTTCCATAGTCAGTTAATTTAATTTAACAATTTTTTCGTAATTGAATTATATGTTTTTGTCTTGAAAAATTTTTGTATTTTTGATGGCGTCTATAGATGTATACGAGTATTGCAATAAGATGAAAGTTGGTCTGTCGACCCCGTTTGGGGGGACGACCGATCCTTATGGAAACTACGGTAGTTCTTAAACTGAATGGATTGAGGGTGATCCTGACCACCTAATTAATAAAACGACCACCAAGTCGTTTTATGACGTTTTGCAATGATGTTTGTGTGTGTGTGTGGGTGGGTGTGTATCTAAAAGTTTGTAGGAACGCTACAATGTCCGATGGGTCAAATTAATATTTCACACAAACATAGACCTAATAGTGTAGATGTGCCCCATTTTTGGGAGCTATTATGTATGATGGGATAGTCACTTTTGTTTTGGTCTGCTAGAAAACCACACGTCTGACACATACTATTGTCTCCCTAATACTTCTACATTGGGAGTTCTAAATTATGCCTAGCATAAGTGTATTTATAGTAGGGGCTTTTTAAGGAGTACCTGACATGGTACAGGCTCGGGACCGAGAACCTAACATTCTCTCCAAGCGACGACGTGTTCAGATTTTGTCACCTCCGTGTGAATTAATTCGAGCTCCAGAGTGAGAATTGAAGTCACTATCTATCAGTCCAGAAGGGAGCATGCAAGCCTTTGAGCTACCCTGTACTCTTGAGTTAAACCTTTCTTTCTTAGCTATTAACATATGTTGAATAATTGTGATTTATGTTGGCAGGTTTCTTCTTGGCTACTATAATAAGGAAAGAAACTTTTAACACATACGCAGGAATCGGGACCGTTTTGACTCTATTCCTCATGTGCGGTATGTATCGTAGACATGTATTTATTAGAAACTTTAAATATGAGGTGTGATCAAAAAGTAAAGCAACTTTTTGAATTTCGCGCGCTCTGTACACTTTTATTTCAAATATTTTGTTGTTGTGTTCACATGTACTCGTCACGATCATATGTTCACAGTTTTGACGATATAACATGTATTGTTTTTATGTGAGAGGCTAGACGAGGTTAACGAGGTTAGGCAAGTGTTGGAGTGTTCGGTGAGTTTTTGGTGTCGTAAAGAATGGAGCAGAGGGTTTTTATTAATTTTTGTGTAAAAAGTAGTATTAACTGCTCAAAAACTCTTAAAATATTAACCGTGTGATATGGGGAGTCAACTTGGGCGAAAAAAAATATAAGTGGTATAAGTTATTCTACGAGTAATTACTTTTTTAACATAAAAAAATAGCAGGGTACGCAAGCACGAGCCTAAGAATTATGCATCTTACATAAAAACAGCACATGATATATAGTCAAAACTGTACACATATGATCGTGTGGAGTTTAGAATCACAACAACAACAGGAATTTTGAAATTACACTTTACAATGAGTGCAAAATTCAAAAAGTGTCCTTACTTTTTGATCACTCCACTTATTTATATCTCTTTGTATAAGTGAAATACTTAAATTTGCCACTATTTCGTATATTAATATTGCAAGATCATAATACTCTTATTATTTATTAAATTGGTACTTTATATCAGTGCTTACTTCTACTGTATAAAATAATTTATTTTACATTTAGCTAACTCTCGATTATATATCTTAATCGTACAGACATGAATGTATGGGTATTATTATGATTATTTACTATTAGCCTGAAGGCTAAATGTTCTTACTGACTCGTGAGCACCGGGGTCAGTATGTGCTATTGTGCCACCCTTTGCACTTATTTTCAACTACATTTAATAAAGTACTCTCACTTGGTTTTGATTTTAGGATGATTTATCAAAAATATTTAACTTTTTGAAGGTGATTTCCTCCCACCCACATAAAATGTGTTCAGAGGTTTCTTCCTCTTTCAGAAATAGTCTGCATTCTCTGTGACGTTAAATCCAGCTTAAATAATCCGTCTTTGAGATAACATTTCCAGTTTGTTTTCCTTTTGTTTGAAAAGGCTATTGTTACAATATTATAAATTATGTTTTTTTTACAGGGACTTATTGGCCACTAGAGGGTATCCATTGGTCAATTAAACCTTTGTCAAAAATTTTACCAAGTACCCATGCAGGTTTATCTTACTACAACATGGCTCTTAAAGGATATTCAGTAACACACAGAGGTGTAAGTTAACACTTAGTTTTTCCAAGTTTTTTTTAAATATCTTTCAATTTGATTTTTTCATTGATTAATTCTTCTTGCCAGTTCATGGTATTCATAAGTGTTTATTAAACACTCATTAACCACTATTAAACACTTATTAAAAGAGTTTTCGTTTTCGTAGGCCCATAGCCTTAGTTCAATATACGCCAACTATTGTTAAACAATAGCTAGCTGTTGGTCAAAGCCAAAATTTTGGCCAGTTTCAAAGTAACTTACGGAATCATTAAAAAGAAGTGGCTAAACACTAAGACTTTCCAAATTAGTCACTAGCTTTAGCGTTTTTGGAATTTTAGGACAAAGTAGATGACTACAAACCAGTGGAGTTAGCGTTTCCATATTTGAAAATATGATCTTTATTTTTTAAGATAACATTATTATTCTAAGGTTTATTTAATAAATTTAGCTTCCTTTTTTTTCAAAGTCAGAAACACTGCGTTGTACCAAGAAAATTTTTTGTCTCTAAGGTGAAGGGAAAAATTGTGCAAATCATTAATACCTATACAGTAAATTGTGTTAACTGTTGTGTATTTTTTAACTTGGTTGGAACCTCTATGTACGGTACAGATAGTCATGACTAACATTCTATCTGTATTTTGGCAGCACGGTACTTTAGAAAGATAACTTCAAAGTTAAGTCTCTCAGAAAGACGAGAAGTAGGTTATTTTAGAGTATTTATCCTATAGTATTTTGGCAACACTGTATTTTCAAAAGAATAACTGTAAAGTTAAGTCTATCAAAAAGAGATGAAGTAGGTAGTTTTAGAGCAGAGATTTTTAATAGGGCTGAAATTTACCCCTAGGGGTGAATTGGGGTTTTCAGATGGTGAATTTTGGGTTTTTAGGGGTAAATGGTGACCACAAGAAGTTTACAGGATAATTACAAGATAATTACAAGAAAGCAATTAAAGGATTGGACCAGTTGATTTAAATAAACAAATACCAATTTAATTAAATTAATATTTTATATCCATTAATTTTTTTCTAATTAGCATTTAATTTGTAAAATACTACATGGTCCATGAAAATTTATATATATATATATATTCGTTGAAAATACCATCCGAATCGGACAAGTAGTTCAATATAGACTAAGAAACGTAGAGAAATTAAAAATACACTCCTACTGTCTCTATACTAGTGCGCTTGGTAAGTGGTTGTTTTTTATTTCTCTGTTTCTTTGTTTACATTAAAATTTATAAAAATACTAATAATAAAGGAAAAATAATTTTTCGTAATATATAATTTTTGATATATACTTCTTCGCTATATTATGGAGAAGGCCCTTTTTTAGTAGACTATCTTCGAGTTCAGAGAGGGTGGGGATAACTAGTGACAATTAGGGGTGCATGGACCAAGCAATGCTGAGAACCTCAGTTTTAGAGTATTTATCCTCTAGTATTTGGTAAAGCTGTATCTAAAAAGGTGAACTGCAAAATAAGTACCTCAGAGAGAGGATACGTAGGTTAGTTTAGTGTATTATTTCTCTAATTTGGTGACATTGAGCATAGAGAGAAAATTGAAGTCTTTAATGGGCTATATTGTGGAAATTATATGATTAATGTTTCATGTTCCACATGGCTGCCAGGGGAGTTTCCACAGAGGATTACTGGGAGTCCACAACGTGGAAAAAATGGTATTTAACGCGGTTAGGACTCCATGTTAAGTTTATATACGTATATCAACATAGTGTAACCAAAAATATATCAAAGCGTAACTAAGCTGACCTTTGGAATACTCAAAACATAATAATTAAAACATAAGGCCCAATATCCTCGTCAGTTTGTTATGCTCCAATGTTTTAAGATGTTCAGTTACAATGCTGTTTATGTTACATTCAAACTGATTCTTTTACAATTTCCTGTAGATTAGTTTTAAAAATATTTTTATATTTCGTTGTAAATGTTACGAAATTTTTCACAGTTACACTTTTTATTTACCTAAAAACAAAGTGTAAATGTTACGAAATTTTTCACAGTTACACTTTTATTTACCTAAAAACTTTTTATTTACCTAAAAACAAATATTTCTTTGAAAAGTCGCATAATTATCTTTTGTAAGTATCTTGGGTTTGTGGTGGTGGTGGGGGGGGGGGGGGGGGGGTGAGATGGTAAAATAGTTCTCAGGGGTCACAAACAACCACTTAGATGAACAGACATGACATTGCTGTTACACTAAAGCAAGGTTTCCACTTCTTACCCCTTATAAACTTGTTTACTTGATGTTATGTCGCAGGTGCCTGCTGGCTACATAGTAACTTCAATCATTGGTCTACTATTCCTCTTCTTATCGGCAGGCATTAATCTCCTCCAGAAGAGGGACTAATGTGCCATTCCTTTTGACATCTATTTGGCAGCGTAAAAAAAATGCACTGTATTAAAGTTATTGACACAGTAAGTTCAACGTATGTAATAAAGTAAACAAAAATGAACATAAAGAATGTTAATTCTTAATGAATAATTCATTTGCATCAGTTAATGACCCTGATTAGATGATATTCCGAAGCATACATGTAAATAAATTCTAAGATATATAAATATCAACAGGATTTTTTATTCCTTTTTTATTGCGTTCGGTATTATATATGCAGATAATCCAAAAAAAAAAAGAAAGAAAAAAACCGATTGCGTATTGACTTAAAGTGGTGAAGCCTTAAACCGATTGCGTATTGACTTAAAGTGGTGAAGCCTTACGCCGATTGCGTATTGACTTAAAGTGGTGAAGCCTTACGCCGATTGCGTATTGACTTAAAGTGGTGAAGCCTTACGCCGATTGCGTATTGACTTAAAGTGGTGAAGCCTTACGCCGATTGCGTATTGACTTAAAGTGGTGAAGCCTTAAACCGATTGCGTATTGACTTAAAGTGGTGAAGCCTTACGCCGATTGCGTATTGACTTAAAGTGGTGAAGCCTTACGCCGATTGCGTATTGACTTAAAGTGGTGAAGCCTTACGCCGATTGCGTATTGACTTAAAGTGGTGAAGCCTTACGCCGATTGCGTATTGACTTAAAGTGGTGAAGCCTTACGCCGATTGCGTATTGACTTAAAGTGGTGAAGCCTTAAACCGATTGCGTATTGACTTAAAGTGGTGAAGCCTTAAACCGATTGTGTATTGACTTAAAGTGGTGAAGCCTTAAACCGATTGCGTATTGACTTAAAGTGGTGAAGCCTTAAACCGATTGCGTATTGACTTAAAGTGGTGAAGCCTTAAACCGATTGTGTATTGACTTAAAGTGGTGAAGCCTTAAACCGATTGCGTATTGACTTAAAGTGGTGAAGCCTTAAACCGATTGCGTATTGACTTAAAGTGGTGAAGCCTTAAACCGATTGTGTATTGACTTAAAGTGGTGAAGCCTTTTAGAATAGTCAAAATGTTATTACTAATATGGAAAGTTTTGGTTAATTCGATAAATTTTTCCATTTTGATAGCATTCGTCTGAGAAGTCAAAACATGTTCAGTAATACAATTAGTTTGAAGAATTTGATAAATTTTCAATTTTCATGGTGTCTTGTGAGAACAGTGGAAAGGTCAAGAGTAATACTGGAAATTTGAAAAATTTGAAATTTATTTTAATTTTCATTGAATTGGTATGAGAATAGTAATAATGTTAACACTTATACGATAAGTTTGCTAACCTTGACAAATTATAGCATTTTCTTACTATTGGTGTGAGAGTAGTCAAAGAGTGATCAGTAATATGCTAGGTTTGCTGAATTTTTTAATTTTTTTTATTTTTCATAGTATTCGAGTTCAGATAATCAGAACGACAAAACGAATAAGATAACTTTGCTAAATATGATAAAATGTTTTATTTTATTAGTGTACCCATGAGAATAGTCGAAAAGTGAAGACAAATGCTGTAAATTTGCAAAATGTTATAATTTCTTATATTTTAATAGATTTTATTTGAGATTAGTCACATGGAGATGATAATATGGTCATTTTGCTTTATTTGATAAATTTATCTCTTTTCCTGGTACTTGTATGAGAGAAATCAAAGCTTGAACATTAATATTGTAGGTTTGCTGATTTTTTCATTTTCATAGTTGTCGTGTTAAAATAGTCAAAATGACAAGACAAATACGATAAGTTTACTAAGTTTGGTAAACTTTTTTATTATCATAATTTTTGAGGGAAAATAATCGAAAATAAAAAGTAATGCAGTAAATTGTCAAAATTTTATATTTTTTGTTATTTTCTTAGAAGTTGCTTGAGAATAGTCAAAAGGTGATGACTAATATGGTAAGTTTACTTAATATATAAATTATTCTAGTTTCATAGTATTCATCTGAGAGTAATCTAAACATGAAAAGGAATATACTATATTTGATGAATTTCATAAATTTCCCATTTTGATAGTATTTGTGTTGGAATGGTGAAAAAGTGAAGAGTAATATTTGAAATATGCAATAATAGAATTTATTTTATTTTCATGGAATTTGTGTGAGAAATGTACTAATGTTAATAAAAAGACGGTAAGTTTACATAACTTGATAAATTATTCTATTCTCGTAGAGAAAGTATGAACAGTAATATGGTAGTATGTTGTTTGTGCTGAATTTGTTATTTTTTATCATTTTCATAGTAGCCGTATTAGAAGAACTAATACGATAAAATTGAAAAATTTGATAAATTTTATTTATCAAATACATCATAGTATTTGTGTTGGAGTATTGAAAAAGTGAAGAGTAATTCTTGAAATATGGAAAAATTGATTTTTTTTTTTATTTTCATAGTACTCGTGTGTGAATAGTAGAAAGGTGAAGAGTAGCACTCAAAATTCGCAAACATTTTTAATTTTTTTTTTATTTTCATTGAATGTATGTGAGAATAGTAACAATGGTAACACATATACGGTAAGTTTGCTTAACTTGATAAATTATTGCATTTTCTTACTGTTGGTGTGAGAGTAGTCAAAACATGAACAGTAATATGCAAGGATGGCTGAATAAGTTAATTTCTTTCTTTTTTATAGTATTCGTATTAGAATAGTCAGAACGACAAAACGAATAAGATAAATGTGCTAAATATGATAAAATGTTTCATTTTCATTGTATGCCAGTGAGAATAGTCAAAATGTGAAGAGTAATGCAGTAAATTTGTAAAATATTATATTTTCTTATATTTTCATACAATTTGTTTGCAAATTGTCAAATGGAGATGACTAATATGGTTAGTTTGCTTTATATGATAAATTTATCCCTTTTCCTAGTATTTGTATGAGAGAAGTGAAAGCCTGAACATTAATATGGTAGGTGTGCTGAAATATTAAAAATGTGTTAAATATGAAAATTATGATAAATACATTTCATAGATTACATTCATTTCATAAATTTCATACATTACATTCATTTCATAAATTTCATACATTTCATATTTTTCATATTTTTTTTAAAAAAAAGAAGGGTAGAGGTTAAGACCAGGAGGAGACCGAGCCCCAAGGAGGCATTACATAAATGCCTCTTCAGAAGCACTAAGGGTGACATGCGAGTTACCCTCGGGGATTTGTTTGAGGATTTGTACCCTGAAGCAATCATTAAAACGGAGGTCATGAGAATATATATATATATATATATATATATATATATATATATTTGTAAAAGTTGGAAGCAGTCCTTCATTTAAAAATATATTGTTAAATAACGCCCCATATTTGGCTTGTATCTGCTTCTTACACAATTTCTCCAGTTTCCGGAATTCCTCCTTCGTCTCTTCATTAAAAATATAAAGTCTATCACCGATATTACTAGTCGACATGTTTCGAATGTACCACATTCATCATCAGAACAATAATGAGAGTAATAGTAGGAAAGCTAGTTATATATATAGAGATGGATTATTAATGAATGTTTACAGGACATCACCCTGTATCACGGACAATTATGGGGGATTAAGGTAGGGTTCTTGGGCTCACCTACTACCTGGCTAATCTGGGTGTTTCTGTTTGCAAATAGTTTTAAAATTCTATTTTAAGAATTAAGAATTTTAAAACTTAAAAGTATTAATTAATTTTAAGTTTTAATTAATTAATTTATTATTACTCATAATAATTATTAGAAGTAAATTTTTCTTTATAGCTATAACAATAATTAATTATCAATTAAAATAATTAAAATTTTAGATATAATTACAGAAAATGATATGTATAACTATTCACATCACTTAATATGAATGTACTGTAGAAAGTTTGACCATATATCCTCTACTTATTGCTAATCTACCACGTGGCATCGCTCATTACCTTTGTGCATTTACTGACATGATTAATATCTTCCAATGTATTTTATAAATCTAACTAATTAGTTATGGTTTTGTTGTCTGATTTTACGATTCGAAATCTAATGTGCTTTATCATAAGATTTGAATCAATGCTAATTTTACATGTGCATCACATTATTAAATCATTGTCATAGAAAAACATAACCTTCCAAGCGCTCACTTATCCTTCTAAACAAACATACTACTTACATTCCTATTATAATTCACAAAATGAGTACCACCATAAAAATATATAATTAAATTGATTGTTCACCATTTCTGATAATGGATATACTTAGTCACAGTATGATTTACCTGATAATTTCAGCTCACTGATATATGTTTCTGAGTTTATATGCAGTCATTTTAATAATGGAGCTCATCATATATTCAATTTCTTCTGATTTTTCACTTTATTTATATAAATGGATAATATAGATTAGACTGCGTGGACTTTCTTGTGAAGCGAAAGCTGCTTTTCACTTGTCAGTAATCATGCAAACTATTTGACAGGTTGTAAGCTAGTTTGCAGGACAGGGATTTTTGCAAGCACGCTTATTATATTGATCTATCAAATCTCAAGGTTTCTCCTCTTAAATCCGGTTTTAGAATTATTTCACCTTCAAGGGCCTTTGTTTTCGGGGGAATTTTATTGTGTTAAGGAATGAAGAATGCATAGTGGATTAGAGACGTGTCAGATGGGAAGAGGATATCAATCTCAAAGAATGAAAACAGAATGGGTGAGGAGTGCTGTAGAAGTATTGAGGCTCAATATAACCCTCCCCGGATCTACCTTCGTCTTATCTTATGGGGGAGCTTGACCTGTCTGGGCAATTTCTCCCTCATTCAACAACCAGGAAAGCATTACGTCAGCTTTAGTTGTCTTTTAGAATAGATATGTATGTCTTCTTCAGGCAGACAAACGTGGGCGAATTGGCTGCCCCTGGATTTGCCTGCTTCGAGATTAGTTCATTCTAGGTCTTTTTTTCTTCCTTTTTTTTTCCTTACAATACTCTTTCTTCTTTTGTATATTTTAATATGCACTATTCACATATTAACTACTTACATTTCAATAACTACTACGTTTTGATAATCTCCCTTATTGGAATTATGTGCTATGTTGACTTGGTGTAGTTTATTTTAGCTCACTGATATATGTTGGATAATGATGTCTGGATAATGAATTTATCTTTTATCTTTATTTCACTTCAATCTCAACGTTTAGTTAAGTTGTGAGACTATTAAACATAGTTTTCCTTGCTGTGTGCAGTGTAAGCCCTCCGCGAGGCTCAGATTAGGACTTCGCTAGTTCTGATAGTTCGTAATTTAGGAGCTCTTCGTAAAACACGTCAGCACAACCCCTTATATATCAAAATCCCCGCCGGGATTCTTCTCATCAGGTTCCTTTTTACTTTTATTATATTCGCTAAGGGTGATCATTTTGTTTAATACTTACTTAAAAAAATGAATTACATCCCTCTTCAGAATTTTATTATACAAATCTTCATGTCAATTCAAAAATTATTATTTTATTTTATTAAATTTCTTTAATAGAGTTATAGTATAACATATTGTTAAATATATGGAATTTCCATTTTTATCAATTCACTCGGATGTGGCCAGTATAGAGCAGGGGAACTTCAAATCAAGTACTCTAGGTTATCTGGTTCAATGCTCCTTTTTACACAAGACTGATCTAAATTTAACGTACTTTAATTATAAATGTTGTTCAGAAATAATAACTTTCCTTCTTAAAATATCATTACACACCGGCAATCGATGGTTCAAAACAAGAAGAATATCTTCACTATAAACGTACTTCTTCTATCTTCTATTTTTTGTACTTCCCTACTCAAACACCAGTGCATCTTAGCATAGTGATTCAATGAATTTATCACTTGCGATATCGTAGCTATTGTATCATTTGTATGCAAAATCTATAATTTCCAACAAGAGAACTTATCTCTACAACGTGCGATGAATTGTACGGTGTTTATATCATAAACCATTGCATCATCGTTAATCACATTTAATGCAATACCAATGTGTGATATTTACATGGCAGTATTACATCGTCTGTAACTCTTATGTTACAGCTTTATAATACAGGATAAATACAGATCCTTTCATAGTTAAAATAAAAAAATCTGGAGTGACCTACACTCAACTTAACTATAAGTAAATATCATAAAAAAACTCTTGACAACCCACTGTGTTTCTTTTTATATTAATGTGACTGTATCCATTGTATTAGTAATAGCAAATTCAAATTATTGATTTAGAAAGTGTTACATGTTCTTGCTTTTATTAGACCGACACACAGAGTCTCATCACACTAGTGTATACACCACTTCTATATCTTTCCTATTGTGCTTCGGATTCTCGTTTATAAAAAAGCAACATTAGATTCTATGTTCCTTGATCAACGTCATAATTATATCTCTCACTTTTATTGGTATTACGCAAAAATCTTTAACTTCTTAAAGGTAATTGCCTCGCATACGCATGAATGTGATCAAATGTTCCAAAGCATCGTCGATACAGAGGTTACATTATTCGTATAGCGTTAATTGCAGGTTACTTGTAAGTGGAATATAAAAGAACAATGTTGGGTTAAATGCTCAAGTACTCAATATCAAGATTTTGTACTTTCTACTCACAGTTATTTTTCGTTAGAATGAGCATTCCTTTTCATTATTCCTCAACTGCCTCCTTACGAAAGCATAAGGCTTCAGGGCGTAGGAGCTTTTTTTGACTCCAACTTATTCTTACCTATCTACTGTCTCATTCGCATCAACGCCCTTATGTCCAGGCACCCACCTGAGAGTGAAATTATTTATTGGTCATACAATTATTTTTTTACAAATTAGCGTAGTAGACAAGGGTCACATCATCGAGCTGTATGCAGTAGGAGAATTAGGGTTCGAGTTGAAGTTCCTAAGACAAATAATATAAATATGTTCAGGAGCCTAAAGTTTTCTGAATATAATAAAATTACAAAATATAGATGCTGATAATTTAAAAATTTTAAAAGGAATGACTCCTTTAGAGTATATGGACTCTGAAAAAGAATGAAACCTTTTTTAATATTCCTAACCTAATTGTTAGTGTACCTTCACGTTTTATTGACTCTTATTCTAAACTTAAAAAGAATAATACAAAAAAATTACTAAAGCTGATAAATCAAAAGTAACTGTGATCTTAAATAAAAAAGGCTACTTAAAAAAATCGTAGGCACACTAAATAACAGAAAAGTTTATTACAAGTTAATTTATTATCTCATTTGGATAGCGTCAACAGTTCATTGTATAAATATATAAAAACTATTTTGAAAAAATAATCTGAATTAATCATTAAATTTTAATTCCCTTCAATGTCATACATGTATGGTTGATCAAGATGCAAAAAAATAATTTCCACTTATGATTCATTGTGGGTTGAGTTAGTTCGTATTCATATTCCTTATCCAAATAGTTAAGGTTTGAACCCATTTATTGATAAAATTGCATTCGGTCATATTAAAAACTATATATAATGACATAGTAAATTAAAGAGCATCAATTTTAAGGAAGAATATAGATTGATTAGTTTTAACGTAAAGTCGCTTTTTTCTAATTTACCTGTAACTGATATCTTGAGCTTCTTCCTGAAGCAACTAGTCATTTATTCTCTCCCCCTGTCTTTGTGATACAGTAGATTGTCATTTTCAATTTGAAAATAACTTTTATCAAAAAAAATTTGATCATGCAATGGGTAATTGCGTATCTCCTCCTCCTGAGTAAATTATATTTCGAATTTTTCGAAACAGAAATGTTAACTCCAATTCTGCCTAGTCAATTAATTGAATATATTGACGATATATTGTACAACCATCCGAAAACATGAAGAAAGGTGCCTATATATCAAAATTAGATTAATCAGTACTGACAATTCAATTTACCATGGAAGAAGAAGTAAATTGTAAACTGCACTTTGCAGATGTCCTTATCAACAGGTTGCATTTTGAGTGTACACTGATAACCCATCAATGTAGTTTCTTATGCCCACTTTATTCTTCCTATCCAAAAGATGTCAAAATATCTGTTTTTCAGGATGTCAAGAATTTGTTCCCTGAATTCTTTAGTAATACAATTAATAGCACACTTCTATTAATCGCTCATTGAAATATCCCGCCTTTTACACAGACTTAAGTTTTGAAGGGTGTTGAAAAAACCCTTTCCAATTTCTTCAATGCTGTTGCGTTAACAAAACCTGTTTAATGTTAAATGTCATAGTTTAATCATATGATTAGTCACTGGGTCAACTTCCTAGAATTTGCTGAAATCTTGATTTTAATATAGTTTTTCTAAAGCGAAGAATGTAGGTAACTTGTAAATTAAAAACTCCCCTGGGCAACTGGAGTATAGAGTTATTTATAAAATTCCGTGTATTGTTGTAATATAATATACATAGGTCAGAGTGGTAAATCATTAAATATACGTGTCAAACACAAATCAATAATTAAAGATCAACAAAATAGGGCCTTATTCTTATATAAATAATGAGAATCATGATAAAAATTGCACAAAAGCTAGAATGATAAGACATAAAAAGTCGATTTTTAAGAAACATTATCAAGTCATTTTTGATTAAAATTAACGGATCAAATACTATAAACGTTAATAATGTTAACGTGAAAAACAGCTTTGTCCAAAAGGGTTGATAGCTAACAGATAAGTTTACTTATTTCTTCCTAAAGTCCTTTCATTACCTGACCCTCCTGAAGACGGGTTATCCGAAAATTTGAGTTAGTAAGTGTGTCCTTTCTCTGCATGTTACTATTTTTCGTTTTTGAACTTGTTTGGTTGAGTTCTGATCAACTTTTCGATTTTAAACTAAATTTACAGAAGGAAGACACACAAAAATTACAAAAACTGACTATTATATTTTGTTTGCGTCATATTCAGATGGAAAGGTGTGAGCCAATGCGAAGATAATGAGGACTGAAGTCTAATTCATTCAACAGGTATTCATTCAATTTGGTCAACTTAAGGATGAAGAGGAAACAAAAAAATAAAATGAATATAATAGCAACAATAATGAAATATAAAAACAAATAAGATGAGGTAAATATTAAACATTAATCAAAAAACTAAACAAAGAGAAAGAAATAAGTAAACAAATTTGTTTATAATTCATAAGTTAGTAATAATAATGAATAATTAAGGACTGTGGTTAAACCCAGGAGCAAACCTACCTACTAGGAGACAATTAAAAGCTTCTTTTGAAGTTCTCCAAATCATATTAACGTTGGGATTAGAAATTTCCTGTATGTTCCCGTGTAATAACTGTACACGGAAGATTAACTGGGTAGAAACCTAACGCAAATAAAAGCAGTGCAGTTAGTACACTCTAATCAATAAACGCGGTCACAAAAAGTACAAGAGCCTTTATGAGGAATATAGTAGGTGTGATTGGTAGGGAAGTAAGTGAAGGCAGGAATACGCTTGATGGTAGGGTATTTGTGTGGCCGTATACCTTCGTTCCAGTAAGGTCTTTTTAAATGCAAAGTTGTGTTTTTAACAAGAATTTTTTAGATACTTATAAATATTGCAAACATTTTAACAATAAGCTTAAAATGTTGATTGGTACTGAAATTTAAAGAACTCAAATAAGATGAAATATTTTACAAGAAAATTTTAAAGAATAAAAATGAAAATGGATTAAGTCCTTAAGCACTTTATTGATTCAGATAATTTGTTTAAATCTGACTCATGAGAAGACAGGTTCTTCTCATAAGTCATCTCTAGGGGATGAGATGGGCAATGGGAGCTGTGCTGTTTAGGGGGGTATTTTTTGTTCTACCTGAATTCAATATAAGATTTCAACTTGTATGTATTTTAGGGTTTAATTTTAAATTACCGTAGTATTGTTTCATTGATTTCTGTTAATGTGGCATACACAAGCATAAGGCTTGGTTAAATTTTAATATTTATGACTCCCCAGCCATCAGGTACACAACCTCCTCCCTCTCTGTTGGGGGTTGGTAAATAATCACGATTCAAATAGCCTTCAGATACTTTTTTTTTGAGAATTTAGTATATTTAGCAGCTTTTCCTTTATTTTAATTTAAGGCAAAGCTAATTATGGAGTTGTGCTCTCTGGTTGTAAGTTGTGTGAAGTAGCAGACGTAGAGGTAGGAGTAGGGTCTCCTTAGGATGACATCTTTTTCGAGTTTTGCTCAATTTTTTTAACAATAGTTATTTTCAATATTTTTATATTATTCCTTTATAATTGGTATTGCCAGTAATACTATTAAATATTGATTGAGTTTGAAAAGGGGTAGTTTGGGTAGCAGACAGCAGTCGGTCTAGGCACGCCACTGTCTTGAGCTCTTGCAGTCCGCCGAGGTGTTGAACGGTGTGAGTTAGTAGGCCACGACAGAGCGGATGGGGGTGAGGCGACCGCTCGAGCCAGTCAGTCGCCGTCATGAGACTCGCTGTGGCCCTCTGGCTCGTCGCCTGCGCCTCCCTCGTCACGTCGTCGCCCACCCCGAGAGACATGACCGCTGTCGGCTCTCTCTTCCAATGGTTCGAGACTGCCATTGAAATAGTCTTCAGCTACTTCTTCGGGTCAGGTTAGTTTCTTTTTAGTTTACTCCTTTCCCATCCATGGAACATACATAAATAGGGTAGTATGCCCAGATATCATGGGGGGGGGGGGGGGGCATATTTTAGGCGGCACTCTTTTTCCATTTATTTTTTTAAATTTAATAATTAAAAATACTTGAATTTTTACGTATCAATTTAAAATTGTCAACTCAACTATTATATATTAATATTTAAAAATTCTCAAATGAATTCTGAACTTTAAAAGTATTTGTAAATTTCTTTTACCTTTTTATTTTAAATGTGATATTTTGTTTACTGAAACATTTGAACGAAAGATGGCATCGTTGAAGAAAATCTAATAACAATTGCTAAAAGTGGAAATACTTTTGACTGCAAACCTAAATTCAAAGAAGATTATGACTGTAGCCGGTTGTTGTGTCCTTGTCCCAAGGTCGGGATGAATTTCATAGGGAACAAATGAATGTTTGAGATTGTACGGCTAGGATTAATGAAATGCCATCATCAAACTCAAAAGTTGTGGATAGGGCTGCCGGGACAGCAAACTGATCACAGTGGTGCTAATACAAATCATTTCTAATATTCTACTTCTTTTTCAAGTATTTCACCTAAACATATATCTTGTAGAGCTATGTTTGGTTGTTTGTTCATAATAAATTAGATGTATACATAATTAATAAATATTAACGTGTGAACAATAACAGTAAACAACAACAAAAATATAACACGAAAAATAAAAACTATGCTCTAGAAGTCATGGTAACCGGTACATTATACGCTATAACAACTTCATTTACCTAAAACTAATGATATTATTTAAATTAATTTATTAAATATCGCTGTAACAACTAGAGCGTCAAGAAACTAATATATTTAAACGTGGATCCAACTATCATTTTTTCATTTGCAAATTACACCATTAAAAAAATGGGAATGGACACTTAACATTCAAACTTGCTATGAGTGAACGTAATGTCAGCTCGTTTAGATTCAATTTAGTTTTGTTATATTTCAATGCAGATATATTATCAAATAGATAGATTATCAAACACCCTGATTATGTATTAGAAACTCAAAGTAATAATTTTAACCGATTCTTTTGTTTTATTGTGGCTATATACTTTTTTTTATTATTTAAACCGTTCCCCTAGCGGGTTAAAAACGTCAAACTTTTACGGTCTTTTTGTTTGATCGGCGATTCTACATTGGGAGTCCTAAATTTTCCGAATTCAAGTGTATTTAGAGTAGGGATCTTTAACGAGTACCCGACATCATACAGACTCGGAACCGACTGCTTAAAGCCCTCTCCGAGGGCGACATACTGAGATTTATTCACTTCCCCTGTGAATAAATCGAGGGCTATGTGGGTATCGAACCCAGGACCTACCAGTTCAGGAAGAGTACATTAACTACTCAGCTAACCTGGCCTCTTTGACGGTATTTATTTAATTAGTCATAACACACTGTTTTATATGAATGATTGATCTGCCACGTTATAATTATTACTGAAATCCGGGCCTGAGTCTAATCGGACTATTGAGCTCAGCAGACATAGCCGTCGTATTGTGATTCCCTTTGTCGTTTGTTTCTACGTATAACTTCTGATTTTAAGATTTTTAATAAACTTCACAGTAGTCTCGAGAAAAGAATCTGTCACTTCTATTGGTTAAAACTCTTAACTTACGTACGATTTGCCAAAAATCTTTAAAATCTTAAACACGATTACATAGCATTCATATGGAATGTCTTCAAAGGTATCTGTCTCTTCCAGATGTAGTTTTCATATGATGTTAATTATAGCTGGCATAAGTGAAAGTGAATATGACAATGCCCAGTGGTATATTTTGCAAATATTTTTACAACACTCTGAATATTTATTATTTTGTTGACAAATGTATGATCAGTTGAACTAAGCTATTCAGACATATTATACGTACTTCTTTTTTCATCAATAAATCGATTGAATCATTGAGGAAGCTGGAATTGTTTTATTATTTTTTGGTCTGTCAGTACATCAGACTAGAATCACTTTCTTGAAATCAGGACACTGCACATACCACTGAGAATTCTAGTTTAGTATTTTTACTAAAGAGCTCTTTGAGGCCTACTTTCTTTCTTCGATAGAAAAGTACAAGAACTAACATTTCTGCTTTAGCCTCTTAAATCTTTGAGAACTTACTGCGTAAGCTCAAAGGCAGTCCTTTCCAGCATTTCTCTTCATTATATACCAAGGAGATCTGCATATCACAGCGCATTGAAACCTTGAATATTTAGAGTAGACACTAGTTATCCACAACTATAGAGGTGATAGCACACATTCCTGTGAACAGCCTATAGTGATAACAATTTCAGTTACGGTAGTTCCTATATATCTACGGCAGCTTATCCAAAACTCCTTCAATATCTAAGAAGCAGCGCTGATTAATTCCTTTAAGATTATTAGGAAGTTTTCTATTTTGCAAACCAAAGCTTTTGAAACTTTGTTGATTTGCTCTTCTAACATGTATGTTGTCCCTTATGACGATGCTTATTTACCGAAAACTTGACATTTAAAAGATTTAAAAGATATATAGGTACCTAAGTCACTGTAGTTAATTATTTCAACATAATTCATGTTTTATTATTAATTTCAGTCGTTATATTAATTTTCAAAATTAAAAATTTCAGGTATACCAAAAAGTAGAACACAGAATATTGAGATTAAATCGAGAACTATTCAGTTTTTCATTTACAGGAACTTGGCCGACTATCACAATCGCAACATTTTCTTTGTCATCGACAAATAGATATGGTAAAATAAAACAAATGCAGACATTTGTAGAACAGTTTGATAATTCTTTTATCATAAAGTTTAATATGTGTCTTTGTTTAGCAACAACAAAATAAATCAGTTTTATTTTATATTGAATTTTAATGGTACTGATAATTTACTTAGAGGAGATAAGTACACTATGTAGACCATTCATGATAACTTAAATTACATTTAAAGTATCATGTTTAATACATTTTATTTTAACATCTTACATGTAGCCTTCAATAATAAGAGTTATCTCAAACACGTCCATTTACAGGTAATTCACACATATAATTTAAACACTTTCACAATCCTACACTGTATGTTTATAAAAGTACTACACTTGGATGAGTCCAAGATATAATGGATCCTAACGATTATCATTATTTCGCTGTCTCGAAGACATAAAGGACAACTACTGAGTAGTGAAGCACTAAATAGAGGAGTTAGTGTGGTCTGGTGAATGCAGACTAATATCTTGAATATCTCTTACTGGAAGACATAAAGGACAACTGCTGAGTAGTGAAGCACTAAATAGAGGAGTTAGTGTGGTCTGGTGAATGCAGACTAATATCTTGAATATCTCTTACTGGAAGACATAAAGGACAACTGCTGAGTAGTGAAGCACTAAATAGAGGAGTTAGTGTGGTCTGGTGAATGCAGACTAATATCTTGAATATCTCTTACTGGAAGACATAAAACATGTGGGCAGGTACAAATATCAATCGGACTTCGTAATCTCTATGTAGCTCTTCAGCATTCAAATGGTCTTTTGAAAAGAAGGAAATAAGTGTTTTTGGCCTCTGTTTATCAAACCATTATGTCGATAGTCTTGTTAATTTGTTATATCCTATACTGGATACAATGAACTTTCAGGTTTTCCCGCCATTATATTAGTTCCTTGTAAGACTGGCGTCATTTTCTAGGAATAGCTGACCACATTGGCCTTTTGCCGTTGCGTGGATGATGGATTACATCGCCATGCATTAGACAGGGCGCCTGTTATTGCCGCCCTTTGCGCTATATCGAGCATGGGGTGTGTTATGATCATCCGGTACACTCCTTACTTCATGCCTTTGTTGAGAAAGCAACACGACCTGCGTCTTAGTCTATTACTACTACTACGATGTGCAATACATCACAGCCCTTGGATTAAAACTGACTTTTCAAGTCATTTATAAAAAATGAACTCTCTTATGAAAATTGGTTGGTAATTTCCTGATTTATCTCGATAAAAGTCATTCTTTTTTTTTTATTTACAGAATACGGATTATTATAATCTAAACAGAGTACAGGAAAACAAATTTTATAGAGTACACATGTTTATACAAGGTAAAATTTAACTTACAGGTAACATAACATAGACCTAAAGTACTGGTTATTAGCTACCAACCTACCACGGCTTTGTCAGTGTAAAAATAATGATAATAAATAAATTTACAGATTTCTGTTTAAAATAACTATATCTTTTCAGTCATTTCTGTATTGTAGAGTACTAAACCTAAATTTCATGTGAATTATACTCATTTAAATTAAAGTATCAAATAAAAACAAATATAATCTATACCCATTAAATACTCTTTAGGGTAACTCAGACATCAGCAAAAATAACTTCTAAAAGTTCATTACTAGTACAATCTGTTATAATGTTGTATTCACTCATATTGGGGAATTTCAATAAATTACATCTCCGCACAAAAAACAATTAAAAATATTTTTTTTGGAAATTTCTCAATAGTTCTAACAGTTACTCTCAGTATAGTAATGTGAAATATTATATTGTATTATTATTATTATTATAATTATAATATAGTAATGTAAAGATATTTTCAGTCGTTTCAAAAATATTGAGTTAATAAGAATTCTCAGTTTTTATAGTATATAATGTGGTTAGCCCTCAACTAAGATGAATACCAAGGAACGAAAGAGCTAAACTTTCTACTCTTTAAACAGTACTACATGTGAAAGTGTGGCAGTTAAAAGAATTAATATTATTTAACCTACAATTTTTAATTTCAACAATGAAATAAATTGCAAACAAACGAAACATAATAGATCTTAAACTAATAACACAATAAATTAATATAATATATTTGTTCTGAACGAATACATTAATCACTGTCGGATTAATGTGAATTAAAACAAATGACAAATGCCAATGTTACATTTATACTTTTTTTTAAAACAAGCTTTTTAGACCTTAAATTAAGTTAAAATGAAAATGGTTTTGAATAAATATAGGGAATAATATTTTTATTGACCTAGTCATTTAATTTAGTCTGAAGAAGTCATCTATATAGAACTCTGCTCGGTGTGGTAGTGATGTTACTTTGGTTTATCAGAGTAGTGTCTATCTATACGGGCTGTTGAAATATTCTAATTAGGGCAGATTGTTATATGAAATCATGTTTATCAAGTCATTTTGCAACGCACATATATAATACAACAATTAAACATACACTTCTATGAAACATCAGTAGCCTGCTTCTTGGAGTTTCCGAATAAATGGGTTTGGTTGTTTATCTCTAGAACCCTAAGAGAAGTGTGACACTCATAACAAACAGACAGATGCTGCGACCTTATTATATCATATAGAAATTAATAGTATATTATAATGAGTGAAAAAGAATAAATGGAAAAATCTGGAGTGGCCTACACTCAACTTTACAAAAAGTAAAGTTGACGTATGTGACCTTTCTGGTTCCCTTTTTCTTTGTTAATATAAGCTTTGTATTGTGATTTCTTTATTCAACATCAACATTTTTCTTCACTAATTATCTTTCACCTCTGATGGTTGTGTGCTTTGTAAAAATCTTTTCCTCTTCAAGGTGATTGCCTCGTTTTCAGATTGAATGAGATTAAAGGTTTTCGTAACTTTTAGATAGAATCTATATTCTTCGTATTATGTTGATTACATTTTATAAATAGTAGTTAAGAAAAATATTTTTGTTCATTATAAAACTGATGGACATAATATCATTGGTATTACTAATAAAGCAGTAATAACTTTTGTAAAGCCAAAGTAAAAATTTCGTGTTACGAAATAATGTCTTACAGCAGAACATGGCTTTTGACCAAATAGCGAGTGGATCTTTTACTTTTTATTGTCTAAAAACAAAATATTGTCTAAAAACACATTTTGGCCAAGAAAGTGACTTTCCCGTCATACATAATTGCTCCCAAACTATGCAGCTCATCTATACTATGCTGCCCATTTTTGTGTAAAATATCAATTTGATACATTAAAGATTGTGGTAGTGTCTACACAAACTTTAGATATACACCCACCCACACAAACTTTATAAAACGACTTTGGTGACCTCAAAACATCTAATTCCGTCAAAATTTCGTGATTGAATTTTTTTTACGTTTTCTATACTTTACTTATAGTAAAGTAAAAAAGTGAAACAAAAATGATAATTATATAATAGGTAGATATAGGGAAAACTCTAACGCACTTTAAAGAACTGAATGAACAAAATATATTAAGAAATACAAATGAAGTTGATGTTTGAAACATCTAATACTGATTAAGGAAGGAGTTGTTTGTGTAAGTTGTGTGACGAACGACGGACCGAGGTGCGTGTTATCGGCCAAAGCACCGCTCGCATCGCGGTTCCTCTATTAATTGCCGTCACAAGTGAGCAAGCTCTGTCAATACATGCTCGCCGCCTTACAGCCGTTCTACTCTTTAACTGGCATCATTTCGCTAAATGACAACTTGCAACTAACCTACCTTTTCCTGTAATTTTACTTTCCGCAATTTAACTATCCAATTTTAGTCAACTTCCTTCCCATCCATAAATAGGACATTAATGTAAATCATGAATGAAATCTTCTAGATTTTTTGTATTCATAGTAATTGACCTACTAAAATTTTTTTATGACTAAATGCCAATATTTCTGCCAATGAGTAGTGGTATTATTAATAATTAAATTTACGTAAAGTTTAAATTATCTAAACATATTATAATGAGTAACAATGTTTAACAACTGTTTAAGAATTGTAAGTTCATTTCCAACAACGACACTAACAGACTTTCATTTTTTAGGAACGTTCTAAGATTGAAATGTATGGCTCATTTGTTATTTGGCTCCCATTTTAGTTATACAATTTGGTTACCCCATTGGGAGGAGCCATATTACTAGATTAGACTACAACGGGGTGTTCAAAATTTCACCTTTTACATGTTTATTATAAAATAGTGGAAAGGTTTATAACTCTACATGAAATCTAGAGCCATGGACAAGATTTAAAACTACAATCCTTAGTGCTAAAGACAAGTACGGTATCTGTTTTACTACTCCAACTCCAAATAACAATAAAGTAAAATTAGTGCAGATATCTCAGTAGTAGTCTGAACTGCTTTTATATATCCTAGTTATATTAGTTGTGGAATACTAAGAACTTATTCTACCCAATTGCCATAGACGTGTTGAATACACAGTTCCTAGTAGATCTTGGCAGTTAAGCAACATTGGGGGCTGTTTTGACTCGGACTTCTTTAGTAATATACCTCATCTTCGCCCCTAGTGGGGCCATGCAGCTATATCCGCGGGCTGCATTGGCTTATACGTATATATCCACAGGTTGTTTGAACAAAAAGTAGAAAATGCCACTGACCTTACCTGTAGGTAAAATGCCTGACCTTACCCCTAGTGGGGCCATGCAGCTATATCCGCGGGCTGCATTGGCTTATACGTATATATCCACAGGTTGTTTGAACAAAAAGTAGAAAATGCCACTGACCTTACCTGTAGATGAGCAGGTTCAGTAGGACCTTGGTCCTACCGAAACTCTTAAAAAAGTCGGCACAACGGGTGGCGAGGGCTCATGAAGGGGTTCTCGCTTCATCCTACCAACTGAGGTTGGACTCTTAGTGGCTGTTGGTTCTCACCCAAATGGAGTACACCCTTGCGGTTGCTGTGTGAGAATCAATGACTTCTCAGGAGGATGCCTGCTTAGCATACCAAGGAACTAGGGATCCCAAACCCTTACCAGTGGGAACGGGCCATGAACTCAGTTGATTGGACTGAACAATTAGTACTTGCCTGGTAGAGGCTCGGGCTCTTGACAGGAACTCAGAGTGGGGACGATTAGATACTACCCCTTTGAGCCGATGTATGTTCAGAACAGGTGGCAGTTAGCTAACGAGAGACCTTTGAGGCTCACATAACTAGCACAGACCAGGTGGCGTTTAGCCAACGAGAGATTTATAATCTCTCTCTATGAGTTTTTTTTTGTTTTTTTTTTGACGTACTAACAACACTCCTCACAATGACGCCCTGATGGGGTTTGATGAACTACCGGTAGCAACCCCTAGTCCCGGGGTAACGAACATTGTCCTCTTCAGAGGGGGACGACCGACTTCAGAAGAACACTAGGGTAGTCCTAAAACCGTAAGGCATTGTAGGTCAGCTTGACCATCGGTAGTACCCCTCAGCTGAATGGGTGCTTGATTAAATAAGCCTTGATTTCACCATCTGAAGGCTCATAAGGCGTAAAACCGATAAGTTTGGATGACAGATAAAAAAAAGGAACTTATAGCCTCAGCTCTTACAATAAAAGACTTAAATTAAATCTGGAAAATAAAAGTAGGTTACTGTGGTGTATGTAGTTACTTTATGGCTTTTGTTTATGCAGTCAACGAAGTATTATTTTATCATTAATTTCAAACCTGTACAAAAACAGTCCTGTTTAACAAAGTCCTTGAGACTAGATTCTATAAAGAATAAAGACCACCTCTATCATAAAACAATGAATAGAGCCCGAAATATACATCTTATAAATAAAGATTACTAGCATGACTACCACTGCCTGAATAGCGCAAAATTGGTTAATATAACAATCAACATTGTTTTAGTGTACTTATATTTCTTTGAATTGTGATTTCCGTTATATATGGAATCAGAGGTTGCTTTTAATATTTATATATTAAATCAAAGGTTGCTTTGACACTAGCTTAAATCACATCACTAGCCGACTGGGTTCAGACCTAGTCATCAAAACTTGCAAACTGAGAGGGTTGCATTCCCAAGCAGTTATTATCATCCTGTAGGAAAAAAATAATATCTATTAATATATCTACTTAACTCAATCAGTCATTCATCAAATATTTTGCGGACAAACAGACAGACAGAAATTGTTCTAAGGATGGATTCGGTTTTGAAACGTATACTTAACTATAGTTAGGAAACGTAAAGATAACATAAAATGAGTCAGTTCTAAGCAATATACAGACAAAACCTTCCTTTTATTTATAGACTATATAGACTATATATATATATATACATATATATAGACTATATATATAGACTATACATTATATTGTATATTCATTGGATATTTTGAATACAGTTAGTGATATCTATATTTCCAATTTTCCAGTTACTCTGCCATCGTGCAGAACAGCTAAGGTCAGGTTAGAGAACCCTAACAACCAAAGGAGGCTCACATTGAAAAAGATTAACAGTTCTTAATTCTGTCAACTGATTATTCCATTCCAAATTTATGGAATTATACATCCGGACTATATATTATATATATATGACTATACATCCGAGTATAGTCATTAACACAAGAGCTAATGAAAAACAAGTTTGGAATACACAACGATATCCATTTTGTTAATATATATTTAGTGTGTCCACCAACAGATGAGGGGATGAACTTCCACAGGGTTTCTGTGTCACATAGGTATCAGCTAATGTTTTCCATCTTGGATGATATTAAAAAAATTGTTTATAATATTTTTTGTAACAATATTTACTAATTTATAGATATCATATAACAGTCAATATAAATTTTGTCCTGAAGTTTTGTCAACGTAATCAGTTTATAGAGGCTTATACAGTGTCGAATTAGGTGCCAATGTACGGATTATTTTTGATTCGGCACCCGTTTAATCCAAGGGATAATATCACCCATCTATAGGCTAACCACGCCCAATGTGCTTAACTCCGTTGATCTAACAGGAGCCGGTGTAGTCAACTTGGCTATGCCGGTCGGCAGAGTTGGTTGGGTGTGGTTAAATCGTTTTAAAGTTATAGATGGTCATGTTCGAATGTTGGTTATTGCTATCACTAGATGTTTAGTGTAGTGGAAATAAATGGGAAAATGGAAAGAGAATGTGTTTCTCACTCGTCATGCTTGTACTTTTATCTGTGGCCTAAATAACTTTGAAAGTAAAACAAAAAACAAAAACTTATAATCTAGAATGATTTATAGTGAAAAGCGTAGGTTTTGTGATAATATGAATCAAGCAAATGAACGTGATTGCGGGCAAGAATGACATTTGGGCGAAGGAAAGTGGACTGGAGAGTGTAGCCTTGGAGGAGCAACGTCCCATCAAGGGACGCACGGCGGAACGCTTGGCTTTCCTTGGCTGTCTTTGACCCACTGCCAGCACTTCCTTCTCAGGCTTGCCTGCCAGTCTAGCCATTCCTTAGACAACAACCTAACTTGTAACACCATTTCCAAATCACTTTCTGTCGAAATTAAAATAACGCTTTTTGTTCTTACAATGGTTAAAATCTGTGAGCCCACCCATATCAAGGAGGTGACCTTTTTGGATTAAAACAATAGTACGCACACATTTTTAACTTTTTTGAGACATTCAGGGCTAATTGTTTATATTTCACTCTGTTATATTTTCACATATATTAGATGTATTTCATGTACTCGTAAATAAAATGACATTTCTGATAGGGATCAAACTGAAATTCAAGAGGCATCCACAAGTCAATAAAGGAAGACACAAAACTCTAAGAAATCGTTATCTAATTACATATGATAAATTAGTAGTTATTAATATCAGGATGCACCGAAGAATTACATGGAAAAACAGACGGTGGGTATGAAACACCAGATCCGCCAGTCCATTTCACTAAATTTAAATCTATCTGTAAAATAAAATATTTTATTTTAGAAAACTTGTAAATAACTTACTCTGTGACAACAAAGCAAATGCTTGTAAGAGGATCAGCAACTTTGACAAAATTGGCACCTCAGCAAATACGACAAAGGTCTCAAGAACGAATATTGAAGTTTATAAATGAACCACCTTCCGTTCCTAAACATGCAACACACTTAAGGTATTCGTGAAAGGGCAATGGTGGCCACAGTACTTAGGGCTCTTAGCTCCTGCCTTTTAACAATAATAACAATAATAATTACTTTATTATAAACTAGCAAACGTACCCGTCTTTGACGGAGTCACAAATTCGATTATACACCGTATTCCAAAATATCATTAGAAATTATAGAATAGTAGAAGATATCATTATTAGTACAGTGTTAAGCAAATGCCTCTGAATATACCACATTAACTGTCTGACCTTCAGGTTCAAGAAAAAACAAAGAATTGGAACCTCTGACTCTTGGGCAAGCAAACTATGGGTAAAGTTGACCATGTGACAAAAACTTGGTCTCACTCACTTCAATTCCTGTGGTAGATAGAGTTTCCCCTTAGGACTTAGTTACCGTGTTGCAAAACAAACGCTGACAGGATATTGCAATCGTTTGAATGGAAACGGATAGTGGCTCAGAATCAATGGTATGCGTGGTATACACACAGACTCCCCGGTACCATACCTAGTCATGATGTCTATGACGAATCTGTGCAGAGCACAAACTCAGAGTCGTGCCTGTCCAGTCATGTCCCGTTGCACATTTTGGGGCACTCAAGTTTCGCAACATGAAATTTGTTACTACTAATCTCTATTTCTTAATCTACTCTTCAGTAATCTACTCTCTTTACTGACTTGTAAGTTCTTTCTTCGGCTTGGTATAGCGTAAGTACTTGTCTGTTGATGTTTCCTGCTTGCTCAGTAGTAAGAGTTGAGAATTGCTCATTCACAAAGCTATTCATTCTGAATAGATAACACATCTGAAACTCTGGGAAACACCTTTTCAATGATGTCAAATCTATATAAATAAAATAATGATTTTGTCTGTACATTGCTTAGAACTGACTCAATTCAAGTTTTCTTTACGTTTCATACATTCGAGAAACCGAATCCACCCTTAGAAAAATTTCTGTCGGTTTGTCGGTTTGTCGGTTTGTCGGTTTGTCGGTTTGTCTGTTTGTCGGTTTGTCGGTTTGTCTGTTTGTCCGCAAAACTTTGTCACAAGTAAACTCAGCTACCATAAAACATATAAAGCTGAAACTTTTACAGTAGATTTGTGTAGGTCTAACTTAAAATATAGGCTCTGAATTATTTGGAAATTCAACGTAGAAGTGAAGTTATGGACGTTTAAAGCAAAAACGTTTGTCACAAGTAAACTCAGCCACCATAAGACATGGTGAGCTGAAACTTTGACACTGGATTTGTGTATGCCTAACTTAAAATATGGGCTCTAAATAGATTCATAATTAAGTACAGAAACGAAGTTATAGGGCTTTAAGCGTATTTTCCTAACTTCACAGACAAGTTTGTTTTGAAAATACACAGGTGAAGCAAGTAGGTATTGTTAGTTGATTTTAATTTCATTGGAGCATATGAATACATTGCGTATTTGACATCTTTGAAAAAGTGTTTCCCAGAGTTCAGGATGTACTATCTATTACGAATAAATAGTTTTGTAAACGAGCAATTCTCAACTCTTAATACGGACAGCTTCCTGCCGGACAGGCAGGAAAAATCAACAAACAAGTTCTTACGCTATATCATACCGAGGAAAGACCTTACAGGTCAGTAAAGAGAGTGATTAGTGATGAGGAAACAGTACATTATCTAACTGAATTTCTTGACTGAATTTAATTCTCCTGGACTGACTGCTCATGAGTAAAAACTTAAAGTAGGAGCACCAATCATACCGCATTTTAGTAGCAGTAACAAATTTCATGTTACGAAACGTAAGTGCCCGAAAACTGTGCAACGGGACACGACTCTGAGTTCGTACTCTACACAGATATGCCATAGAGGCGTACATAATTACTGGATGTGGTATTGGGGAGTCTGTGTGTATACCACACATACCATTGATTCCGAGCCACTGTCTGTTTACGTTGAAATGATTGCAAAGTCCGGTCAGAGTCTATTTCGCAATGACGTTAACTAAGTTAAGTCGCAAAGGGAGACTTCATCTAACGCAGGAATACAAGGTAGCGAAACCAAGTTTTTCTCACATGGTCAAATGTAGTTTACTTGCTCAAGGGTTAGAGGTTTCAACTCTTTCTTCTACCATGAACCTGAAGGACAGACAGCTAATGTAGTGTATTTAGAGGCATTTGTTTAACACTGTAGTAATAATGGTATTTTCTACTGTTCTATAATTTCTAATAACATTTTGGAATACCAAAAATGACGGAACTTCTGATTCCGTCAAAGACGGGTACGTTTGCTATGTATTATATATAACTGTAAACTTTTTTTTAATTTAATATTTGCTTAATAAATACACTGGTAATAATGTAAGGTATGGGACCAGAGTAGCTCAATGGCTTGCGTGATCGCCGATGACAGTAGTGCAAATGTATATAAATGTAACAAACAAATATTTTTTTGAATTTAAAATGTGGATAATATAAAAAATGGTAATAAAGTAAAGAGATCTAGCCAGGGTAGCCAGAAGCTTGCTTGCTCGCCGATGACAGTAGTGCAAATGAATTATAAATAAGTACAACAAAAATATTTTTTTTTAATTTAATATTTGCGTAATATAAACACGGGTAATAAAGTAAGGTATGGAACCAGAGTAGCCCAGTGGCTTGCGTGCTAGCTTTTGACTGGGAGCACTTTAATTAGAACTAACTCATTTCAAGTTTTCTTTACGTTTCATACTTCAGAGTAGCCACATGTACCCAGGGAAGAATTTCTGTCTGTCGGTTTTTCCACAAAATATTGCCACCATAAGACATATAAAGCTGTAACATTGATTGTAGATTTGTGTATGTCTAACTTAAAATCTAATCTTTGTATACAGAGGCATTTGTTTAGCACTGTACTAATAATGGTATTTTCTACTATTCTATAACTTCTAATTGTAGTATTAGTATAATACTATAATTGATATTTTGGAATACCAAGTATAATAGAATTTTTGATTCCGTCAAAGACGGGTACGTTTGCTAGTACACAATATATTAATATGCTCCAATGAAATTAAAATCAACTAACAATACCTACTTGCCACACCAGTGAATTTTCAAAATAAACATGTCTGTGAAGTTAGCAAAATACAGCTTAAAGCCCCATAACTTGACTTCTGCACTGAATTATCAATCTATTCAGACCCTATATTTTAAGTTAGGCATACACAAATCTTGTGTCAAAGTTTCAGCTCGCTATGTCTCATGGTGGCTGAGTTTACTTGTGACAAACGTTTTTGCGTTAAACGTCCATAACATCACTTCTACGTTGAATTTCAAATAAATTTAGAGCCTATATTTCAAGTTAGACATATACAAATCTACTGTAAAAGTTTCAGCTTGATAAGTCTTATGGTGGCTGAGTTTACTTGTGCAAAATTTTGCGGACAAACCGACAGAAATTTTTCTAAGGGTGGATTCGGTTTCTCCAATGTGTGAAACGTAAAGAAAACTTGAAATGAGTCAGTTCTATGCAATGTATAGACAAAATCATTCCTTTATTTATATAGATTTAATCATAGTTCATGAAAAGAAAACTGACTAAGAGACGTATTGAGGCCCCGAATGTGATGTGTTTTTCCCTCTAAGGTAGTATCTTTCATGAAGTGAGTTTATTATATTTGCACACTATCCATTTTTATACGGCATTTGTAAAATAAATAATAACAATATTAGTACAAATAAATACTTAAAAATTAATAACGTTTGCGTGTAATGAAGATTAAATACAAAGTAAATAACAAAATGAATGTGAAAGAGCTGAAATGTTGTGTCCAAGGAGTACAAACATTTGTGGTGCAAACTGCATCCTTCTTCAAGATCTATACTTCTTTTTTACATATAATTATTTATGCATGCACCACACTAGTGTTACATGCTCTATAATACAACTGTACACTCGTATATGTATCAATTATTATAATGGAGATATGTTATATACAATAAATACGTTTGTGAAAGTTTGAAGCAGTCCTTCATTTAAACATATATTCTTAAATAACGCCCCATATTTGGCTTGTATCTGTTTCTTACACAATTTCTCCAGTTACCGGAATTCCTTCCTCATCTCTTCATTAAAACTATAAAGCTAATCACCAATATTGTTAGTCGACATGTTTTGAATGTACCACATTCATCATTAGGACAATAATGAGAATAATAGTAGGATTGTCAATTTATATATACAGAGGAGGATTACAATTGGAATGTTTTTAGGAAATGTTTTATAAACTGGTTTATATGTTTTAATAAATTTATTTATGGAATGTTTATATTGCTTTATAGTTTTAATGAAGAGATGAGGAAGGAATTCCGGAAACTGGACAAATTGTGTAAGAAACAGATCCAAGTCAAATATAGGGCTTATTCAACAATAAATATGTTATATACAAATGCAGCATGTGAAAATGTTACAATAAACTCCCTCCAAGTAAGGGTACAACATTGGAGGAAAAAAAACAATACAAATATTTAGGATCATCAATATACATTTTTAAATATTATTAATAAGTCATACAGTATTAATTACTAAACAATTAAAATTTTTCACGAAGTGAAGGCTATATTTGTATGGTTCTATTTATATGAGGTGGAATGAAGGGTAGGTCATGTTTTGACACAAAAAGATGGATGGATTGAATAAAAAGAAGTTTAAATATTAAAAATTGGATTTCATGCTATGGTTTTATTTTGTGTGTTACTGTTGTTAAGTATATTTTTTTTCTGTTTATTAATACAAATTGTTCAAGCATAGCTTAAATATTAATTATTTGTCTTTATTTTTTAATTATATATATTTCAATGAAAATATATTGCTTTATTTTATATTATTGCAAAATATTCTTCGTTAAACTGAATATAAATTATAATGATACCTCATATAGATCTTTGAGTATACTTTCTGACTTTCTATAGTTTTTACCAAGAAGTTTTTAAACAGAAAAATGACACTTTTTAGACAAGAGGAATTAATTATGAAGAAAATTTGTAATGCTGACTCTTGGTGACTGACTACTGGTTTCATTTATTCGTTTAATTATTAGCAACATTACAAAATAGCTGATTCCCAACATTTTTTATTTATAAGAGGGGATATTTTAAGAAGCAAAATCTCTATGCATTGTTTGTAGGATTAGAAAAATGAAAGTTGCTGAGCTTATGAAAATCTGAACAATGTAGGACTATAATTGGGCTGCATCCGAGCGTGAGACAAAAATAAGAGGTAAGGAATTATGTTTTGAGGACAATGCACTTCCTATGAATTTTACCGATGACCGACTGTGCATTTTAATTTATTTTCTCCTGCATCCCATCAGACTTATGAATCAGTGTTGTACTCCTCTCACAGAGTCATAATTTAATAACAAGTAATATGAAACTTCATTAAAGAAAGTTAGGTTCGGCCTAATTCTTTCTTCTTTACAAGTATGAAAAAAAAGTTAGATTATCAATTGTCAGCGGGTGTCAAATAATCGTCACTTAGATTTAAGATTAAACATGAGGAACTTACATCTGATATAGTGATAGAGTTTGGACTGAAGGATCGAATCTTACTGATAACTCCGGATTTTCCTCCCTCCCTTCGTTCTTCTTAAGCACACCGCCTTTGGGAGAGGACATGAGCCAATCATTCATTGATTGTGCGATATCGCGTACAAACTAAAGATACCTATTTTATTAAACTTGAAGACGTTCAAATGAAGGAATCCCGAGGTAGAATCAACCCATTAATATTACATGGTCATTAATATCAATAGGACAAACTTCCAGTCTCTATAATCTTCCGCCGTGAAACATGTTTGGAAACAAACATTTACACTTCTCAGCTGTAAAATTATATAAAATGCATAAATTAATTGCACAATATCTGACACATGATTACGTATGATCAAATCCAAGTGATAGCCATAATTAAATGGATTTTAATAATCCATAATTATGGATTTAATTTTAAATCACTAATTTAAAATTTGAAAGAAAAATGATATAACCTAAACACTTGTAATAATTTACACAAACAAATATAAACAGTTCATTTGAAATGTTAAAGAATCATCCACACATATTTTTTAGTTGTCAATAACTAAAGAAAATTCTCACAACTTCATTTTATAAATCCAACTGTAGAGAATTTATACAATATATCTATTGATATAGTTTAGTTATGCGAATTTATATGTGTACCCACCTGAACAATGTAATAATTTTTTACCAAGTTTGACTAAATTTTGCAAGGCCTTCTAATATAAAATCTGTATCAAGAATAAAAATAATTTCCATTTCAGTTATACAGCCGATTTCAATTAAGCATGACTAGAGCCAGTGTCATACCATGCCTACAGCTATTTCTAATAATTGTCCTTTTTTTGTTTAGTATTTCACATTTCATTATTAAAAGTTAATGAAATCTTTATTAACCAATATTTATGTAAGGACAATATTCAATACGAAATATAAGTAGTGAAGAATCACTAAAAGAAGGGGTTAAAATTATTACCTATTTCCTGACTAGAATTCCATAAAGTATACATCTCATTCTTCAGTATTACATAGAAGTAACAGGGTTTTTGTACAGTGGAACAATTATATGTATGTCAAATGACATTCAAATTTCTCAAACAGCCCAACCCGCAGTGTGTTTGTAAAATCTTTGACACAGACAAACTGGCAGGTGTCATAAAAAATAGACTCAGGGGACCTTAAAATATTTAAGTCCATAAAAATCTCAGAGTGTGAATTATTTCATACCAAGTATACTTTGTTCCAACAAACATAAAATATAATACTTGCATGCAAATAAGTGGAAATCATTCTTTAAACGTATTGGTTCAAAAATACAACATATCTGTGATATGTTATACCATTATTATATTACAAACTGATAAATGCATATATCATACATATTTATTATCATTCTACAATTATTTAACCAAATTATTATGATGAAGTGAAGAAGCACGTAACGTTCAAAGAACACAAGCAAGTACACGCTTACGCTGAACTTTGTATATACCTCCACTAACATTTCATCAAATAATTTTATAATTTTTTAATGTTCAAACTTCAAAGTAACGCTTTAAAAGAACTTCGATTTTAAAAAAATATTTCAACTTTCACTAAATCAATTTGTTTCTTGCCTGAGAAAACGTCTCTAAATTAATGTACACAAATCAAAAAAGTAGAATATGCAGATATTATTCTAAGTTGTTTTGGGGTTTTTTAGGGCTTTATTTTCTCTTACAAAGGTCCAAAGTTATATTTTTTCTTTCAGTACTAATTTAAGATAATTGTAATATACGAAATCGTATTAATATAATGTTGCTGGTTAATGGAAAAAAAATGTACCATGATGCTTCTTTTGAAAATGACGTCACAGTGAAAATTGTTCGAATAAAAGTTGTAGAGAACGAAATGGGTCATGGATCGTATGTTTTCAGATTTTTTACTTTAGCCATTTCATTTAAGATATAATAATGCCGAAATTTTACTACACTCTTCGTATATCTGTCAATATTTAACTAATGATACCTTTTTGGTCTATTACTGTTTGCCCGATAAGCTAATGCTAAAAAGTATCAAAACTCTACTTTTCTGTATAACACTTTCGGCTAATAAATAAACTATATTTTCAAGGCTAAACTATATTTTCAATACTTTGCACAAAAAGTTATCCAGGAGAATTCGGAAGAAAAATATTACTCCAATTCAAATGGAATACTATTTCAGCATTAGAAAAAACACACGAACAGAGTGACCTGCTATATTTATATATTTCAAATTCAATTAAAACTTAATTTTTTAGTTCTAAGTTAAACACTATATGGACCTGATGCAATAACTTGTAGTCAGTCAATTCACAATTTAAAATAAGAATTTACAATAGTAAATTTAGTTAGAGCAACACAATGCCATTTGCGATGCTCTGATAGGTTCTGATATCTTATTCTCTTATTTGGAGAGTTATGTTATGACAATTGAAATATTAATATAACAATCAAACCTCTGGTTACTGAGTGTCAGTACTGCTCACATAAGCTGTGTTGGAAGCGCTGCGGTCAGCTGGTCTTCCGTAATGGGTGCGCTCCGCTAATTGTACCATTTAATAATAGACCAATTAACTCTCACAACACTCAAATACCTCCTGGATTTAGATCATTTTTCTTTCAACATCGACATGTACTACTTTTAATCAAGAAATGGCACTTGCTGTTCATCTTTGAAAGGGCACTTGTGAAAACTATTGTGACAAAAAATCGTCACAATTGATGTCATCGTTAGAAAATTGAGTTGATATATTATTGACAACTGAAACTGTACTGTTTGCATCTAATTATGACAAGTATTGTACTTCTTTTGGAATGCCTTCATTCTGACACATAAACTGATATTGTTTGCCCATCAACTGACTGTTGTTGAAGGAGGAGCAACGCATTAATGTCATCTAAATAACAGAAGCCACTGATTCTATGCACCACTGTTGGCATATTGGATAGTTTTGTCCATCGACTGAATGTTATTTAAGAATCAGAGGATCAAATTAAAGATAGGTATGGTCTTTGAAAAAGCGTTTCACATTCTCTGGTGTACGTACTTGCAAAGGAACCAATACATTTTAAGCCATAATATTAAAGATATAATTATTAATATTTACATTTAACACTTTTCCTTCAATAATGATCACTTTGGAGTTTTAAAAATATTATATGCAATAAGAAAATAATCAACTTTATATATTTATGCTAATCAATGAAAGGTGTTTGCTTAGTCATCCTAGTAAATGGCCGAAAATATATTAATTATATCTTTTTGTATTAAAATATTATTTGTTAATATATGTAGGCCAATAATGTATTTCTCTGATTCATAGTTTACAAGTACTATGTATTGGTAGTCATTTAAACACTTTCTATGGTTACCTTGACACATGGACTGCAGGAACATGAAACAGTGGACTGGTACAAAAGTTTGGCGCTAAAAAAAGTTCCTGGCCCCTGACTTTTTCATTTTATCACTATTTATTACTACTTACTGGCAAGCTGAATCAAAAATAGCACCACTGGCGTCGTATCTCAAAGCTTTGAAACCTTACGCCATATTTAGTCTAATACGGTCATTAAAAATGAATTTCACTTTTTATTAAAATAATATTTCTTCAAAACATGATTATAAACTATATGTGTAAAATTTAACCGACATTTTTTCTCTTACTTACCAGATATCCATCCTAAAATTATCATCAGATGAAGAAAGCACACTCTATCTGGAAGAGTCGGAAACCTTTGAACATACGAGTATGATATTGTAATGCGAGACAGTGCCTTTAAGAGTTCAAAGATTGTTGATAAGTCATGCTAAAAACCAATAGATGTGAGAGATCCTTCTCCAAGACGATTGCAAAGTTAATTAAAGAACATAAAATCTAAAGTTGATTTCAGAAAGGGCAAAGGGAATCGTGATGGACAGATGTCACCGTGGTGCGCACGAGTCCAACGGGACTCAGGGTCTCGAACAATTTCAAATGTTCTAGAACAATGACTCCAATCTAGCAAGTTGAGTACATACTCAACTAATTTAGTACATTTTGTTCGTACAGTTAACAAAATGTACATTTTGTTAGTACATTTTGTACATAAAACCAACCAGTTCATATTATTATATAGTTAACTGCAGAGTACTCCATATTGCCTACATCATATGTATGTATATGTAGTGTATGTATATGTTTATAATATTTCATATACATTAGTAATGTTTCTCTTGATTTCAAAATAAAAAGGAAATTAACACTTGTCTGTGGTTTCAGGATACTCTAGGAATAGTTAGGTGTTTCTTTTAGTCAGAGCAAATATATCGTTCTTCTTGAGTAAAGCAAGGTTTGAAAGCATTAAATTTGTAAGACGACACAAATGGTGCTGTTCTTGATTCACTTTGCCCATCACAAATAATGGGAAGCTGAAAAAAGTCAGGGGTTAAATATTTTTTTTAGAGCATCTAAGTTTGTTATACCAAAAAAATGTTACTGGTTTGATTTAATCTTGGTAATTATATTATATAACAAATTATAATTTTGTTTCAAAGATTTGTATCAAAGCCTTTTTACATTAAAATTTCAAATCAGTCGTATTTTTCACAACAGATGACGTGCAGTCAACCGGTTACTTTTCTCTTTTCTTGAGTGCTTCAGGGGTAGCTCTCGCAGGAAGACAAGTCCTCCGTTCCGTGACAAGTCCTCCTATTAAGTTGTTTTTTATTTAAATATACAGTGCGTTGTTTTTACTTCTCACTCCACAGCTATCCGTATTTGCCACGCACCCTATTAATTATAAAATGTTTTGCTACTGGTAAAATCACATGCATGACCGTGGTGGATTAGCTTTCTGCCTCCTTCTGAATTTAAATGACTGAATTTTAATCCCCCTTCTCAATTTTTATTCTAAATCAAATTCCATTACAGAGCAATAACTTCTGATAGCTTTAAGAAATCATAAAGGTTTTAATACGGATCCTCAGTATAAAATGGTTAAAAACAGAGATTCAGATATGATTATTTAGCCATTTCTAAGTAAAGAAGCCTGAATGGAAAAAATTGTATTATTTCATAGTTTGTGATTATCTTTCACAGAGCAGTAAGTAAGAATTAGTACTGTTGAGTAGACTAAAAAGAAATGTATATACATGTATATATATCATCAAACCACAATATGCAATGGGAAAAAAAGGCTAAGATCAAATGTAACAAGCGGTCTTCGTCAGTCAAAAACCCACCTGAAACACTAGATGCAGAAACATCTTAGTGAGGGGTTGAGAGGAGTGGGAGGGAAAAGTGGTACTTTCAAAGGGTGTAAAGGGCGGAAAAGGACAAATGCCCACAGAGGGATGTTTGGAAAACAAAGGAGTACATTAAGAAAGAGTAAAAAAACTATCCGCTAGCTGTCAACCCTCTTAAAAGAGGCTATTGCCCTCGTCAAGATAGTAGCAAGTTTGAAGAGCCCATTACTAATGTTTATAATATTTGATCTATTAAATTTAATTAGAGACGATTCAATAATATTTCTTAACAACATCGATTTTTCATAGATAAAAAAAATAGCTCCTGTCTAATCAATATGATGATTTTCATTGTTTATGTGCAACAATAAAGCGCTACTTCTTCTTGTCTACTTACGTTGTATTGGTGTTGTTTTACACGTGTCTTTAAAGATTTACCGTTTGAAGAAGATAAATTTTACAATAAAATACAATTCCAATTTTTTTCAAGGAATTTTATAAATACCACCGGACTCTAGTTTCCTGGGAGAGTTTTTCATTACATATTGCCCACGTTATTACGATTAGAAAACACTATATTAAAATAAAATTTACGGGCCAGCCTAGGAAGAGAGTCCAATGACTCATGATATGGTAAACTCATTATATACTATAGAATTTGACAATGAACGGGGCTCTGTTGAAATATTAGAGAAAGTTTTTTTTGCACCCATCAAACGTAATCGATATAAGAGGAGGGGTATTTTAATGATAGAACAATTGACCTAATGTTAAAAGGAATTCAGGAGAGCGCACTCTTAACGCCCTCAATAACATATTTCTAAAAACAGAAATTTTAACATTCTTTGGATGGGAAGAATAAAAGTGAACATATGCAAGTATATTCGTAGGTTTTCTATATACAGTAAAGCGTAACTCTTTAGGTAACCTATGGATCAGGACATCTAAGAAGGGAAAATTACCATTTACTTCTTCTTCCATTGTGAACTGGATTGTCGGCACTAAATCATTTAATTCTATTAGAAAAATAGCTTTATTTATAGATTTAGGACAGATGCAAAGTATATCGTCAACATATCTATACCGTTTAAAATGGCCAGGCAATATTGAGGTTTACATTTTAGTTTCAAATAATTCCATGTATAAATTACTCAGGAGGGAGGATGAGCTGTTACCCATTGCGAGCCCAAATTTTTCTTTATAAAAGTTATTTTTAAATTAAAAATGACAATCTACTACACATAATTTAATTAAATCTATTATAGTGGTAGAAAGAAGAGGAAGGGAATAATTAACTCATTCGTTAATTTGTTACGGTTGAATGATCTTAGTCTTCTTTTCCCATTTCATATTTTTATGATAATTGATTGTTATTTCAAGTGTTTATGTGAAATCTTGTATATATATATATATATATATATATATATACTCCAGTACTTCAGCATTCTGGATCTTTTTGCTGTCCCCCCAATCTTTTAACCAGTTTGCCTTTTACTTGACTGGAACTGCTATAACAAGTGACCAATAAATGATAAAGACACATCATTTACCTATAAATTTATGGACTGATTTTTGTGCTTACTGCGGGGGACGTTGTGAATCTGAAATCCTTTAGATTGGTTTTCTGTTAATTTATTTTGATCGCTTTGAGCAGCACTTCCCTAGTCAAGCGAATATTGTGTTTATCATGTGCAGATTTTTTGATGCACCGGTTGTCAGTTCGTACATTGCATAGCCAAGTCAAACTTATGTCTTTCATATCTCATACCAGCACTTATTACAAACGTCAGCTGAAAGTACATATTTTAAGCTGGAAGAACACTAAAAAAATGATATGGTTTAAACTTATTATATTTAAAATTAATTAGTTATGAAGGCTAAACTTGCTATCACTTCTAAAAGGAATGACTCCAGAGTTGTGGTAATGTGGGATTTAACATTACGGTTTAACATTAACATTAAGGTTTAAAAGAAGGTTATACCGTGGCTCAGGCAGCTGATGTGGTCCACGAGCAGATGATCATCCGATTAAGAAGATGTGGTCCACTTATGCTATAATACAACAGGCAGTGGTAGTGTTTGCCTCACTTAGAGATGTTCAGTCGGGTGTATATGAGCTCAGCAAGACTGACTATGTCATTCATATACGTGAAATAAATTACCTATTCCATAAAAACAAGGCTGTAGAATAAAAATGAATGCTTTTAATAATAACATAAGATATTATTATTTCTTAAAATTATCGGTAAATATCTGCTAAAATATTAAATTTAATACAATGTAAAAGAAAACTGAAAATTACATGGGTACGCACAGTAAAAAAGCAATCTCTCTCTCTCTCTCTCTCTCTATATATATATATATATATATATATATATATATATTGTTTCGTGAGTTTGTTTGTTCACCCATTTTCCGTGGAGATAGAGACCTGAAATTAAATATATATTATTTATTATATGATAATGTTCAACAAAAGAAAATTATCACCATATTCCCAAAATTGGAGTCAAAAATAGCAAGTGTCTTTCGTGCTCACCGATGATGGTAGTGCAAATGTATTATATATAAATGAAACCAAATTTTTTTTTAATTTAATATTTTTGTAATATAAACAATGGTAATAAACTAAAGGCATGGAGCCAGGGTATCACACTGGTTGCCTGCTCGCCGATGGCAGTAGAACAAATGTTTTAAAAATAAATTAAACAAAAAAAATTTTTGAATTTAAAATTTGAATAATATATATGCAATGGAAATAAAAGATGATCAAAACACAATAAGAAATGGGAAAACAAGACTAAATCTTTCAACCGTAACAAGCGGTCTTCGTCAGAGTCAAAAACCCAACTGAGTCTCAGTTGGGTTTTTGACTCTGACGAAGACCCCTTGTTACGGTTGAAAGATCTTAGTCTTGTTTTCCCATTTCTTGTTGTGGTTTGATCATTGATTGTTATTTCACGTGTGTATGTGAAATCTTTTTATCAATGGTAATAAAGTAAAGCCATTGATCCAGGGTGACCAGTCTCCTGCTTGCTCGCCGATGATGGTAGTAAAAATGTATTACATATAAATGTAACAAAAAAAATTAATTTAACATTTTTCGAAATATAAACACTGGTAATAAAATTAATGCATGGAGTCAGAGTAGCAAAACCTGAAGTAGTATACCCAGCTGCCTGAAGGATGCCATTGATGAATGGTTTAAAAGTAAAGCAGATGAAGAAGGACTTAAACAAATTAGTCTAATTTATTCTAAAAACCCCATTCTAACTGAATTCTATCTTATAAATAAAAAAAAAGGTTTCGTCTATACATTGCTTAGAACTGGCTCATTTCAAGTTATCTTTACGTTTCATGCATTAGAGAAACCCAATCCACACATAGACAAATTTCTGTCTCTCTCCCATTTTGTGCTCAAAATTTTGTCACCAGTAAACTCAGCCACCATTCGACATCGAAGTTAAAACTTTGACAGTAGATTTGTATATGTCTAACTTAAAATCTAAGCTTTGAATCGATTAGAAATTTTACGTATAAGCGAAGTTATGGTCTTTTAATCACTAAATTTTGTCACTATTAAATTCCATCAAAAACGGGCACGTTTGCTAGTTTGTAATTAAAACAATCTGGTGAGGGTTTATTGAAAGCTAATTACATACTTTCATCTAGATCAATTCAGTTCTTGTGATAGTTTAATAAAGACTTGTATAAAGGATTATGATTGTGCTTGTATTCTATTAATTTAGATTTATTGCATTAATGTAATTGCAATCGCCTAGAGTCAATTCCATTTAAGATGGAATACGAAAATAAGCTGCAATAGTGAAAGCGCTAAATTTCAGTTCTGAGAACAGTTTAACAGCATCTTAAGTGCCCTATAAAAATGAATCGTACTAGATGTTATAAATATTCCGTGAGAAGCAATTCCCAGTAAATAATTTGAGTTAGGTGGGAGATCAACAGTTTGATAATCTTCTACAGAAAAGAAGAGCCCAGGTATCTCCGTAGGTGTCTTTCAAAACTGTTAAACGGTGAAGTAAATTGCAGGTTGTGAGAGTTAATTATCCACTTTTACTTAGTTCAATCTCTGTTGATTAGTTAATTAATTATAACGTTTAAGTTTTAATTGTAGTTTTATTCAAAAATAATTCAACGTTTTGTCAAAATCTAAAGTTGTCTAGGCTGTACTTTTTTAGTATGTAGGGTCTGCAAGAAACCTACCCCTCTGACACTGCATCCGCGAAGGAATTTTGTACCTCCCTAATGATTCTACATTGTACTAAACTGTTCAACATAGCGTCATTATAAAAACCTCAGAGCCTCTCTACTATTTAAAGTTCTTTAACAAGTACCTGACCGAAAGGTATTCACGACGGAAGGCTAACCATCCTGTCCAAGGGAAGACTCAGATTTTTCTACCTGCTACGTGAAAAAACGGAGGGCCAGAGTCAGGGAGTCAGAATCGGATCTACAAGTTTGAACTTACAAACTTCTGGATCCACTACAATAAGTAAATGTTACAAAGTCGTTATTACTTCAGAGCTCATTGAATATATTATTAGCATATAAACTCGTCATTGCTCGTAAGTTTTCTTCTACACTCAACCGGTTACGCAATCATTTTTATTATCAAGAATTTATTCAGAAGCACCAAGTAGTTTGGCTTTATTTTATTGCTATGGAAGTTTTTTTTTATTGCTTTTGGAAGTCTCCAACTGCCAAATTATAACAATTTAATTTATTGATCTTCAAAAAATTAATTAAGAATATATGTATAATATCTAACCGGACATTGTCCTCCTAACTATCAATAATGCAATCTGCAATTTGTATAATACGAACAACGCAGACTATGTCTGGAAGAGTCAGAAAACACATTCTATGTCAATGCGAGGCAATAAGGTTAAGTGATTAAAGATTTTTAAGAAATTACCCAATACCAATAAAAGTGAGAGGTCTTGTGTATAGACAATTATTAACTTCATCAAAGCAATTGAAATCTAATGTTCACTTTAGGAACGACAAAGGGAATGTCAGTAAGCCAGATATGTTCGTGGTGCATACGAGTTTGATGAGACTAGCACCCTCGTGCTAGATTATTTAACATAATCAATTAAAAGAAATAAAATCATTTTTGCCATATTTCATTTAAAATCATTTCATGTTTATATTGCCATATTTCACTTACTTTCTTTCCCCATCTTTATTATATGATAGAAACAAACAGTTATGTCCAACTATGTCTGTTTGCGTAATTGATGTTCTAGATTGCGTAACCAATTCAAATCTTTTAGGTCCATATTTTTAGGGCACGATTACTTACAAAGTCTGCCCTTCAGTGTCGGAGACACGAATATGTCCATCATACCGAGTAGTTGTATCCACTCCTGTCATCTAAACTCCTACCCTGCCTTATTTGAAGCTCACCATCTTGCGAAAGGTTTACCGGTTTCTTGGTGTGTTTTTTTTTTTTTTGCAAACAAGGAATATTGGTATCCGAGATATCCAATTTCTGTAAAAAAAATTATTATGGCCCCATAAATGAAAAAGAAGTCGTTGTATTAACTTCACAAGTATATGTTTTTATTCAATTAGAATAATTTGAATCATTAATAATAAAATTAGGAATTTCTAAAATAATTTAAGTCTCCCATGATATTCCTGTGCACCTTCAAACACTTCTGTGTACTTTTGCTGATGATACAGCGTTCCTATCCCGAAACTCTGACTCCATTATTTTCACAAATACCTTTCAAGAACACCTAAATAGCACTGAAGCCTGGTTGCAAAAGTTGCACTTAAATATTAATAAAAGCACTTTCACGCAACTTTTACATTTAAAAAAAGCTCCGTGTTCAAATATCACTATGAATAGCACTCTCCTTCCAACTGCAGATGTTGCTAGGTACTTAGGGCTCTTCATTGACAAAAAACTAACTTGAAATCCTCATATCCGACTGAAAGACTTGACTTAAAACTATGATTCTTATTACTGTACACACTTCTAGGGAAACACTCAAAATTAACGCTACATAACAAAGTACTGCTATACAAAACATTACTGAGACCGACCTGGACTTATGGACTTGAACTATGGTGTTGTCCAAAACCTTCCAATATTCATAGAATACAGTCCTTGCAATCTAGAATCCTCCGAACTATTACAAATGCACCTTATTACGTCAAAAACTACACCCTTCATAAAGACCTAAAAATTCTATTCGTCGAAAATTTAGCCTTTGATCGTTATAAGTAATTTCACAACAACCTTTCCTCTCACCCAAATCGATATGTAGGAATCCTTGCTTCCTCCTCTCCTTCCCAGAATCCCCCAAGACGACTCAAGAGAAAATGACCCAGGGATCTACTATTACGATAATGTACCATAAAACAAAGGGAAAAATTGAACCAGTGGGTTTAATTCTTTACTCATATGCATAGAAGTTATTGTGTAATCTCTTACTGCATATCCTTGCAAGGCAGAATATGCTTAGTTGTATATTTTTAAATAAAGATGTTAAAAAAAAATTAGGTTCCACACATTTTAATATGACTGTTTGCTTTTATTACGAAGTGAAGATGCAGAAGAAAGTAAGTGAAAAATGAAAATCTAAGCATTCTATCAGATTATAATAACAAGCCGTGCGTTTAAGTTTAGAAACTGTTTTGCTATTTACATATTTATGGTATAACTTTCAAATCAATTGCTTCAATATAAAAAAAATAATTTGTAATGTTAAAAATTCTCGTTAAATATCTTTATTCATGTTTAGTTGAATCTTTATTAAAACTTTCGTCTTTTACGCGTCATTTCCTTTAAAGAATTAATAACTAAAGAATGCTTACAAACAGTCAAGCTAATGACGTTTAGCACTCAGTACTAGTCAACTGGTGCTTAAACTTAAAAAATGTTGTCAGCCTAAAACAAGCATTAATATGTAGTCTCGACCCTTGAAAAAAAATAGGGAAAAGAAACGAAAAAAAGTTGTGCAAAAGTGTTTTCCACTAGTACTGGAGGTCTTAAAACCAAGGATACCATACACAATAAGACTTCGACAAGACAGAAAAATTACTTTTCAATATCGTCCGTACTGAAAGTCATAAATAGGTTTCTACTCAGCCTTTATTCGTTTGAGATACGTATTCTGCGAAAACACAAAGGATCATAACTCCTATGCACGTCATGCGAAAAGACCCATCTGCACCTAAACTAACATGTAAATAACACTTGAAAAGCTCCTGATGTATAATCACCTTAGTTATGCAGACTGTAAGTGTGCTACGTGTGTTTGTGGTATGTTTGGTTGTGGGTGTATGTACTGTTTAAGCCGTACTATTAAACATAGTACACAATGTTCTCATTAGTTCATCATACTGATCTAATATTTCCAAAGTTTGTTCCTCTTCTTTTACGATACATTGAACATATTTTCTCTATACAATTTATAATATAAAATTTGTAAATCATTAAGGAAAAAAAATTGCTTTGGACTATAAAGACAATAATAAAAAAAATGTTTTAATATAGTAACAAGTATAATATTATTTGGAATTTACGTAAGTTTTATTTTGATAACTGCATGTGGAGAGAGTTAATAAGCACTCAGGAAGGTTTATAGGTACTCAGGATGGGTTTTATAATGTCAGAAAGATTTTATAAATAGTAGTATTTTGGGGATTTATTAATAGATCTCATGCTCTACAGATAATATAATTTTATTATAAGAATACAACAAAGTTTTTTGAAACACTCAGAAAGTTTGAAAAATAAGTTTTTAAAGGCTCTCTAGGGAGTTTTAAAATAGGGTTCTATAACTGTCATAAGAGTTCTATAAGCACTAGTAGGGTTTTATAAATGAGTTTTATAGCTCTCAGGCGGCCCATAATCCACCAAAGAGGATTATAGATAATTTGTTTATATATATTTATTTACACATTAAACACTAGAAAGAACATGAAGAACAAAAGGTTTAACATAAAAGTCTTTGTATAGATGAATCTAGGGCTGCTTACAACCCTAATCAGAATGTTTCAGATTGCAATGAATAAATTGAATGTATTCCAATAAAAAAGAGTGAATGGATTCCAATGAATGAATTCCCTTGTTACCATTTAAGATTATAATTTTTCTTACCTCCTCTATTTATCACTGAGTATGAATAATTCATTCCACAGTTTGAATAAATGAATTAAGTCTAATGAATTGACGAGACTTGCCACCAAAAGACATAATGACTGCCTACATTAATAGTTGATAGTAATTTGGATAATAAATGAAATGCAGAGGCAGAGATAGGTAGCCAATGAGAGACAAGTACGTGCGCTGCTTAGAACAAACAGAAACTAAATACGCTCTCTGTATGACAGTTTATGAAAATTGTGAATTCGTGACATGCTAACACGTCCAAAATTCTCATCGGCTCCTCTTACACGGATTCTTAAAATTTTACTAATATATTTCAAGTTTAATAAAAACCTATAGTAAACAAGTTTCTGATAAGAAATGATATGAAGACATACGGCTCTTTGTATTGCAGTCTAGACTTAGTGGGTGATACCATGGGAAATGATGGAGTGATAGTGAAACAGACAGCTGTGTCCTCTGGGTCAGCGCAGCAAGTAGACTGTGCCTTGACCTGAAGCCATTCCGTATGCTCCCACTCACATGACCTTCCTTCAATTATTCCTGATGTGCAAACGATACAAGAAACATTCATTTAATTTATGCATTCTCTAGACGTATTCTGCTCTAAGGTGGTGGGGGGGACCTAATATTAGACCTGACTAAATTAATCAGAATCTAATCCATTATGAATCATTACTTTGAAAATGTCAACTACTTGAAAAATCCACGGTTAGATTACATAATATTGACAATAATAATATTGACATAATATCTCTGTATAATAGAAACACGGAGGAATATTATTAGGGAAGGATACTATTTATTACAGTTATTATAACTATGAATGTACTAAGGAAAGATAGTAATCTTTCCTTATTAAAGTAAGGGAACAATACAATAGTAAAGGAATATAAAATACAGTAAAGGAAGAATATTATCGCAGATACAATACACATAATAACTCAGATAAAATTACTTTTTATATTGGTAAAAACATACTATTGACTGAAGATTAGTCCATTAATTATTATACCATTAATGGCATATTTGCAACAGTACACTTGTCAAAGATGTATTTTTAAACACCCAGCACTTCAAGTAGATGGTGTACAATTTCCCAACATAAGACAATTCAAACGATGGTTTATGGTCACTTCTTGGGTTCCCATGAAATATTCTATGAGGAGCATTGTATCTGCCAACATATAGACCAAATTATTAATATTTTGCTCTATTAATCTTTACTTTACTTTCATAAGTAAAGTATAGTGATCCTGAAAAAATTCGATCTCGAGCTTTTGACAGAATTATATGTTTTGAGGTCCCAAAAGTAGTTAATTATATGTTTTGAGGTCCCAAAAGTAGTTTTATGAAGTTTTTTCGATGATGTTGTGTGTGTGTGTGTGTGGGTGGGTGGGTGGGTGGGTGAGTGTGTTAGCATTGCTTGTTACCACGCTACGGTCCAGAATCTTCGATGGATCAAGTTGATATTTTTACAAAAAATGGGCCTCATAGGGTAGAAGATCCCTACTGTTTGGGAAGAATTATGCATGACGGGAAAGTCACTTTTTTTGCGAAACCCCGGTTTTTAAAAAATCATTTTTTTCTCCTAAACTGATAACCCTAGAGATTTGAAATTTTGGCATTTTTTTTAGGTTGCAAATGAAACAAACGAAAAATATGTTCAGAATTTTAAAACAACGGGAAATATTTTTTTTCAATAAAATGTAAAAATTTGACTTATTATTTAATCTCAAAGCTTCTGAGAGCAATACAAGCCATACCATTTGACGGGTCAAAAAGAAACTATGCTTAAAAATAGAACATTATATGAAAAATGATTTGAGATAACTGTTTTCAAAATTACATTCACCAAATGGCGTTAAAGTACGATTTCTGTTTTCAAAAATGGTTTTTTGACGCTAAACGGCAAAACCTATGAAACTTTGTCCAAAAATGGGACACAAAATTAGTAATTCATAAAAAAAAATCCATGAAGTTTCAATTACGGGAAAGAGCAATAAAGCTATAATAACTGTTTGTTTATCCTAGACTAAGGGATAACCTGCTATACTTGTCGAATTTTTGATATTCTTTTACAATGTTTACATTGACTTAGACATTTTTTGAGCAAAACCACTGAGATAAAATTACGCTATTCAAGTCTAGTAGTTCATATTTATTATTTTCAAAAATTAAAGCTCCCAACTATAAATGATTTAAATTATATTGAATAGCTGGATTCGATTTTGAGTTGAGTATGTAAACTGGTTAATTACTAATATATTTTTTTTGAATATACATTCATAGCAAGCTTACAACTGAGTACTAGACGCAGGAAAAATGATACTCACTCAGAGAAAATTGGTATATATGATTTTCAACAAAGAGAAGGAAAATGATTTTAATAAATACTAAGAAGCCATAAAATTCCCGTATAATAATTCTATAAAGACCAAAAATGTAAAACATAATTCAAAATGGAAATCTTTTGTTTGAAGATTATTAAATTTAATTATTGTATATCCTTAATTATAAATTATCTTAAAACGACATTTTTTTCTTGGACGTGTATGATGTTTTTCAGAGGAAATAAGAGTATTTTTCTGATTTAAATTTGAAAATTTGACTTAAATATTCAATGTAGAATGAGGTCAAGTAAACGATATAAGAAATCCACTAGCTGTACGAACAAACGCCATGTTCTCTTGTAGGAAATTATTTCGTATCAAGAAATTTTCACTTTGGCTTTTCAAAAATGTTATTAATGCTGTAGTTATACTAATGAGATTATTTGCATCAGCAGTGGGATACACAAAAATAAGCTTATGTATTGATAAGTCGATTAATCACTATCTGTAGTACCTCAGAAATGAAAGACTAATAAGCATCTCCCATTTAAATGTTTGCATTATGCTTAAATGAGACATTATATACTATATACCCAAGAACATTGATATAGTTTACTTATAGTAAAGTTGAGTGCAGGCCACTCCAGATTTTTTTTTAAATGTTACCTCCCATTGAATCATATTTATTTCGTACCAACCTAAATAGATTGCAGATTGCATCTTTCTTGATAAAATATCGAAGAGGAGGTGAGAGTATAATTTTTTTTTCCTTCAGATAGGACAGGTGGGCATTCCTCCTGCTAGGCCTAGACACGCTTTTTTTCTATTTTTTTAGACTATTCAAGCTTGTTTGGGAACTTTTTAGTTAACGTAAGACACCGCAAAATCGATTTATATCATAACATTGGTTTTATTACAGCAGTAATGATATTTTTTTAGTAGAACCAAAAATGTTAATCTGGAGTACATGTTACTAAGCTTTTTCAGTTTAGTTTTTCAACTAAAGATAATGTAGGTTAGGTTGCAGTGTCAGTCCCACAAGGGAACACACGTAGGCCAAGCATTGGCCCTTTGTGATACCACACAATGAAGATTGATTCTACAGTGGGAGTCCTAAATTTTGCCTAACTGAAATGTGTTTAGAGTAGGGATCTTTAACGAGTACCTGACATCGTACAGGCTCGGGACCGACGGTTTAACGTCCTTCTCCGAGGGACGACGTGCTCAGATTTATTCACCTCCCGCGTGAATAAATCGAGGGCCAGGTGAGGATTGAACCCCAGTCCTATCAGTTCAGAGGTGAGCACGTAACTACTGAGCTAGCCTGGCCCCCTAAAGATACTGTAATGTTTTTGTATAACTATAAGAGTTCCAGTTAAGTGATTTTAATCGAGAAGCCTTTGAGCCCTATTTCTTTTTGAGAAAGATATAAAAACCGTTTTAGCTATATTTATATTCAGGCCTTTCTTTTTACCTATCTTTCACTAATTTGGAGAACAAGCAGTACCGTCAAGCAGTCACCTTTTCATATAAGGTTATTTTCATTCCTTTTTCTACCGAAATTTTAATTATTTAGAGTATTTAGTAGGTCATACGCAACTACTGCCGCAAGAAAGAGGATAACACACCTCCTTGAGGACAGCCTGAAGTGCTTACAGTTGTGCTAGATGCTATAATTACACTAAACATTTTGTGTTAAAGTGTTGTAGTCCTGGTTTAATAAATCTACATATTAGCTATAATCCAATGATTTTATAGTTTTATTGGCCTAAGATTCTTATTTATTCACGAAGCAGCTCAGAGTTATTCTATTTATCTAGTATTTCATCCAACTTTTTGTGAACTGCTTCTGTCGATTAGCCCTGCTTATATTAGTATTATATGAGTATATTATCCCTTATGGAGATTATGGGAACCTTTTTGTTAACTTAAGATACTAAAAAATCGATTTATATCATAACATTGGTTTTATTACAGTAGTAATGGTATTTTTTTGTAGAACCAAAAATGTTAATCTAGAGTACATGTTACCTGCTTTTTCAGTTTAGTCTTTCAATATTTACTAAACTATTTAATTTAAATAAATAATAATAATTATACTAATATTATATAATTATAACTTTATAATATTAATTATAATTAATTATAATCTTATAATATTAATTATAATATTATAATAAAAATAATAATAAACAATAATAATTTAGTATATGTTCATATTTACTAAACACTTGTCATATTACTTTGGTGTAACCCATTCATTAGTTGTCATTTTTAGAGTAATATTACTCTTACATATTTACGCTAACGACACATTCCTAATAAAACAATACTTAATACAAAATCTTCCATTTATTGAATCACCGGATAGTGTCTTCTAATTACTAGCCGGTTTGCCATAATGAACGTACAAGCTCTTTCCCTTGCTTGTATTACCCAAAAACAATGGGGTTCCTAGAATTGATTTCAACCATTTTTTGGTTAAAATAGTATTAACACATGATCTTATCAGAACATTATAAAATAATCATATTGACTAAATTCTCTTTAACAAATTCCAAGTCAAAGTAAACAGATTCGACAAACACAAAAAGTTATCCATAATTCTATGTCCTTTTCAGTTTTTATAGTCACAGTGTTATTTTTTGTAATTAGAACTGCTTGAAATTTTATTCCACGAAATTTTATTTTTTAATACTTTCTTAACAATAAAGTATTCAGTTCATCTTCTTAAAACGTGATAATTTTCATTATGGTTTGTCAAACTGTGAGCAATGCATCATGACCACAAGTTTTTAAAACCAATAATTAGTCAAAAATTGTACATTTTTAGAAACTGATCGATTCTAAAAATTCTTCGAAACTTTAACATTTTTCCAGTGACCTCATCCATCCCTTAAAACCTTAAAAGCCTGTAAAAGTGTAAAATAACCGTTTGCTATTTATTTAGATTTTGTTATTCAGCTGCCAGATAGTAATGTCTCCTTATCGATTAAGTTATTCTACATTAATATTTGATAACACTTCATTTACTACAATTTCTTGCAATTGATGAAATTAAAAAATGAACTTTAATAATCGTATTGATTTAAAAAAAATTGTCCGATTTTTATACCTACAACCTGATATTTATAAGACTCTTTTATCTATTAGTACGAAATATATTCATTTCTATTTTGCAGGTTAATTTCCTAAAACAACTATTCGTTTGAAATATGGTAGATTTATTTTCATTTTAAAATACATATAGTAGTATTTTAAAAGAAATTCCTGATAAATTGTTATTATTTTGTTTTCTTATCTATAAACGAATTGGTAATAAAAATGATAAGGAAACGCTATCATAAGTATTGATGACGAATTGAATAATATCCTTCAAGACTATGTTCCCGTTTAAGGATTGTTTAGTAACATTACTCAAGCAATGCCTCTAATCTTAGATACTGGTCATCGTTACTCGTCTTATTATTTTATCATCATAAAAGTATCAGAGACTGTCTGTTATTTTCACGCTACATCGGGAGCGCTAAATTTACCTCATTCACACTAAGTTTACTTTACTAAAACAAAATTTACTTACTGAAATTTGAGTAAAACATTGCTAACAAAAAATGAAAAGGTGTAGGCGAAAACAGATCATTTCTACAGATAACAATACTATAATTTATAACCTCCCAAATGATTTTTAACATTACTATGAAGTATTGAAATATGGAGATGTATTTGATATATCCTTATCCAAATATCCAAATTTGATATTTGATATATCCTTAACAAAGTTGTTGAATTTATTTAGGAGGAGAAACACAATCACATTACTATAAACAAGTCGTAACAAATGATTTTACAACAAAACTTTACTTACAACAAACTTCTTTTGTTTCAACCAAAATGATAACACCTCGACTCAAAAAAAAACCTATCCAACTTTCTGGGCAGAGCTGCTACCCTTCCAATAATAATAATAACATGTACAAACTTTCAATGTATTTATGTATTCCATCAGTATTACTGGAAATACAAAACTTTATAAAGCGAGAATAATAATTACCTCTAAATAAACTAAAATCTATTCATTTATGATTTTCATGAGAAAGTTGTTCTATTTTCATGTGACAGTTGGTATTGATATGACTGTCACGTTAAAAGCTTAGCAATGAATTCAATTAAAACTTGCCCACCTCGTTTTTGGACTAGATAAACATTTCTGCTACTAATTCTACTTTCCCCAAAGGTAATTTACTATTGCTTCACTGAAGGAGGATGGCTTTGCTCCCCCAGGTAGCTGTCAGCTTGGATAAACGAATATTCATTAAAGTTTTCTAGATTATTTGGAAGATCATTATCTCGTGTGAATATTTCATGAACACTAATACTAGTTATAATAAATTTCTGCAATTATAACTGGTTTTGGTAGCGTCAATCTCAGTCTATAATAACAGACCTACTTTACCCAAACGGCATGAATTCTATATCAATTGCATGTTTCCTTCGGTGAATTCGTAATTTTACGATTCTCTTCCAAGATTAACAAAGATAACAGGAATTACATGTCATAACGACGTTTTTTTGTTTGATATGGATTACTATTTAAGATGATCAATTATTGCACATACAAACATTTTTTGAATACAGTCATATTCAAAAAATGATTGAAAGCTGGGCCTGACCCAGTATAGAACTAGTGAACAAACACGTTTGGAGGGACTATGTTGATTAAGACCCGCGCGAGTGACTCGAGTAAGTAAGAATTCACATGCTTACGAAATGTGTTTATTAAAAAAAATTAGCGAAATTTTTTCAATCTTTTGCTTCCCAATATTGATCTCTTCATAGCACAAAAAAAATAATTTGAGGGCTGCCTAACTCTAAAGCACTCTTACGTATGTATTTCTACTAGTATTGGTATTGAAATGATGGTAACTTCAAAGGTGTACTACACCAAAAGTCTAAAGTATTTTATTAATAGTTTTCTAAATATAGTATATAGCATCAATTAATAATAAGCTCGAAATATATATATTTATAATTAATGAATTAAAATCAAATTTATAAAAATGAGGGGTACATAAATAATGTAAGTTAATCGGGGCAGTAGCTTATATTATAGCAGTCCTACATTTTATATCCTTCAAGAGATATGCCAAGAGTGTTTGTGTTTCAGGTGCAATTACTTCAACGCTGCAGTGATTGAATGGAGTTGCTAGGGGGCGAGTGCAGTTTATAAATGTCCTCAATATTAATTGATCAAGCAATCGACATACCTGTTGCTTTCCACTCAACCTGACCACTTTCATCGCAAACTTACAGTCTACTCTCTTTCTTTTTGGACTAAACTCTTCACATTACCTCAAGTTCAGGGACTAATCTTCTATTATAGGCTAGGTTTTTGATAATGTTCCATCCTTAGTCTGAATATTTTATTTGAGTTCGTCACATCCAACACACTTTGACTCCTAATTTGGTACTTTTTTAGAAATTCCTTTAACTCTTAAAACTATATTTTCTCAGTGGTTTTAGAGTACCACATTGTTTGTGTAACTCCTCAGCTTTCAGATGCATCGGTTCAGTTTATGTAATCATGTTCTCTAATATGCTTTCCTCTTTCTTCACTATTTCGTAACTTTAGTCTTCTATATCTATATTTTTTTCTTTTAGATGGCTAAAAACCAAAACTGACAAGATTAATCTAATGCTTTAATTATTAATAATTAGAAGCATCACATTTGGGTTTTTCTTGAACAATATTTGTTCATATTGAACAATATTTAATCTTTTATAATACAAATCAAATATTAGTTATTTTAGTTTTATTAATATTGCTTTTAGCTTTGATTCTTAATGACTTTAAAATACTTTCTTATAATTTATCTGCTATTTGGAAATACGCTTTTGCTTCCCTTCTAACGTACCCTAACTAATGACGTAATAGCATCGAATGGGTTCCCTTTTTAGTCATGTATTCAACGGATTGTATAGTTATAAGCCAGTAGAAGAGAACCACCTGCCAGGAAAGAAGTTATACTGTATAATTAAATATTTAAAATCAAAAAGAAAAAAACTACTAACACTTTAAATAGTTAAAGAATATATAATAGTTTTGACATCTTTTAAATTGAATAATTAAATTTAATAACTTAATTTGGAAGTATTTAGTTAAATACTGTAAATAATTAACACTAGTTATTACTACTATGACTCCACAGTTACTTGTAGTAGATCAGGTGTAGGCTAAGAGGTAGCGTGTTTGTCTTTAGTACTGAACTGGCATGTTATTCTATTACTTTATTACTATTAATTTTTATTATTTAGAACTATTCGATACTATTCATACCATGAGTATATGAATATATAACATTTAAACAAGTTAATAGTAGGATTATTATACTTTTAAGCTTATATCGAATAGCTAAATATGGGCTTCTACGGAGGTACGAGAACATCATCTTCAGGGGAACATTCTGCAGAATCACTAACCTAAAAAAGTTATTGAAGAAAAGACCAGGTTACTGGCATAGGTACCATGGGATCGTTTTATACCTACAAGGAGAGGTGGTTGATACAACAACTGTAGCGAAGGTCTTCACGTTAAACTACAGGTCTGGACTAACTTTTTCTGTTGTTTGGCTGAAAAGACCAGAAACATAGCCATAAATGAAAACAGGTTTTAGCTTGTTTTACATGGATGGAAACCTCGTTATCTCCACTTTTTCTCTGGCAAAAGCTTACTTTTCAGAGAGAATAAAATCTTGTGAGAGAGCTTATTGGGAATGGCGCCTTAAAATAAACGCGATGGTTTAGGTAAGATGTTGAAGTTGAAGAGGCAAGAGGATAAATGAGAAGAGATTTTCGGTAGTGGTTTATGGACACGAGAAGTAGAAGGTGCTTAGATAAGGAGAAACATGAAAAAGAAAACTTATCTGGGATTAACTGGTGCAATGCAGGGACTAGCCTTCTGGCCAGTAAGTTGATAGGGGAGGGACTTTTTGAGAATTTACTTTTTAATGATTTAAAAAGTTCTATTGACTGTATGTGTACATATATAGAAAATTATGTCAATAATATATCAACCGTTTGATAGAGTAGGTCAATTCGTTAGGTTAAATAAAACTTTCAATTCCAACGTTTTGTTCTTATTCTAAAACTATTATTTTTTATTTTTTAGCGAAAAGAATTTTTGTATTAGAAAATAAAATTTACATTATATAAATGAACTATTATATTTTCATAATTATTATATATTTTATTTTATATCAAAACAAATTTTGATATAGTATATAAGGAAGGTAACCTCATCATCTACAACTTTTCTCTTCCTTCATGAAAAGGTCAGTTTTCAGAGGGGATAAACAAACTAACAATCTTGGCTGGTCAAAACCTTCGACTGGACTAATCCATGACTTTACAAGCAATTTGTAATGCAATTTTGTAAATATTTTTGATTTTTTCATCTAAAAATTCCTCACTGCAAATTTTGAAAGCTGTTAAGAACAATCTACTAAAAACTGACTTTTTAGTTTTAAGTGGATGAGCCGAGAAGAAATGAACATAAGATGAAACATTGGTTGACTTCCTATGAATACTGTACTTTAATTTATCACCATTCCTATGTAAAAGTACATCCAAGAAAGGAAGTTTATTATTGTTTTCATGTTCTATTGTAAATTTTATGGATGGTACAACCGTATTGAGGGTATCCAAAAAGGTGTTAACATTTTCATTTTCAGGCCAAATACATAATATATCATCGACATATCTAAACCATTTAGCATTAGTAGGTAGTATTGTAGGTAGGTAGGTGATCTCAAAATATTCCATATAGATATTACTTAAAACTGGGGAGAGACAATTTCCCATAGCCAATCCAAACTTTTGTTTATAAATTTTTTCTTGAAACGAAAAACAGCCATCCAATACACACAAACGAATCAACTCAATTAATTCTGGGATAGAAACTGGTAAATTTTGAACATGTTTGCCTAGTTCTGTCTCTAGGAAATTCAACACATCTTCAACAGGAACATTCGTAAAGAGAGATTTGACATCGAAGCTCACTAATTTACTATTTTGATAACAACAAGAATTTAGCTTTGATAAAAGATCAATATTATTCTTGATGTGACTATTAGAAATGGTACCCACTAATGGAGACAAAACTCGTACTAACCATTTTGATAACTTGTATCCAGCTGATCCAATTGAACTAACAATCTGTCTGGCTGGACAACCATCCTTATGTGTTTTAATCAAACCATACATGTAGGGTAATGATGCAGATCTCTCAATAAATTTTGCAATTAAACTCTTATTATTGTTTAATATTAATTTTAATTTCTTGTTGAACAGATTGTTATAATTTTCAGTGGGGTCTGAGTTTAATACCTCGTATATACTATTATCAGATAACAATAGTTCCATTTTGGCAGTGTAATCTATCTTGTTCATAAGTACTATGGCTCCTGTTTTGTCAGCTTTTGTGACTTTTATTTCTTTGTTACTTTTTAGTTGTGTATAAACTTCAGTAAATCTTTTCGGACAATGAGGAAAATCCTAATTGGAACAAGGGACTTAAATTAGTTGAAGGTCTAATATAGTTTTCTTCTTAATCTGCTCGTCGTCTTACAAAACGAGTATACCTGTTTTGGTATTGTGAGGCGTCCTAGAGTATTTCGGTCATTCTGCAAAACCTATATATACCACCACTGAGTTCCAACATTATTACCAACCAGGATTTGTGTAGTTTTTTAAAGGTTGTAGCATAATGACAATCACATGGATGTCTCGAATATATTTCTAATATATAAGATTATCAAAGAAGTCATGTATATGCTATTTTATGTAACATATACAAAATGGAGTTACCCAGATTACACAATGTTCTGATTATATCAGAAGAGTAATTTTCAAATCAATAATATAAAAATGGAATACTGATTGGAGTAGGTATTCAACTCAACGGTACAGAATAATCATAAAGGTCGGGACTAAGGTCAGTACCAGCAGAAACCAACGACGAAAGAGTGTGGTCACAAACCGATGACGGAGAGGTCACAGTCGTCCCACACATGGGTAATATAATGTCCCGGGATGAACCACACTGTCTAAGAAATAGACCTGTTTTGATAGTATGGTGTGTAAGTGAAGACTATCCACAGTGAACAGATGAAATGCACGTATCGGGTCTACCGTGGTAGTAGCGCTTGGTATTATTGGCTACAATGGTGAAAAGTGATCACCTTCTTCAATAAAACATATCTTTATAAAGATACTGAAAGGAGGAAGATTATATATTTGTCTTTTTTTGTGATTCTGTTACCTATTTTTATAGTATATTCTGTTAATATTGACGTATATATGGGATTCAGCGATTCACTTTATGTCCGCGTATTTATGTTTATTTAGTCATTATACTTGACTATTTTTTACCTTATAGTTTTATATATCGATATTTTTATAATTTATATATCTTTTTGTCGACAATATTCAACACTCTTCTTGAAAGAAGATATCATACTCAGATAGCCGCTGAGTTAAAAAAAAATGGAATTCTAATAACACAATCATAAAGGGCCGCGTTAGCTCAGTGGTAAACGGACTCGCCTCTGAACGGTAGGTCCGGGGTTCGATATCCACCTGGCCCTACATTTATTCACGCGGGAGGTGAATACATCTGAGCATGTCGTCCCTCGGAGAGGACGTTAAGCCGTCGGTCCTGAACCTGTACGATGTCAGGTACTCGCTAAAGATCCCTACTCTAAATACACTTGAGTTAGGCAAAATTTAGGATTTCAAATGTAGAATCACCAACCAAACAAAAAGACCTAAAGGACTGACGTTTTCAACCCGCTATGGGGTCGGTTTAAACAGTAAAAAAAGTGGTAAAACTATAAAAGCGACAGAATATGATATAATTGTTTGGGTGTTTCTAATTCCAAGTGGGTTAGATTAGATCCCAAGAGTTATTAATTAAGAGTCTAAGAGGAAGCATGACAATATATGATGGACTGGTGTTGAAATAAACTATGAATATAGTTAACAATAATGAATGGCGTTAGAATGTATGAGGCTTAGTTGCTTCAGTCTGCTTTGGATTGACACGGTGCCGAGCCGGTGGAGCAAAAAATGAACCTTAGCAGATAAAATGGCTCACGTTTTCGATTACATGGAGTAAACTTTATTGAAACTGAATACATCAGTCAAGTATAAAACACAAATCGTCTAGGTGAAGATAGTGTTGACTGTTGAGACTTGTTCATCTCCAGATAAGTTTGTGCTCTACTGAATACTTTGTTATTACCTTGCTGAATGAATTATGTTAATGTTTCTACTCTGAATCCAAACTATTGAACAATTACATCTTATACCTCCAACCGGCGTTAAATATATTCAACAAGAAATTGTATTAACCCTCTAAATTAGGTTTTATTTTCCAATAGGAATTTGTCTAATCTATAATGACAGAGGGAAGCTGTCCCTAAGACATTTAGCTAAAATGACATTTTACACCAGGTTTTTTGACTCGATAAAGAGTTTAAAGCGATATTATCAGCATTGAACAAGATGCATATTAAGGGACTTAAAGCGGAGATTATAATGCTTGCGAAGCAGTTATAATTGTTTTAAGCCCCACCCTGTCATTATACCTGACTTTTCAGATACTCCCAGCTTGCACTCAAACAAGATCTCCCCCTCTTCCTCCCAAACACATCATGTGACCTTCAGAGGAAGTCAATTAAAGTCAATTACCAAGACCTCATCAATTGACCTTATTTTTAAATATGCAATTAACTCCAAATCCTAAATCATTAGCAGTTAGCACGCTAAAATATTCAATAAACTACATTTTTACAAAATTTACTAAGATCTTAAGGAAATACTAAACGTATGCAGATGAACAGGCAACAAATATAGCGAATATTTAATGCAAATTTTATAAATAGTTTTAAAAATTTATAAATATTAGTAACTACGTTTTAGTAACACTACATAATTTAAGGAACTAACCTTCTTTGTTAAGCAAGGATATTCAGCTGACCTTGTTATTATAAGAATAGGAATGTGGTAGTATGGGGTTCAGCTTAAACAGAATTCCCTCCAATTGGTGAAAGGTGGGTAAAAAAGAAGGGTCCAGATGTAAACCTAGCTAAAAAGGTTTTTACTCCTTTTAAAGAAAAAGTTAACAAAAAATGTTAGATTCATCGAATCACTGAGGAGCTATGTTAAAATTAGCATCCATTTTGTGGTAAAGCACGAATGAGTACATTTCCCATAATTTAATATTATCCAAAGGCCATGGAGTCCATTAACACACTAAGACTATAGCTGGCAATAAGTTTTGTTCATAGCTACAACATGTAGTTTCATTAGTTTGAATAGTTGAACACTTTGTTCGAAAACCATCCGTAAACATGGAATGCATCAGAAGATACGAGTATATGTTTGATCGAGGTTAACTTTTTACATTTAACAATTTTATTCTTCTAATATACCATATTAGCTTATTAAAATATTTAAAATTTTTAAAATAAGCCTCTAAAAAATAATTTTGTTTAGGTTAAAAATATTCCAAGTGAATATAAACAAAGTAAAAAAAGTTCAAAAATCATAAGTCAAAAACTTTACATTTTTTTGAAAAAAATATTTTTCAGTTGCTGAAGATTTTTCCACACATTGAATCTGTCACTTCAATGATCATGGAAAAATGTCAAGAGTCTAGAAATTTTGGCCAAAAAAAGTGACTCTCATGGTGTAATATTGCCCTGAAATGCAGTGGGGGAATTCAAGTGATATCCATCTACATATTAACGTAATATGAATCTGATCAATCAAATATAGTAGACTGTATAGCGAACTGTTGGACTGTATGGTAGCGGACCCACTCACACAAACAAACAAACAAAGACACACACACACACACACACTTTGGGAACCTCAAAACATATTCATAAAAATCTCGAGGTATATTTATTCATGATGATCACTACACTTTACTTATCTCTATACATAAAGTTCGTGAGTTTGTTTGTTTGATCACCCATTTTCCGTGGAGATATGGACATCAAATTAAATATATTTTATTTATTACCTGAATAATGTTAAATAAAAGAAAATTATCACTATATTCCCAAAATCGGAGCCAGAATAGCAAGTGTGTTGCATGCTTGCCGATGACAGTAGTGCAAATGTATTATATATAAACGTAACAATTTGTTTTTTAATTTAGTATTTGTGAAATACAAACACTGGTAATAAACTAAAAGTATGGAGCCAGGGTAGCCCACTAGTTGCCTGCTTGCCGATGACAGTAGCACAAATATATTAAAAATAAATGAAAAAAAATTTTGAATTTAAAATTTGAATAATATATACAATGGTAATAAAGTAAAGCCATTGATTCAGGGTGGCCAGTCGCTTGTGTGCTCACCGATGATAATAGTGAAAATGTATTATAAATAAATGGAACAAATATATAATAAACTACTATATTAGAGGTAAAAAATGAATAATTTTAGAAACAAACTTGAACACAATGTCAGATAAAATACGAATGTTCGGAGGTAATATTATAAACACACATTCCTTTCATTAACGTTATTTTATGTTAAGTAAATAAATGTAATATTTCAATATACAAGTTTTGTTTGCTTGAAATATATTTCATTCTGTATAAAACATGAATGGATGTTTTATTTATTTATATGATAAACTAAATGATTTTGTTTACTTTTAAATTATTTTGATTTTGCTAACTATACATACTCGTATTGGGTATATATCTTGCATCATGATAAGAATACTATATCAAAAGCTTAGGCCATATAGGAATCTGTTTCCGTGCTTTAATAACAAGAAACAACAACTAAAATTATACCTGTCAATCATCTTCAGCGAATTAATTTTAACACCTATTGTTATAATTTCTGAGTGACTCAAAAGGTCACTTTAGCAGTAAAATAATACATTACTTTTAAACAACTCTTTTCGAAATATTCTTTCTTTTTTAAAATAAATTTGTTAAAATAAATAATTTTGTTTCTTTTAATGTTCTATGAATGATATTCTACATATCATCACACGCATTTTACTATTATAAAAATCATTTTATCTTCAGTAACAATAACTTTTATTCTTCTTGAATCATGACTGTCAGATTTGGCTGAGTATAGAGCAGTAAGTAATTTTTGTATTGTGACCATCAAAAGTGTGTTTGAGACTCACTAAATCCAGTGTCTCAGGTTAAAACCGGTTTTGCGGACTGGGACAAGTCCAGTTCGGTAAGTGTGTCTGAAGGTACCATGGACGGGCAGTCTGCAGCATGTGCCAGACACCTTCTTCCCCAGTCATAAGCTGTCCTCCAGGTTGTCTAAGGGAATACCAGTCTACCTGCAGCACTCTTGCTATGCTTATTTTCTCCCCCCCCCCCCCTATACTTTAACCAATAGACTTGATGATGTCACCATGTCACCTTAACACTTGTGAAGATTTACGTGAAGAAGAACACTACGTGTTTGAAATGTGTTGCTCATTCATTAACACTTGTTTATAAGAGACTTACAAAATTTTCAATTTCCAAAAAACCATATTTTATATAAATGATGCAATATAAATGATTCGACTAATTTAAATGTGGTGTGTTGCAGAACCAGTGCCCAGCAGAAGAGCTGACAACGTCAAGAAAGAACCCAAGGTCAAATATTGGAACTACCAAGTAGTCCGCGTTCGACCTATGGATGATGATGCCTTGTTTGAGGTAAAATAATATGTTTAATAACACTTCTGATATCATTCCTCAAAAGTAACTACCATGATTTTAATAAATTTAGTTAGAAAGGTATATATCTGTATGCATATCAACAAATAAACTACAGTAGGAAAATCAGAAAAATGACTAAGATCTTTCAACCAAAACAAGTAGTCTTCATAGTTTCACTGATACTGAAACGAGTGAAGCAGAATATCTGGTGTGGTGTTGAAAAGAGAGAAAAACAAGAGAAGTATTTCAAAGGGTGAAAAGTTAAAGAAGAAAGGGAGCAAAAGGCTGGGAAGGCAGGGCCGGGTCTTTTGCTGTATATGTATGTTTCTCTGATTTTTATTAAAACGTCAATTAGTTTTAACATATCTTCATTAAATTTTGTAATTAGCTTTTCTACTGAACAATTTCTCCTTAGTTTTCCACTTTCCTGGTTGAGTGCCAAGTGTGAACTTAAAATTTTTTTTTAATTATTTTAAATATTTAAACTCTAATTAACTAGAGTAAAACAAATTTTATGATTCTAAATATACAATAGACGAGGCATGGGTAACCTGCGGCCCCAGCACCTGTTTTGTGCGGCCCTCGGAGATTATCTGGAATTCTATCTTAACATTAAAAATTCTTTTGCTTTTTTCTTACTAACAAAATCTCACCGAGACTTTTGGAAGGATGATACTACATTAGAGAGAAAGAGCTCTATAGCAATAAATGTTTTAGTTTTTTTTTTGTTATATGAGGAACTAATCCTTTTGAGATTGTGTTGTTATAATTGTTTGCCATAATGAAATAATGAGGTGAATAATAATTTGCATTGTAAGAAAAATGGAAAGTTAATCATTGACACTTTATTATAGTGCACACAGTATGTATTTCTATATTGTATATATATATATATATATATTTATATATATACATAAAGATTTCACATAAACACCTGAAATAACAATCAATGATCAAACCACAATAAGAAATGGGAAAACAAGACTAAGATCTTTCAACTGTAACAAGCGGTCTTCGTCAGTTGGGTTTTTTGACTCTGACAAAGACCGCTTGTTACGGTTGAAAGATCTTAGTCTTGTTTTCCCATTTCTTATTGTGGTTTGATCATATATAATATATATATATATATATATACAATTAAAAAAAACGGTCCAGCAAACATTTTTAAATAAAATAAATTCAAAACGAAGGAAACACACAGAAAGACGTCACCGCCCTGCCTTCCTGCGGGACTCTTCGCTCTTCACACCTCCTGATGACGACGATGGTCGAAATATCGATGTGAGTTATGTCTGTGTCTCTGTGTGTTTCCTTCGTTTTGAATTTATTATATATATATACATTATACATATTAACTATATGCATCGGCATACCTCAGAAATTATCATGCGGCTCGTGGTTATTGGAAATGATATAATTCGGCTCCAGTTGACAAAAGGCTGCCCATGCCTGTAATAGACCCTGCAACACGACTAGCCACTAGGTAAAATGATGTAAAGAACCCTTTTCACTTCCAGCACACACTGACGAAACAAGAGTGGAAAACAATATTCTTAGTAGTAAAACAATTTCCTGTTTGTATACAAATATCCTTTACGAAAAATCCATTCTATAAAAAATGATGATTTAATTAATGTATAAATAAATATAATTGTCTGTAATTAATATTTTTGCAACATCTTAGAATGTTGTTAAACTTCATTAAAAATCAGCAGGTATTGCCACGGCTTTTTTTACGGCCACCCTCATATCATGGGCCAATAACCATAAATTAGCTACTCATTTGTTTTGTTTTCATTTTTCTCTTTTTTGTTAACAAAACTTGTTTATGTAGATATTCTCAAAATAATTTTGGAATAATATTTTCTAAATTAAATTCATTTTAAGTTAACTTTTTTTCAATATTATTACTAGATAAGTTTAACTCAATAGAATTACTTAAATCATTTTTTTTATAAAGTTTTATTTTCTTAAATCGTCTGTTTTACACAATTATCGTATCACATCTATAAGAATTAATTTCGATACTAATATCTTAATACAAAAACTACAATGCATAAAATATCAAGTGATATGACAATTAAAGAAGAATATGCCATCTTATTTGGGAAATCCCTTATCACACTTCGCTGGTTTCGGACTTTCCAAAGTCATACTCATCTTCCTGAGTTCAACTCTTAAAAATTGGTAACATCCGAAACCGACCGACTGAGGAAGGGGATTTATAGTATATTATTTTTTAATTATCACTGAACAACCTTTGCATTACTAACAATAATAAAATTATGGTCATATTTGCATAAACGTTTATCAATTATTGAATCATTAAAGGTTAGGTTAGGTTACAGTGGTAGTCCAACAAGAGAACACACATAGGTCGAACATTGACCCTTTGGCCAATTTTCAACATGGCCAATTACATGTTATTTTCGGTAGGGTCGTTTATAGTTTATCTCCATTTACGTGAACATTATTGCTTTAAAAAAGAAGATGAGGGATGACACAACAGGTCACGTCATATATATATATATATATATATATATAATATATATATTCGTATATTTTGGGAGCAGGCCTTCATTGATACATGTTCTATTAAAACCTATGCCCATTTCAATTTTGACGCATTTTCGAATTAATTTTTCAAATTTCCTTACCTCTGGTTTCCATAAGTTTGGGACAAGATAAATCAGTTCTCCAAAGTTTTTATTCTTGTATATCATCGACATGTTTCGGTCTTCGTCGACCATTATCAAGAAAGTTATCGTAGTTTGACAATTTACTTAAAAAACAAATATAAATTTAAACTGAAAAAAACTCAAACTATTCGCAAAGTCAACTGCGCGTAAACATGACAACAGAAGTTATCAACAGGTAGTGACAAGGTGAGGTTTCCCCAGGGTCTTTTCTTTACCTCTCATTGATTGGTTCGTCTTCTGACTGCCTTCGTACAGTTTCAGAATTCTTGTGAATCCACTGGCCTGGCTGTTGATAGTGGGTTCTTTCTCTAGAATAAAAATGGCTTCCAAAATTTGCAGTCTTATATGGTCATGTTCCTGTTTTAAAATTACGGTGTTGTCGTTTAGCATTTCCCTCGTTAATCTTAATCCATGTACTGCTGCGACATGTTCCTTAGGTCCTCCGGATGCAAGATGCATTGTGAGTCTTCTAGAGAGCGTAGTTGTTGTCGAACCAACGTATTTTGAGTGTAAGGACTCGCAGTTCCCTAGGTTGCATTTGAACTCATATACGACGTTGGTTTTCTGGAGGGGTGTTTTCTTTTGTGGATTATTATTCATGACCATTCTTGATATGGCAAAGTTAGTATAATAAATTCTGAGTTGCAGTCTGTCCTCTGGAATAAGGCATGCTATATTAATAATGGTTTAATATTCCTGTCCATAGAACTCATGGAATTACCTTAATTAGCAGAAATTAATACAATGTTCCCATCATATAAGCGTTAATAGTACCAAATATTTTGTACTTGATAAAAATCAAATTAAACCCTATAAAAGAACATCAACAGTTGTTAAAAATAATTTAATGAATATCTTTTTTCAGATTCTAAAGAAAAATTGTGCAAACTTAATGTAAAAAAAATCTAACAAATAAGAGAGGAAGTAGCTGAGTTTTCTGGTGATGAACTTCCAGTTCATATTGAATCTTCCAGTTTTCTCAAATTAATGAACCATTTATATAACCTTTTAATTTTAGATAAAAGATAAAACAAAGATAAAGATTAATACTTTAATGTTATTGCATTGCATTTTAATTGAAAATTGCATATTTTATGGCCTTTTATTGCAATAATTGAAATATTTTATTACATAAACTTTTTTCTGGTTTTTACAAGATGCACTATAATTTCCTTTTTCTTTTAAAAGCAATTTTGGCCACAAATTTCCAGTTTACCTTCTTTTCAGGAGATAATTTAGTTTTTAATTTCATTATAACCGCTGACAAGAGTCTTTTTTAACAAACTTTCGGATTCAGTCACAAGTCAACATTTTTACTCTTATATCCAAAGCAATTATTCTTTTGTGAAAATTATTTCACTCGCTGTTAATACTAGTTTCATAATAACATTGAAAATGTTAACTATATAAAATCAGCAGTGCAAGGGAAAAAATTGTCTATATTCATACCATTGTTAATTAAGTGGATTTCTGATAAGAAAATATTGCCCAAAACTATAATTAACATCAACGCTATAGGGTCTAATTTGGTCCTGTATTTCTTGCAATAAACAGTGTGTTGCATGCAGTGTCCACAAGCTTTTGAATATACACCCTCTGACCCATTAACCTACACATATCAACGAAAGATTAACTTCCAGAATCTCAAAACTGTAAATTTATTTACTAAATAAATCAAAATCTGGAAATTTATTTTTTCTATTTAAGTATACTTTATATATAAAAATGTAAAAATAAGGAAAAACACTTGACCATTTTGTAATGAACCTTTCGAATAATTAGATTTGGATCATTAGAAAGTAATTATGAAATGTAATGGACAACTTGTTAGTATCAGTCATTTCTATTCACGACATACATACGTACAGATATAGGTATGTCGACAAGAAAATCTGTGACTAATCTATAGAAATAATCAAGTTTTATAAAGATGTCATTTAAAAAATTATTTGACTAGTACATTTCAATGGACAATGATGAATTAATAATCAGTTTATAAATCTAAGATATGAAATATACTTTAAAATCACTTATGCGTTACGAGGCCAGTAGGCACTGGTTAATTTCTCCTGAAACGATGAAAATTTGCGATTTAAATTTATGGAACAAATCTTTCCAATTTTCTTGGAATAAATCAAATATAATTATCTTGTTTTTTTTTATACGATGTAAGCTATCTTGGGGGTTTTGCAGTTTTAATTGGCACTTAGGCTGGCAGATTGCTCCTGCTAAAGAGAGGAGATGATTGGGCACTCGCGTGTCTTCCAGATACGAGATCCAGACCGTGCACTTGACAGTTATATGCTCAATCCTTGATCATTCTTCTCTAAGTTTTAGAATTGAATCCTCCTAGTTCATTACAGTATAACCAACTAACTTAATTATTTCATTCTACCAATTATTACAAAGTCAGTCACTATAAAGGTATTTATTTTAATCAATGCTTATATTTATCCATGCATAATTCATAACAATATTTTCAAGATTAAAAGATCAAAGTACCTGTTTTATTACTTTACTATAAGTAAAGGGATCGTGAAAAAATTCGATATCGACATTTTGACAGAATTATATGTTTTGAGGTCACAAAAGTCGTTTTATGAAGTTTTTTCGATGATGTCTGTGCTGTGTGGGTGGGTGGGTGAGAGTGTTAACATTGCTTGTTACCACGCTACGGTCCAGAATCTTTGATGGTCAAGTTGATATTTTACACAAAAATGGGCCTCATAGTGTAGAAGATCCATACTGTTTGGGAAGAATTATGCATGACGGGAAAGTCACTTTTTTTGCTAAAATCCTTTTTTTAAAAAATCATTTTTTCTCCTAAACTGATAACCCTAGAGTTTTGAAATTTTGGCATTTTCTTTGAGGTTGCAAATGAAACAAACGAAAAATATGTTCAGAATTTTAAAACAACGGGAAATATTTTTTTTCAATAAAATATAAAAATTTTGACTTATTATTTAATCTCAAAGCTTGTGAGAGCAATACAGGCCATACCGTTTGACGGATCAAAATGAAACTAGCTTAAAAATAGAACATTATATGGAAAATGATTTGAGATATTTTGTTTCAAAATTACATTCATCAAAGGGGCGTTACAGTACGATTTCTGTTTTCAGAAAATGTTTTTTGATGCTAAACGTCTCATTAAAAACTAATGAAAATTTGATCAAAACTGGAACAAAAATTAGCAATTTATAAAAAAAAATTCATGAAATTTCAATTACGGGAAAGTGCATTAAAGCTATAAAAACTGTTTGTTTATCCTAGACTAAGTAATAACCTGTTATACCTCGTACTTGTCGAATTTTTGATATTTTTTTACAATGCTTACATTGACTTAGAAATTTTTTGAGCAAAACCACTGAGATAAAATTAGACTATTCTCGTCTAATAGTTCATATTTATTATTTTCATAAATTAGAACCTCCCAACTATAAATGATTTAATTTATATTGAATAGCTGGCTTCGACTTTGAGTTGAGTCTGTAAACTGGTTAATTACTAATATATATTTTTTGTGAATACACATTCATAGCAAGCTTATAACAGAGTACAAGACGCAGAAAAAAGATAACACTCACTCAGAGAAAATTGTTATATATGATTTTCGACAAAGGGGAAGGAAAATGATTTTAATAAATACTAAGAAGCCATAAAACTCCCAGTATAATAATTCTATAAAGACCAAAAATGTAAAACATAATTCAAAATGGAAATCTTTTGTTTGAAGATTATTAAATTTAGTTATTGTATATTCTTAATTATAAATTATCTTAAAACGACATTTTTTTCTTAGACGTGTATGATGTTTTTCAGAGGAAATAACAGTATTTTTCTGATTTAAATTTGAAAATTTGACTTAAATATTCAATGTAGAAGGAGGTCAAGTAAACGATATAAGAAATCCACTACCTGTACGAACAAACGCCATGTACTCTTGTAGGAAATTATTTCGTATCAAGAAATTTTCACTTTGGCTTTTCAAAAATGTTATTAATGCTGTAGTTATACTAATGAGATTATATGCATCAGCTGTGGGATACACAAAAATAACCTTATGTATTGATAAGTCGATTAATCACTATCTGTAGTACCTCAGAAATGAAAGACTAATAAGGATTTCCCATTTAAATGTTTACATTATGCTTAAATGGGACATTATATATTATATACCCAAGAACATTGATATTAAGTTTACTTATATTAAAGTTGAGTGCAGGCCACTCCAGATTTTTTGTTTAACTTTAGTAATATAAAAATAGTGTCGATTATTTAATGATTTTTGAAATCGTGAAATTCTTGATGTTTAAGTCCAAAATTGAGAGTATCTTTCTTTCTCTCTCGTTATATATATATATATTATATATATATATATATATATATATTTGTGTATGATGGCAGCAAATCTTCACGTAAACATATTTCATTAAAGTACACAGCAGCCTCTACGTTAACGACTTTTAAGCTGGTCTGCTCCAATTTACGAACAACCTTGCGGTGGGCTGGTGTTAAAAGCCATATTAATTGCCCAAGAGACATCTTAATTTGACACGAGGAGATGTTAATAATCATATTAATAAGCAGATAAGAAAATCACAACTTCCAGACGAAAGGCAAAACTTTTTATTATTTTTATTTTGTGTCGTATTAAAAAGTTTTGCCTTTCGTCTGGAAGTTGTGATTTTCTTTTTACATCTGCTCGTGCCAAATTAAGTTGTCTCTTGGGCAATTAATATGGCTTTTAACATCAGCCCACCGCAAGGTTGTTCGTAAATTTGAGCAGACCAGCTTAAAAGTCGTTAACGCAGAGGCTGCTGTGTACTTTAATGAAATTATATATATATATATATATATATATATATATATATAAACCAATTAATGAAACGATTCCACGAAATGGTCTACCTGCGGAGCGACTCGTTTCTATCTTCCTGATGACGAGGACATCGAAATATAGTAGTGAGTTTCTGTTTCATTTCTGAGTGTTCTTTGTGTCAATATAGTTTATATATATATATATATATAACAGATTCAATAATATATCGACCGTTTGATAGAATAGGTGTGTTCTCTAATCGGGGTTCGGTCAATTTTCCAGGATAAAAAATCAAACTCTCGTTGCCAACGTTTCGGTTTTATTTAAAACCTTTTTCATAGGCAGAAGTAAGAATTTTTTAACTAAGAAAATGAAATTTACATTATTTAAAGGAACAACAATGTTAGCCGGACAAAACCTTCGACTAGACTCGACTAGACAGTCTAGTCGAAGGTTTTGTCCGGCTAACATTGTTGTTCCTTTAAATAATGTAAATTTCATTTTCTTAGTTAAAAAATTCTTACTTCTGCCTATGAAAAAGGTTTTAAATAAAACCGAAACGTTGGCAACGAGAGTTTGATTTTTTATCCTGGAAAATTGACCGAACCCCGATTAGAGAACACACCTTATATATATATATATATATATATATTGTTAAAAATTATGCCAATTTTTATTGTTGTCCTTTTTCGAGTGAATGTTTCTAACTTTCTGAATATGCAGCAAATATGTGCTGGCATTATAGTACAGTTGGTAATGAGGACTCATTCTCCACTTAGTAAGTGGGAGAGATGGCTGCTAGAGAAGGAGTACGAGGGGATGTGTGAATGAGAGGGAGAATTTGAAGTCGAGGATGACAGAGAGAGAGTGAGGGATAAAATAGGGTGTAGATAGCTTCAGAGATTGTGAGTGTCAGAGAGAACACAATAATAATAGTAAGTATTAATTCGCGGTTAGCTTTCACAGGGACCCATACATGGATCTAAATCTAGAAAAAGAATTATTAATTTTTTTAACTGTTTTGCGTGAACAGTGACAATTTTACCAGGAGGTAGAAAAGAACCTATTTCATTTAATGTAACTACGTGAAATGAAACCCAGTAGTAAAGAAATTATCAGGCCACCCTGCAGATACAATAACTTTGAACCCTGTTTAACCATCCATCATTATTATACGCCAACCCATGATTAATGAGAAGATTGACGAGTTAGGAGTGAAAGCGTATTCCATATTCTCCGGAACTCATGTGAACATGTTTTACTTTTTTCTACTCTCTCAGGTGCCCACCTAGTGTCTCTATAGAACCTTTGTATCCCAAGGTCAACTAAGAACTAGTTAACTGAACAAAGATGTAAATTCTGCAGAGCTTTCTTAAACAGGATAATTATTTTTTTTAAATGTTCTGAACTTTTATAAAGTTTGCCTAACATGTGATGGTGCTTGCTTAATAATCTGAGTAAAAGCTGTTTTATCAGTCAGGGTTGCAGAGTCAGATGATAAACTTTTGACTCCTACTTCTAAGAACATTTTTAACCTCAAGCGTATTCAATAATTCTACTTTATTCGAGTTTAAATAAAATTTAAATTCTAAAAGCATATAAGTCCTTGGCTACTTTATGTCTGTATAATGTATAATTATTAAATAAAGCATTAGGTAAGATAAGGTCATAACCTCAACAAGGTCACATACCACTGGCACTTAGTTTTAAGAAAAAGAAATAGGAAATATTCTCTTTTAGAGCTGAGAGACTTGTTTTAACAATTTGGACAGAACAGAAAAATTTGGTAAAGTATAATATCAAAATATAAGTTTATATGCAATATGTATCATAATTACGCATATTTAAAGCATATAATGCAATAATATATATGCATTATAATATTTTTAACATAGTTATATTAATATTTAGTAGTCAGAGGACCCATGTTTTTTGACGCCAACTCTCTCAATTTACAATATTCTAACTCCGACCCTGCAACCCTGAGTTCAGTAATTTAATGCTACTGAAAATATATACAATTCCATATGATATAAAAATATGGATTTTTTAACATTTTTTTGTTACTTCTTTTTAGTTGTTTCAGTGAGACTCTGACGAAGACCAGTTATTTTGGCTGAAAGATTTTAGTCCGATTTCTTCATTTCTTACTAATTTTTTAGACATAGATTTTTATTTCATGTGCTTACTAAAAATATTGCATAATTTAAATTCATATTAGATGTTGTAACATGATTAAATTAACTCAGTGTTTAGTCAGTCTTCCAGGATCAAATTAAACTGTCGATGCCAAAGTCTGATGAAACTATTGGATGTATATTACATGAAAAGCAATATTACAATATATTCGAAGGGAAATGTGTGTAAATATTTATTTATGCCTGGACTAATGTTGTACCTAGGTGGAGTCTCTGGAAGACGAACCGGGTTTGGAGTTCTTCAAATCTCCGGTAAAGAACAGGACGACAGACATCCTAGTGCCTCCGGAGATGACGTCGACTGTACGGGAACACTTGGCCGAGAAGGACATTGAGTTCACTGTACTCAGTCACAATGTGGAGGTATGCCAGTCAACAACTAGACTCTTCTATCATCATTCTATTTCCATAAAAATAAAAAACTAGTTAACACGTTTTTATGACTTTAATAAAACATGAATAGTTTTTTAACATTCAATAACCATTTGTTCAAACCATTCTAACAAAAAACATAAACATTTAAAAACAATAACACAAAATGTGGAGACTCCTACACAGAACTTTACTATAACTGAAGATGATAGCAAACTCGTTGATAATAAATAATTTTTTTTTCTCCTAATGAGAATATTGTGCAGTCATAATATCAAAAATGCTGGTAAAGTATTCACTAACTCGTAGATAAACAATTTTATGAATTCCATATTTATATTCCATGTGAATAAAATATGTGTTTTATTGTGGCTATATCTATTTTTTTAGTTATATAAAACATAAAATCATTTATTTAAAAAAATCGGACATAATATCATTAATAATATTAAGTGGGTGCCCACATGAATGTTAACTTTCCAACTGTTAGGACAATTTTTTCAGAGTACGCTAAATATATATTTTCACTGTAAGAAATATCGTGGTTATTCCTGCCAGAAATGTAGAAATTTTTACTCTAACCAATGCGGTTCCACTATTAACTTTTGACCCGGAAGTATTCTAGGCAAGAACATATTTCTCGATTATTCTAATCTAGGCTAGATTAAGTAATCATTAATTATTTATGATCAGTTAGCAAAATAATATCACATTTTCTTTGAGGGGCATTGTATTTGACTCTCATATATGCCAGTATATTAATGTTTTGACCTAATACATTTTGACCATTTTTTCTCCCATAGATGCAACTTCATTTCCAAACAGTCACAGTATACTACAAATGGACTTTTTCTTGTTAACACTATCTTAACAGAATTAAGACCTTTATTACAATAGATGTAGGTCAGGTGGTCATTACTACTGTCATCCCTAGACAAACTTGTCTTTGTTGTTTATCAAGGCTAGTTTAGAGACATTTTCCATTGACCTATCGATACCACCCTACAGATGCATGTACCCTCGGTCGTGTCAGCAGAGCTTGAGGGAAATGGTTGATGAAGGTTAAGACCTCAAGTTTTAGTAAAGAATCTCTTACAGCAGAACATTCCTTTACCTTAACCTTCCTTCTTTTCCCATCTATATATACAACAATAAAAAGGTTTCACATAACCACGTGAAATAACAATCAATGATCAAACCACAATATGAAATGGGAAAACAAGACTAAGATCTTTCAACCGTAACAAGCGGTCTTCGTCAGAACAAAGAAATTTTCGTCAGAATCTGACGAAGACCGCTTGTTACAGTTGAAAGATCTTAGTCTTGTTTTCCCATTTCATAATGTGGTTTGATCATTGATATATAACAATGAATGTGTCTGTCTGTACTCGACAGATTCAAAAACCCTGCATCCGAACGCCGTGAAAATTTGGGAAATTATTAGGTATATCCCCGGGAAGGTTTGTGTAATTTTGTTTAAATCAGACTTGTGGTTCTAGGTGTTCCCGAACAAATTATAAAAAATTAAATTTTGTTTTGGAATAATCAATCACCTGCCCTACTGGTCGGATTTGTCTGGGCAGATAAAACCACTGCTTTCATTGTCTTGAACAGCTTTTAAGTGAAATTAAATTGTTATTTGGAGGTTTATTTAAAAAAAATTTGAAATGATCTGATGAGTTAAGATGATATGTTAGAACCAAAGCAGCTCGTAGGTGGTGCACTCATTTTGCTAGCTGGTGATTTTCGACAAACTCTACCAGATGGATTGAATACATGTCTCAAATCATCAGTGTTATAACGGTATGCGGAGAAAATATCGTTAAAAACCAATATGCGTATTCAATTACAAGATGAAACTTCTGAACGATTTGCAAAACAATTGTTAGATATCGGGAATGGTGAAATTGAAATGAACGAATCCACACACTATATTATACTACCAGAAAACTTTTATCACATTGTAAAACCCACTGATGAATTGATTGCCAAAGTTTTTCCGAATTTATAGCAGAATTATACAAATAATCACAGGGTTAGTGAGCGTGCTATATTGGCATCAAAAACATTGATGTGAATTCAATAAACTGCATAATTCAAAATAAAATACCTGGTGAAGAAACAACATATAAGTCCATAGATACTGTTGTCAATCACGATGAATCAGTTAATTATCCAATAGATTTTTTGAATTCATTGGAACTACCAGGAATGCTACCGCATATCTTATCTTTGAAAATGGGTTCCTTCATCATCATTCTACGAAATATAAACCCACCACGACTATGCAATAAGACTAGGTTATCAGTAAATAAATTAATGAATAGCATAATTGAAGCAACCATTTTAAATGGAAAACACCAAGGGAAATATGCACTACTACCATGCGATCCTATGATAACGGATCCTATGATTGAGTACTCGAGAAGGGTGACGTATATCACACTGGGTTAGCTTCAAATGGCCAAATTTTATTACATTTGTTTGAATTTAATAATTATTAATATCTGCTTTGATTTTGAATGAGAATATTAATAATGGGTGTTGAATGGGAGACCTACCAAGAAGGAAATAATTGTTCATCCACAAATGGAAAACGTAATATTATTTAAGGAAAATTTGACAAAATTAAATACATCTATTTCTTAAAATAGAAAATCTCATTTGAGACGCCACACAACTTTCATTTATTTTATTTTAAATACGTCTTCAAATAAATTAAAATTACTTATTATTAATGTGTGCTAACGTGTATGTGGATTTATAGATATGTATAATTATGTATATAAAATAGATATTTATTAAAAATATAAGATATATTATAAAGATTATCGAAAAAAACCCAACAGAATAAATAAAATTACGGGGGGAAACTTCCAATAAATAAAATTGCCATATTATTTATAAATATATATATATATATATATAACTCACTTTAAATTCAAAAAGACCTTTCAAACTGAACAATGAAAGTTCAAAATAAGAAGAAAAGTTATACATGGCATAAAGAAACATAGTATCCCTAATTTTCATAAAACACTTATTTCTTATTGGTATTCAATGTAAGTCACTTGAAGAACAAATGAACTTCATCCGGGAACTACCTAATTAATAATGATATTAAATATACGGAGGTTGAATTAATCATATCAAACATCCAATTTAATATTCATTATCCATATTTTACTGCTTTTTGTCAATATTCCTATTAAAAAATTTTTTTTGTTCTGTATGTCGGACGTGGAGGATAATTTCAATCCTAGATAAATTAAATATCAACTAATAACCTCAAAATATAAAAATAGAAAAAAATTACTAATTCTTTAGTTAAAGTATACTCTAGGAAAGTGAAATATTGGTGTGGTGCTCAGTCTGTTCTTCTTTCTCAGGTATAATAGTAATCTTAAACGATTGTGTTTATAACTCCTGGTTTTTTCTCAGGTATAATAGTAATCTTAAACGACAAATTTTGTGTTTATAACTCCTGGTTTTTGAGAATCTTGTTTACACATATACACATAGGTAAATTTGCGAAACCTATGTTATTGGATTCAAGGAATCTCAAAAAGTGTATTCTGTTGAAAATTCGATTTCATAATTTTGACTAGAAATCAATAATTCCTTATCTCTATACTTCATACAGAAAATAGCTGAAAGTAAAAAGTAATGAATTATATCCTCAGTGTCACTTTTTCAGTAATTTCATAACTTAATCACTAAATACTTTAGAAGCACCTTGAAAAATTAGGTTAGTTTTGATTTTTTTTTTTTAATTTCATGTTCCATTTATAAGTCTGTCAGTTAAAAAAAGGAAATAATTATTCCTTTAGTAAAGGTGAAATATTTGTGAATATAAAACGATTGGGTTTGATAAGGAAAGGTCTCTGACGCCGTCAGGCTCGACGAGAGATGAATCCTAATGACTTAAACTGTAGGTCAGAAAGAAAGGTTTAAACTCTTAAAACGACTCTTTGTATTGTATCACAATGTCAAACGCCAAATTGCTGTTTTCGACTTGGGTTAAGCATGCCAAGTCATGAGTTTCGGTCTAGTACCTCTGGCCTATATTTCCCTCTGGTAAATGGTAAATAACTGACCTTTGTTGGCCTCACTCATTAACGTTATTTTGTAGTGATATAAAAGTTTTAAAACTTTTACTAAATTTAGGTAGAGATTTAAAATGAAAATATTGTTTCAGTAACCACATTTTTAGGCTTTCACCTTAGTGTTGATATAAAGGGGGAAAGTGTGACTTATTTCTTATATGACACTATTTCTTATATGAGTCATTTCTTATTTTGCTATGGTTGATTCTACATTGATAATACTAAATTTTGCCTTACTCAAGTCTGTTTGAGTTGTCTTTAGCGAGTACCTGGCATCGCACAGACTTAGGTCTGACGGTGTGCACAAGATTTTCCATCCACTACGAGGAACATCTAAGCTAGTGACGAAGAGTCAGTACTAACGCAAAAGCATTACCCCGAATATTTTAGAAATCCTTTAAAATAAATGTCTGGTATCTGAATAAATTTATGGCTCTCGGTGTAATATGGCTCAGTCATCAATAAAAGAGATGTCAAAAACTTTCTGTCTCTAGAGCGGTAATAAAGATGAGTGTCTAGCTGTGGGTATTGGTAACACACAATTAAATGTGTGTTACTAAATTTGTAATTGATAACAATCGCTCAGTTGAATGCATTATAAAACACTGCATGCAGATTGATGTCTGTACCTCTCTGAAGGCCTTCTCAACACCTTGCTAGTATTGAACAAGAAAGACTCTAATCCGCGTGCCTCTAACATAGAAATACGTGGTCCTATTACTACTCAATTTGACTTGGCCAACGCCCTTTGCCCGTATTTCACCTTCTTAATACCTCAGTAAGTAGAACAATTCTAGAAACAGATCCCATTGCTTGTAAAAAGTTGCAACAGCTCTGATTATTCTAATTAAAGTCAAAAATTTCCTATAACTAATACTATAAAATACACTATAGTAATATACAAGAGTACCTATGTAATCTCTTGGCCGTTATAACTGAAAAACAGCGGGTGAAACAAAAGTAAGTAGTACAATTACGAGTTATATATAGTGAAACATGCAAATATAAATACAATAATAATAAGAAAAGGAATAATTTAAAATAATACTGAAAATAATAACATTATATACAATACCGGTGTAAAAAATGGGTCTTAACGAATCAAATGTAAACTTCTTCAGAAGTTATCAATGTTATTTCCTGCTATCCTGAGCTACATTTCAAAAAATCTGAACTTTAAAGCAGTCATTCAAAGTGGGACAATGGTTATTGAATAGCGACAGGCAGGTTGCTGCACTGTTCGACAGAAGCTCCTATTGTCATTCATGAATATACTGAGCATGGTGAAAGAGAGACCACTGAGAAATGCACACATCACGCTTATCAATGTGCCTATTGTCGCAAAATTGAAAAGTATGGTTTAATTTTGTTCATATAAATGTCAAACTTTTATTTCTTAAATGTCAAATAATTGGTTAATTAACTATTTATAATTTGCTTTTCTTATTATAACCTTGCATTCATCCTAATTTGATTCATGTTATTAATAAATAAAATTACTATATTTATTTCAGATGGATTCTAAAAAACAAAATCCCAAGATGTCAAAGAAGCAAAGGAAAGATCTGCTGGGGACGAAAGGTCACCCACTCACCTGGTCTCGATATCACACTTATTCCGGTACCTTAATACAACTATTTCACAACATTTTCAAATAAAATTATCACTATTAAACTCAATAAATTGAGTATGCATCAATATTATTCTGATAGTTATATTTACCTGTTTTTTATAATATGACTTTTTGCACTTACAGTTCTCATAGAAATTGTATATTTACTTTTCTTCATACATATATGTAAGTTCACACGCAATTTTTGCATAAAGTTTTGTATACTATAATTTCAGATAATAATTATAAAACAGTTTTCAAATGTTACAAACCTTCTACTATTTGTAAACACATATACATATGGACAGGGCACAAACCGAGAAGAAGTCTGCTTAAAACAATTATGATTTCAACTAAGATCATTTTTGGTTACCTTCATACTATAAACTTTTATATTTACATAAAGCATATTTTTATATAAGTGTTTAGAATGAATTCAAACTTTATATAACTTATTGTAGTTCCAGCTTAAGAATTACAACATGAGCACTTGCAATATATATATAATCAAATAAAAGTCGTTAGAAGTAAATGTAAATGAAATCATAATTAGTTTGAACCGCCTTGCCTATACTGGTTTTGGACTCTAACATCTTCAATAGTTACTTATGAAGATGAGCAATGGTCTAGACCGGTATTAGTAAAGTCAACATGCAAGGTAAGATGGTTTAAATTAACCATTTCACGACAGTAAGGATTACGAGTACATACTGTTCATTGTTTGGGAGTAAAATAATTTAAAATTTCTGTATTGTGACCGCGTACATTCTAAAAATTTGACCATAGGAGCCCACCCAGTTTGTCCATAGGTCCAGACTTGTTTTGTAAAGAAAGCACTATTATATTTATTTTTTCCACAGTGTCAGAATTGAAAATTACAAGATATTTAAGAAATGATTTTTGAGGTAGAAAACAAATAAAACATAGTTATCTAATTATTTTGAACCTGAATATTATGGATTTTTCAGTTAATAATGATAAATTCTAATTACCCATGATTTGTCATAGTCACTATTTGTGATTAATCATAGTTACTTTATTGTGAAAATCATAATTACTTTTCATTATTATCCATAGTTACAAAAGTGATTAATCATGCTTAGTATTGTAATAATCATAGTTATTTTTTGTAATTAATCATAGTTACCCATCATGATTAAACATAGTTACACAAAGTGATTAAACATATTTCAATAAGAGTTAAACTCATATCTTCTTATCGTAAATATCATAGTATCATTTTTGACATTAATTATTGATATGATTAGTCATAGTTAATTATCATGATTATCCCTACGTATTATCACGCTGAATGATAGTCACTTATTAATCAAAGTTATTTATCGTTATTAAGATGATGGGTTATGCAAGTTACTTCCTCTAATAATCTTGAAGACAATGAAACTAACTCATACATAACGAAGCCATTCTTTTTTGTGATTCAGACAGTATTATACTGAGTGTGTTTCCAACTTTTACTCAATACCGTTTGTATTTTATTAAGAAGTACGGCACAAATGTATTCTAGGTACGAATGGAGCATGTGAAAATATTACAAAAAACTTCCTCCAAGTAGGGGCACTACTTTGGAGGAAAAAAATTCTAGGTACAAAAAGAGTTATGCATCATGTATATATCCAAATGTTTTAGTTTGTTCAAGGAGTGTCTTATTCTTTAGTCCTCGATATTGAGTTCTCCAAATTGAATTGATACTAAATTTAATTTACTTATGATACATTTTTCCTTACTAATATACTATTTACTGTTACATTTAAAATGTGTAAGTATGTAAAAAATGTCTCACATATATATACATATATAGTTCAATATAGAAATAGAAACATAGAGAAATCAAAAGAACACACTTACAGTCTCTAATGTTTGGTTGAACTGTCATCAGGAGAGTTGAGATAGGGACACCAAGCGCACTTGTGAAGCGACTCCAACTGTCACCTGTTTGTTTGTTCCTTAGTTCTGTGTTTGTGATTCACCGTGAAATGTATATATATAAAGATTTTACATAAACACATGAAATAACAATCAATGATCAAACCACAATAAGAAATGGGAAAACAAGACTAAGATCTTTCAACCGTAACAAGCGGTCTTCGTCAGAGTTGGGTTGTTGGGTTTTTGACTCTGACGAAGACCGCTTGTTACGGTTGAAAGATCTTAGTCTTGTTTTCCCATTTCTTATTGTAGTTTGATCATATATATATATATATAATATATACAAAAAATCACAATAAATAAACACGTGATGCAATCAATGAAGTTAAACTACAGTGGAGAAACAGTAGAAATATATGCTCTGAGACCTTTCAATGTATGTCATCAGAGAGCAAAGTAAAAACTAAGAAGCTAACATAAAAGTAACAGTTTTTACGTTGTTTACTCTCTGATGACATACATTGAAAGGCCTCAGACCATTTATTTCCATTGTTTTCCTTTTTCCATTGTGGTTAAAACTTTATATATATAGGATTAACAATGTTGGCATTATTAAGCAAACAGCGTTTGCTTCTTATTACACTTGGCTCTTGGACAAGTATAACGCTTGAAGGCTAACAACGTGCTTATTGAAGAAGAAACTACAATCCCAAGTCAAACTTATTATTATTTCTGTTGTTGTTTCTAACAATCACAATTGAAGAATTTTGACTTTAGGGTAGTTCTAGCCACCCTAATATTACCCTAATATAAAAGTTGAGTCATATTACCGGTTAATTCTGGATTGGGAGTCCTAAGTTTTAACATCACTCTAGTTGATTAGAGTAGTGATCTATAACTACTCTAGTCGTCAGGAGCGATACCTCTGCAACTTCTCCAAGTAATGCGTAAACAAGATTTCCATCTCCCACTTCAAAAATGAACAGTCATGGTCAAGCTTTGCACTTACAATCTTGAGTAATAAGGCCAAACACACTACCTCTTAGACTGCAGATGACTATTAAATGAAACTTACGACTACCTGTATGAAGGACAGTCGCTTTATTCAAAAGTAGTAGATTTTTCATTAAATCTCTTAATTGACTGTTATGGTTTCAACAGACATCGAAGACTACATGGACTATCTAGTGACGGCTGCCCCTCACTTGGTTGAGATAATAAAGATTGGAAGGACTCACGAAGGTAGACCTCTGAAGGTAGTCAAAGTGTCTTCAGGAGGAGACTCCGATAAGCCTGCCATCTGGATTGACGCAGGTATTCTTTCTCTTATTACTCTTTTGCTTTAAATGGTTGTTTAATATAGGTATAAGAGAATTTTTATATCCCTGTGCGAAAATTAAGATAAATGTGTCCAAACCTAATAAAGCTGAGAAATAAACTTTTGGGGAAAATACTAATAAAATCAAATTCTATTCTTTTTCATTCTAAAAATAAGGAATTCAACCATCAACCCTCTACATCTACAACTATTGATGAAACCTGAAGAAGAATGAATGAACACATAACTGACTATACAACTTCTAACAAGTACAAACTTATTATAATTTTATTTTTGTTTTATCGTTGCCATAGATAATTATTTTAATTATAGTACTATAACTGTTACTATAATTTAAGTACTATAATATTCAATACAATGATAGTTTTCCTCATAATTAATGAAAAGTAGAGACTACTTGTTAAGCATTTCTTTTTGTATGTCGTGACGACTATGTTTACTAATCCTGAATCATCGGGTATAAAGAGTCAAAGAATGACTGATAATGACTGAACAATTGCCAGCACAGAAGAAAGCTTATTAGTGCCTCAGAAGTTAAACAGTTCTTTCTTTGCCGCGTCTCCCAAAGTCTATGCTTTTCACTCAACAATATTATCAAGAGTTCTCACAGCTAAGAAGGTTGAAAACTAATTAGCACCTTCAATTTTTAAAAAGCAGTTATCTCTTCCTCTTTTGAGGTATGGTCAGCCATCTCTTTACCTTTTAAAAAAATTATGATTTTTTCCTTCACTTTTTGCAAAAATTGCAAATGTTGATTTGTGCCTTAATCATTTCAAAAGTGATGAGGAGTCCATTTATCTTTTCAGAAAATGTCATCTGAATGTTCACTTTGCTCTCAAGAAGACATGTCGATGTGTCAGTCATCCTATTACTGTAGACTTGACTTTGCAGGGTTTCATGGCCAATATCCATCCTCAAGTTTGTGCTAATCACAAATTACACACGATCCCTATAATTCATTTGCGTATAGCTAGAAAGGGCAAATCATTCCTCAAAAGAGTAAGGGATGGCTGACGATTTCTAAACTATGGAAACAAAGATAAAGGTGTAAAATTTTCCCTCAATATATTTATTTTATTTCCTTCATTTTAATTTTAATTTTGATATTATATGTAAGAATGAGTCTTTAGGCAATATTAACCGCCTTATTAATCTCAAGAAATTTGTAAAACTTAAATCAAGTTAAACTAAACTTAAAATATTAATAAAAGTGAAACTCATTAGCTACTTGATAGTAATAAATATCAACGTGATAAAAGCTGTAAGATATAGGCGATGAGGTTTGCTAAACTTTGATACTGATCTCGGAATTGCAGTAGATAGTCAACTTCATTACAACATATAAGTTCAAATGAAATGGGACCCGTTTCGTATCTCACTCCAATAAAATATAATAAATTCAAAAGCATTTTCAACCTTGGATTACTCTTAAAGACTCTTATTACAAGTACATTATGTGAATCAGTATGTAAAAACGGTATACGTTACTTGTGAACGTATTAAACTGTTATCAGTACTATATAGGAATTCCAATAAAAATATGAAATAAAAAATACAGAAAATCATGTCTGCATATTTTAAAATTAGTTATAATGCAGTATGCATCAGAATAAACAAACCTTTAAATTGTTTAATACCTATATTATTACCTTTTTTAATTATGCCTATTATGACGAGATATTACTCGTGAATCAAATATGTATTTGTAAAATGAATGAAAAAAAATTTCCAATAATTATTTGTATGAAATAAAAAAGCTGGGGGACACGATTAGAATACGAGTAATTTTTGGTGTTCGTAGTAATTTTGGTGTTCTGTGGTAAAATGGATAAACAAACAAAAGTCTCCACACAAATGAAGTTTTATTCAACGCGATTCGAACACTTTGTGTTCATCATCAGAAAGACACTATAATACAATTTATATCTAATCAGCTACAAAATTAGAGTTAAATAATAAAATAAAATGTAACTGATTAGATATAATTTGTATTACTAGTCTTCCTGATGATGAACACAAAGAGTTCGAAACGCGTTGAATAAAACTTCATTTGTGTGGAGACTTTTTGTTTGTTTATCCATTTTACCTCAGAATTAGTAAATACCACACAATTACGGATTGCACGACTAATGATTTAATTTTGTTGTATTGCGGCTGGAAATCTGGAAGTATTCAAATCACGATATGTTGGTTGCTATTGTAAAATTGTCTCCTTACATATTCCACATCGAAAACTATTCATGTTAGATGTTGGAGACCCCCTTTGGGACGCTGCTCACTATGTCAGGTAGGGGGGAGTTGAACAAAGTTGGTCACCGCCTCAAGCTCTTCGCGTACAGAATCCCACGGTCTGTCCCGTTAGTGGTATTAAAGTGTTGAACATATGCAATCGTCTGCTATGTTACCAGTAAACAAGCCAAACTTTTTTTATTATTTTTACAGAATATTAGTCAATATTACAATAAGTATATTGTAAACACATATTTTTTATTCTACTTAAAAACTATACGTGTTGTGTGAGTTTTTGTTCTAGTTTGTATGTGTGTGTGTGTGTGTACGTATGTAAAAATGTCAAGCAATATATAACATACGTATTTGGGATAACAATGCATTAGCCAAAAGATCATTGTGTTGTGCTATAAATTCAAGGAACTTAATATTAAAGAATCCCATTTAGTTATTTTTATATTGTGCTAGGCGGCATAATGGTAAAATAACAAATATATAAATCATGCAAGAGTTTTTTTCAAAGGGATAATGTTGTTAAGGAATGCACGGCAGAGAGTGGATCACACCTTCTGTGGCCAGTTACATACTGAGGCAGATAGTAGAAAACTACAGGCACTTCAAGGCCCTGGTGGATCAAGTAGACTGGTATGTGCTGCCCGTGGCCAATCCCGACGGCTACGAATACACCCACAGTCACGACAGGTGAGCCTTTCAGTTTGTATTTAAACGAATGTACCAGTACAAAATCCAACATTGGGTTTTTGACTCTGACGAAAATCACTTGTTACGGTTGAAAGATCTTAGTCTTTTATCCCCATTTCATATTGTGGTTTGATCATTGATTGTTATTTCAAATATTTATGAGAAATGTTGTTATCGAGTAATATAATATATGCAATACATGTAATGCTATAAGCGGTGCATGTAGGACAAATAAATTTCCTCATTGCAAGGCAACTGCCCGTGAGGAAAACTAAAAAAAAATAACACACACAAGGCTCATCATCTATATTTTTCCAAAGTGAGTCCTAGATTATAGAATGAACGCTTCTTGTGCGGTTATTTTACCTTAATGTGTGTATTTTAAGTAATTTTTCTAAGAAAATGTTATTGCTTAAGAAATTATTTATTCCTTTATGTCCTTATTAGATTCTCATAATATTATTCCCCCTCATTTGAAAATTACAGGTTGTCACTTATATCTGACAAATACACTGTCAGATATTTACATGTTGATTACTTGTATCCATCTGGGCTATAAAGAATATTAATGGATAAATGAATAGGGCATGAAGAATGAGTTTTTTATAATTTGATATAATTAATGCAACAACATTTTGGTTCTGGTTATTTGTGTTTTACATGTTTTAATCATGAAATAGCTCTAATGTTGGGAATGTGCCAAGCAGGACTGCATATGATTTTAACAGGCTATTAAGAGTTGCTTGATGTGAGCAGATGACTTATCATAAGTGAACTCCTTGAACGGCAATGATGTCTGAAGCCCGTGCAGTAGAATGAGTGGCGGCCTCATCACCGCACTCTGATTAATGACCCGTCACTCTAACTCAAATGACTTCATCATTCTACTTTTTTTAGCCTTCTTCTTCTTCTGCATGTTCATTTTCACCTTTCTCCATTCTCCAATAGAATAATAGAATCCTGTCTATGCACAAAACCTTATCAATGACTAAGACGGTATTGGAAAAGATCAATTCGACTCCTCTTAATGTAATACTTTTTTAATAGGAAAAATATAATTAAAGAAACTATTTGTTTTCACGAAATGTTTCTTTATAACCAATGACACACAAATAAATTTGGTATTGGCAAATGTATAAAATGGCATTTCTTAATATTATTTTTATAAATAACTTATAACAAAAACAAAACTTCTTCCCACAAAATCCTTCCTTATACCCACAGATAAAAAGAATTTTCTTTGAGGGAATTGGCAAATATTTAATGTTGCGTCTTGGAAAAAGATTTGTGCTAAAAATCTCAATGAAAAAGACAGAAAAGAATTATAATTGCTATGATATTCTGCCTTATAAATCATAATTTTTGTGCTCTTGATACATATCAATTATGATATTTTTTACTGCTTTCTTAAACGATAAAAACATAATTAAAGTAACAATTTTACAATTAAAAATATTAATACTAATTAATATTAATTAATTATTACAATAATGAGATATTATACATGAAGATCATTCCAAACATTTTTTAATATTTTATTGTTCAATTCATCGCATTTATTTCAGTTAAATGGTAGAACTGGTATAAGTTTCATAATTTAATTAGTAATTCTTGAATGTTGTATGCCAATAATTGTATAATTCTTTAATATTAATTCAACAGGTTAATAACTAATTAATTTTGTGGTTCCATATTTATGATAATATTTGGTACTTTCAAATTTTTAAATCAAATAAAAATAGTTCTAGAATAAAACTAAAGCATTAATTTTTCCTTGTCTCTATCACGCTTTATCTAAATGAACAAAAGCGTTTAATTTATTACACATACCAGTGGTTTTTATAATAAAAATCTATGTCAACAGATTGTGGAGAAAGAATCGATCATCAAATAAAGACAAAGACATTGACGATTATGATGAAGACAGTGAAGAGGACGAATCAATTGAAGATGATGACAAAGATGATTATGATTATGACTACAAAGAGGCTGAAGATGATGAAGAGGAAGATGAAGGAGAAGAAGAAGAGGACGAAGATGAAGATGATATTGATTATACTCATAAACAAAAGACTTCAACGAGAAAACCAAAGTCAGTAGTTTTTATTTTGATTAAATTACTACCGTGTTAACTCATCTGTAAATATGTAATTAAGAATAAAATTACAACGGGGGCTTGTATTAAAAGATGTTTAATAGTGAAGGGGATTCACTCAAATATTATTTCTCATGTATTTTTAGTTTAATATAATTTAGTAATAAATTTCAAATAATATTATTTTAATTTTTCATCTATTTAATTTTCTCATTAAAATATATTAGTCATACTGCTCTACCTATGCCACACTACAAGACACATATCATACAATACGGCCATATCATACTCTACTCATGCCACACTACAAGACACATATCATACAATACGACCATGTTATACTACTCTACCCATGCCACACTACAAGACACATATCATACAATACGACCATGTTATACTACTCTACCCATGCCACACTACAAGACACATATCATACAATACGACCATGTCATACTACTCTACCCATGCATACAATACACACATGCTACAGACACATATCATACAATACGACCATGTATACTACTCTACCCATCCACACTACAAGACACATATCATACAATACAACCATGCCATACTACTCTACCCATGCCACACTACAAGACACATATCATACAATATGACCATGTTATACTACTCTACCCATGCCACACTACAAGACACATATCATACAATACGACCATGTTATACTACTCTACCCATGCATACAATACACACATGCTACAGACACATATCATACAATACAACCATGTCATACTACTCAACCCATGCCACACTACACGACACATATCATACAATACAACCATGCCATACTACTCTACCCATGCCACACTACAAGACATATATCATACAATACTACCATGTCATACTACACGAGATGGGTACCTACTGTTGTTATTAATTTAGTTTTATATTCTCAGTATTCAAAATAGTTGGATTACTTTTAATAATGTATAGTGTTTGACCAATATGTAGCTTAATATCAATCCTCGTTAGTAATGCAATTAATTCGACGTAAACTTCCCATACTAGATATGCTAACTTCTATAGACAATGTTGTCAGTTTTGAGTACCATCTATCCATCTAGTAAAGAAAAGAGTGAATACTTCGCTACCGACAACTCCTTTGGACAATATCTGAATTATAACACTTCATTAAAGAATGTCCTTCTCATACAATTGTAAGATTTACAAAAATTATATGTATTTCCCAAGTAAGGCTATAAGTATGGCAATTTTTTTTAATATATTATAATTAGTAAAATTATAATATTTTACTAATATTAAAAGAAATTGAAAGCAGTTAATACACAGGAAAATTATGTGTGGATGTAATTCGGAATTCAAATTACAATTGTTTAACGACTTCTCTCGTCCCCTTCCCACTTAGTGTGTTTTTGGAATTCAATGTATATTCTGTTATGTATAGTTTATTATTTTCTTTGATGAAAGAATGTATTCTTTTTTATATCAAGGACAACACTAACAGCATGTCCTACTATGTTTCGACGTCTGTCGTCATCGGGGGAAGAAGAGGTAAGCTCAAGCAGCGAACAGATACTCTCTTCTTTAATCGTATATAGCAAAACGTTTAAAGAATGAGATAAACATTAAACTAATTAAGAATCCGTATTTCTGGCACCACATGTGAGAAGATTAATTCAGGAATGTATCAAGTGCCAACGTCTTATCAAAAAAGTATCCAGGCACGAGAGTACACTTCTCTAGGTGGAGGATAATTGTTCTGCATGAGTACACATCGACATGAGTCCTACTATGAATATAACACGGTAGTAAGCAAATTGGTTCAATTTTTCATAAGCCAATATTCTGCACAAACTGCAGAGACCGTTGTTCGACTTTCACCACAGACCTTCTGACAACTATGGATGGTCAAATTTGAATCTGATCTGAGACAAGTACAAATCGCTCTGATACAAGAAGGAAACTGTGAATGAAATCTGTTCCAAGTGATATCTGTCACAGTTGTGGGAAAAGTTATGCAAACACCTCATATGACTTCAGTCAAAAGAAAAGTTTAAAGGTGGCACTAACCTGTATATTGCAGGCCTCAGTCAATTGACTTCTTATCTTCCTGCAGTGATTCTTGGTTTGAGAAATTGTATGAAGGAAGATCTAGTTGAGTCATAATGTATAACACTCATCTACAGTTAGCAGGTGATTTTCTCAGTCAATTCGAAACGAGGTTCTAAGGCAGGCTTCGCAGAAGTGGACATCTACAACCTAAATGAACAAAAGCCATAAATTTAACCTTTTAGTCTGTATAAAACTGATAGTTTATTTGTAAAAGAGATATTCAAGCATTATAGATGAAATATAAACAGAACAACGGAAGAGTAATAGATAATGGGGAATTGAGAAGGGTATGAAAGAATAGTTTACTAAAAGATAAAAGAACAATGTGTAGGGGAAGGAAGGAGACGCATCCGAACGCTAACCAGGCCGAGACCGAGCATGCAAACCTAAGTCAGCCATAACCAGCCCCAGACAAGCAAGGCTGCATAAACAGAATGCCTTCTGATGGGCGGCAAAAGCTGCGAAATCCCACTGAAGGGCGAGAAAAAACTTCAGAAAGATAAGGGTCTGATAGCTTTCAAGCAAGTCCACTAGCAAGTGGACTTTCAAACTTGCGAGCCTAAGAACACAGAATCCCAAGAAAGCTGCTATAGCCGCTGTTGTGTCACCCCAATAGGAAAGAAATCCTGAAAAATATAGGCATTAGCCACATAAGAGTAATTTGGGTGGACAGCCCCCAAGCCAGCGCGCGATCAAGCGGGCGCCGACCTAGGTCAACCATCGCCCAGTTGTGCCTTTCTTAGTTCACGCCATGAGGGAATATCCACTCAGGCATGTTAAGCCCCCCCACCACGACAAGGTGAAGGCACATCGGGGGGGTTTTATCGTTTATCTGCACGCCTTCTCCAACTGAAGACGCATTTTACGCAAATATTATACACAAGATTATCAACCTCACATTTTAATCCAGGTTGATCCTGGGAAGGTTGTAAATAGATTATACTGAGGAATGGCAGACAAATAAACTTATTCAAGTCATTTCATTTTCCTTTTTAATTACATTTTAAGATATACTGAGACAAGTCAAGAAAATAATAAATTTATAGGTACAATAATAGATGATATTTACCTAATAAATGAGAGCTCACAAATTCCAGCTCACTGACTGACAAGACTTCCGTCTACTTTCATAAATATGTTAAATTTTAATGGCAGGTGAACCTCATGAGGTTCTAAGCAAATGCTGAATTTAATATTGGGAGATATATTGGTGCTGGCTAGTGTCATTTAAGACATGAACAGAGGTGTGATCTATGAGTTAAGCGCATGTAGGCGTTGAGTCGGTGCGAGCGGGGGCTTGTGCCAGTGTTGCCTACCAGAGTGTGACTACAGCGCAACAAAGTAATGACATGGTGAAAGCGTTACACCTGTGTACGTTTATCTTTAGTTTTTTTTTCTTTTTTTACATGTTGGTGTTCACAACGAGTCAATGGAACGATGTACCAAAATGATATAAAGCAATTTTATTTAAAAAACATATATTTATATTGCCTTTATTTATCTTTAAAATCCACAGAAGTTAATGTTATGAAGTTAACATTAAAAAAATGAAAAGCTATTGGAAGACACTAAATTAAGTTTTCAAAAAAAAAAAAAAATGAAAATTAAATTCTGAAGATGGAGAAATAAGGCTAACAGTTATAGGATGATGGCATCAAGTAAAAGAGTTTCAGAAACTCTTCATCGTAGAGCTATATGACTACAAGATAGAACTCTAGAGTAACAACGAACCGAAAACTGGAACAACATTGTATTTTACATAAAACCCACCATTAAACCATTCTGTATATAAGGTGTCAAGATTTGCAAGTTAGAAAAATAAAATGGATCCCAATGAAGCCGGGTACAAGTTGTTGATGTAAAACTAATATATATCAGTTGCTTTTAAATGTGGAAAGTCTGAACAAGAATGAGCAGAGAAGACAACATACGAGGCGAGGTGTGATGATTATACATGATGTCATACAAGTGCCCTCAATGAAACCAAACGCTCTTCATCTAACTCAGCACCTAAAGTGTGGTCTTACCCATACTTAGAAATTATAGACTATGACTCCACTAAAGTATTGTGTTTATATGAAAGAAAAGCGTTTCGAACACACAGTGTTCTTCATTAAAACAAAAACACTACGGTACGAAATGTGGAGTTTTTTTTAATAAAACGTTATTTATTTGGACGTCTAGTCAATAATTTTCATGCTTTGGTGATTTTTTAATTATAATGTATGTTGAGACAAACCGTTGATCTGATCTGCGTGTATACAGGATATTCTGGGATTTGGGCCGCTCCTGCCGAGGAGTCGATTTGAACCGCAACTTCGACTTTCATTGGGGTGAAGGTGGCTCTAGCGACAATCCCTGTCATCCCAACTATGCTGGACCCAAGGCCTTCTCGGAGCCAGAGAGTCGCGCTATAGGTAAGTCAGCTTCAGGTGGCATTTTGAAATGAATGTCAGGGGTAGAAACGTACTTCTGTATAGCATTCTCAACCAGCAGCCATAACTACCATATGTTTAATTCATGTATATATATATTATATATATATATATATATATATATATATATATAGTCCAATATAGACAAAGAAACATAGAGAAATCAAAAGAACCCACTTACAGTCTCTAATTTTCGGTTTGAACCGTCTTCAGGAGAGATAAGAGAGGGAAACCAAGCGCACTGGTTCAGAGATGGTTGGAGACCGTCTCCAACCGTCTCTGAACCAGTGCGCTTGGTTTCCCTCTCTTATCTCTCCTGAAGACAATTCAAACCAAACATTAGAGACTGTAAGTGTGTTCTTTTGATTTCTCTATGTTTCTTTGTCTATATTGAACTATATTTGTCCGTTTTGGATCGTATTTCCAACGAAAAAGTATATTATATATATATATATATATATATATATATATATATATATAGTATAACAAGATTTAACAAATTTAACAATAAACACGTGAAATAACAATCAATGATCAAACCAAAATAAGAAATGAAAAAAAAAAACTAAGATCTTTCAATCATAACAAGCGGTCTTTTCAGAGTCAATAGCGGTCTTTGTAGTCAATAATTTCATGTATTTCAGAGTCAAAAACCAAACAGATTCAAAAACTCAGTTGGGCTTTTGACTCTGACGAAACACTTTCTTAGAACAGATAAATATATGAAAATAGAGAACTAAACTGGAAATATAAACAACTGATCACAAAAACTCTAGCTTTTAGGTTAAATGTGATCAGGAGAGAGGAAATAGGGAGAGCAAGGATACCAACAGAGTGGCGTAGATCCCCAGGGCTTGTTCACCCTATTTCCTATCTCCAGATGATGGTTGAACCGATACTCAAAAACTGTATGTGTATGTCTTTCAGTTGATTGTCTCTCATTTTATTTTTGAACCTTTGTCAGTTTTCATATTGAATTTTAAAAGTTTAGGTATAAATAGAGATATGACAAAGTCAATTGTATTTCAGCCAACTTTATTATGAACCACCGTGACCAAATAAAAGCATACCTCACCCTGCATTCGTACAACCAGATGTGGATCGTACCTTGGGGATACACGAGGCAAAAACCCAAAGACTACGACGATCTTGTATATCTGGGCAGGAAAGCAATTGAGGCTCTCTCACGGGTTCACGGCACTAGGTACCGCATTGGTCCAGCTCCAGTGCTCCTCTACCCTCAGTCAGGTATACACCTACTTAATAATGATATTTTCTACAATTCTATAATTTCTAATGATATTGTGGAACACCATGTATCATCTCCGAATTGTTGAAGAGTACCCGTTAAAGACAAGCACGTTTTCTAGTTATACTATAAGGAAACATTAATATTTGGTCTATATGTTGGCAAATACATTGGTCCTCATATAATATTTTACAGAGGGCGACAAATTAATGACATATGTTCATATCCTGATATTAAGAAAGGAGCACCTGTTTGGTACACTGATGGGTCCTAAGTTAATAATATAAAATTAAATACAGGGTAATCAGACAGTAAAACGATTGGAAATAATTGAAAACTAACAAACCTTCTGACGCCTGGAACCTTTTTGAATAGCAAATACCCAAGCTTTCTCAAGGATGCAATTGATGAAACAGAAATCAAATAACAAGTTCTAGAACAACCATGGCAAAAGTAATCTAAATAGTTAATTCTAACTGAACAGAAATTTATAAAAAAAATAGCGATTATTTTATTATTATTTTGTATTTAAAACTTTATCTGGAAGGTGTAAAACATTTCACAGAAAACATAACAGTGACAGATATATCTCTTAGGATAGATATGAAGTTCGTTAAGAACTAATGATCTAAAGTTGATTTTAGAAAAAAAAAAACAAAGGAAAGCAGAATAGAACAGGTATGACCGTGTTCTATTCTTTGAAAGAGACTCATGCCCTCAGTTTAACAATAATAAAAATAAAAGAAATAATATGTTACATTGTTCTAGATTAATGTTTTCAAGTTTGTTTTAACTAATTGAATTGATATTGCCACATTAAAGCAAACGAAGTAATTAAAATGGTTGTCTATCAGTTTGATACTATGTGTACAGGAAATGGCAATGATTTTACTATGCTGTATCGAAATAATCGCCTGTAACTTCTTGTTTTAAAGAAACCCCATGACGGTTCAAGCTTCTTAACTATGAAATCATAGACTCACTGCTTCTTTCAATACTTTTACTTTTCAGTTCAAGCATATTTGTGTTGTCAAGCGCATAGAAAATTAAGCCGGTTCTAAAAAAAAAAATAAAAATTATGAAATAAAATTCTACTTTACAAGTTTGAATATTTTTAATTGGTTGCAGGAAGTTCGGAGGATTGGGCGAAAGGAAAGGCAGGTATCAAATACAGTTATTCGGTGGAGTTGCGTGATCAAGGGACTTTTGGTTTCCTATTGCCAGCATCTCAAATCACTCCCACTGGCAGAGAAACATTTGCCGCAGTGCGGACAGTGGCCAAGGAAATCGCCTCGCAGAGGGTTAGCTAATGAATTGCCTTCTTAGAAAACAAACAAAACACCACTTGTCATCCTTTCAGTTAAATCTGCTTCAACAGTCTCAATTCAGCTATTGAGCTTCTTTTCTAGTAATAATGTAATTGGGAAAGCAGAATAGAACAGGTATGACCGTGTTCTATTCTGACTTAAGAATAGAATAAAATAGTATAAAATAAAATATAAAAAATAAAATAGAATAAAATATAATAAAATAAAATAGAATAACTTAAGAATAGAATTAAAAAAAAAACAATATTTAATAATTATAGAAAAAAATGTAAACAGTAAAACTCGATAAGACGGCCTTATTTGAACAGACTTTAGATATAACGGATAAAATTTAATATATATACATCGCCGGCTTATATGCGAAACACATGAGACAAAACGTTTATCTCTTTTTATTTAATGTAAGTGGAGCGCAATTTTTCGTTTTTTTATGCAATTTACCTTGCGCAGCAGTAAAATGCATTCTAATTGACAAATTGTTCTTCTCCCCTGACGTAATGCTGGCTTAACGCTTTCTTTTTGTACTAGTTCGACGGTTCCCAACCTGAAGTATATAAACACTCGTTTAGAGTTGCTTGGAAAAAGAAACCAGCTACGGTGGAATACATCCAGATAAAAGATATATATAATCCCATAGACTCTATGGCATAGAGTAACATTTACAATATTTTCTTGAAGAAAAAAATAGATTATATCATTTACCTTTTTGCAGGCTTACTAGCAAAGACTAGTATTGGAATAACTAGAAATCAAATGTATTATTTATTTTTTATGAATCAAGTATGCATTCTCACACTCCTATATATATAATCACTTTTTATAGGGTACCATGATGAAAGGTTGGAAACCGCTGTCCTAAATTGACTAAATGTTTATATCGGTAGAATAAACTTTTCGCTTTTATGTAAAAAAATATTCTCTTAATATTTAATATCCTAATTCACATAAAATATAATGAGAAAAAAAAATTTTTTCATTTATATTTATTTGATATCAAACATCTTTGAATTAAATTTTTTATAACCACTTTAGCATACAAAAAATTAATAGAAAAATTGATTTGTATAGAATTTGGTTTTAGCTCTCCCACATAAGTCCGTTATATCGAGGTTCTACTGTATTGCTTTAACAAATACATGATAAGGTGAAGACCGTACAAAATACGGTCTCGTAAGTCCTACGACTTCACCAAAGGAGACTTCTAAAGAACTTAAGAGTTTCAATGAAACATTCTAATGCTTTTAGGTGAACGATTTATCTCATTTCAAAGAAATAAACATTATGTTCCTATTTCACACTTTATTTTAAAGTATATTTCGACGTACAAACGAAATTAAAAATTTTCTTGGATTTATTTCTTATTAACGATCAAAAATGCACGTTTTTAAATCCAACTATATAAATATCATTAATTTTTTTTACTTTTTACTGAATTCACTAAGTTTTAATAATTACTAATACATTTATTGTTAATATTTCTAAATATACGACGATGAAGATAGTGGCTAAAAGATTGAATTTGGTAGAGAAATTAAAACAATTTTCATTTTAAGTTCTTTTTACAAACGATTAGAACGAATGTAAATTTTTTGAGAGTTGTTTAGGCCCAATCAGATAAGATGTAGGACATTATACAGACGGTCAATGTTTTCTAATGTTAAATCACAATTTAAATATTTAAATGCAATTAAATTAATTTCATTTTGTTTTAAATGCTGATTGAATTATTCATTAAAACAATGTACTCAAGAGACAAGAGGATGAACAGTTTTCTTTAAATACTGCAATTATTTGAGTTAATTAGTGATACTTCCTTATATAATCAAATAACGCATATAAGTATATATGCTTATATTTGAGATATAAGTGGTTTAGCCTTATACAAGTATATAAGAATATATATACTCATGCTCGAGTATTTTTGCTTATTAGTTAGTAGCGTTTTCTTTCTTAATTATTTAATGTTAATAACGTTTACATTTACTTGAGTCTTCTTCAGATGATGGTTTCTACGCGATCGCCTAGTTTAATTGTTTCTATCATGGATTGCATGGCTTAAGCCATGGCATGAGTCAGTGGCCCGCTATGCCATGGCCTTTCTTCTATTTAAGTAATGACGTTCACCTGATAAACATCATATGTATCTCGGTTTAATAGTTGTCTTTAGACCGAAATATATAATTAGTGAAATTATTCCCAGATTAAATTACAAGTACAGAGTGCAAAAAGAAGTGATTGCACCAAAGTAGTCAAATCCAAAAAAAGGTTTCAAGATATAAACAATCATAAATGACTTCAAATTACTCATAGGGTACCATTAGATTTTATAAATATTCTCAACACTCCTGGTTTGGTCACACTTAAAGCAGATTACCACCTAGTTGACTGATAACCCTGATTGATGTATTACAATTAAATAAAGCTACAGATATATCAACCTATTTATAATTTAAAGTAATACAACTTTTAAAACCTCTCATGAAAATTACCCTCTGTAGGTGTTTATGGAATGAGTATTAATTATTATCGTATTAAGAATAAGATAAAGTATACTAGAAGAAATCTATCTTCTAAGCATATCTGAATCTCTAGACCTGGATATGATACGGTGTCATTTATACCTTGTTTGTGTTACTTGACTTTCTGGATAATTAATTATGCATTGTTATTATTTCGAAACTGTTCTTTGAACTTGTTGAAACCTTATCATTTATATGAGATATGTATTGTTCTTAAATAATGAATACACGCCTTTCTTGTGAGAGTTTCTGGACCGGCTACAAAGCCCTCCAGCACTACAAAGTTCCTGCACTGGCCTTTTAAAAGCAGGATTGCTCTAAATCCTTGAAATAAGGGCTTATATAACCCCCTACTAACTAAAGCTTAAATCTATGGTGCCTAGATTTATCTACTGATTTATATCAGTTCTGGTTCAAGATGAATAGAATCCGAAACCGGTACAGAAACTCTCATACCAACATGCAAGTTTAGACAGTTACTTCATTATATATAAATTATTTTAACCTCTGTAGTACGTTTTAATTAACATAATTAACAGTATGCACGTTTTAATATTATAGTTGCTCATAGGTCATCATAATTGACAACATGAATATGTTATTAGAAGATCAATCAAAGTAGCAGATGCCATTACATTGTTTGTTGTTTAAATGTGAATTGAGTAATTTACCTATCTGAAAAGGATACCAGAAATATTGAATCTTTTATCAAAACACGACCCAGATAAAAGGTGTTGAAAACATAACTTGACCAAAGAAAACACCAATGTTCTCAAAATTCCCAAACTGTTACTGCTTGCTGTAAATTTGAATTTAGCACCACTGTTGAAAGAGTTGATAACATAATACTCATAATACACTTATAAATAGAATAACACTCTCCTGATATAAGTTATACGAGATCATTCATATAGTGTATTTATTCACCTGTTCTGTATTAACAGTTAAATTCATGCCTATTGTTAATGCATATTCTACTAATAATATTAATCTATTAACATCATTCTTTAATAGGTAAATGAAAGCAAGTTAACCATATGGCATAAATTAAAAAACAAATGTTTTAATCATAAACACCTACCCATTTCGTCGTTTTTATCAGTCTGTAAGTTTTATTGTGTAAATTAAAACAAATAGCATGTTAAACAAAAACGTCCCAAAGAATTTAATGATATAATGTATATTTGTATATGATTAACACGATGACGTGTAGAATGATTTATTGTTTATTGTAAATACCAGGTTGTAATGAAATGAAGAAACTTGAATTTAAAGCATGTACATTGCTCAATGTAAATTACTGTACAAAACTAACATTATACATTTTTAAAAACTATGTTTTTTTTATTATCTAATCCTTAATTAACTCTCATAGGGTAATTTATTATGCCGTAGTATTATGCCGATATACATAATAATATAACAAAAAAACGGTCCCCTAGGGCACAAATCATGCAAGAAAACTACACCATTCACCTCGATAAGTATAATCTTTAGTGTGACTGACAAAGACCAGTTGTTTTAGTTGAAGGAATCCAAATTCTCAATAAGCTTATCGTAACATTGATTATTTAAAGTATCCTGATTATCAAAACAATCACCACAATAGAGTGATAGTACAACTCTACCCAAGCAGCCTATAGTGGTCACAATTTGTTTTAATTCATTCTACAGTTCTTGAATAAAAACCCCTAAATATGTGTATTCACAGTTACATCTAATAATTGTTATCAATAAAATTTTCAATATCCAAGAAGTAGCCCTAGATGAATCCTTTAAGATTTAGGAAATTTTCTATTTTAGGTGTCCAAATTTTTTTAATTGAATCTTTTGATTTGCCCTTCTGAACGTAAGTTGTTTTTTATGACGATCCGTGCTTACCAAAAAGTACTTTTGCTACTAGCATAAAACCTAGTAGTTGTTTAATATTCGTTTGAGTACCTATTATTAGTAGTTTAAGAATTCAATCAATCAAACAGTATTACCTGCAGCATGTTCACAAACTTTTGGATACCTATCCACCCAACTGGACAAACAGAAATCATGCAAACAAAATGGAAAACGTCATAATTTTTAGGTCGAATATGTTCATCATAGCGTTTACTGTATAGTATTTTATATAACAGTGTAGTATAGTATATACTGTCACTTCCATTGTGATATAGGATTTGACAAAGAGTAATATAATATTTTTATAAAACATATTTTATAAAACATAAGCAGTAATAGATGCTAGTATCAAATTGAGAATTTAATTTAATCCAGAGGATCTTTTTTGATTTAGTTATTCATCATTTACATTTTTACCAGAGTCAGTTCCTCAGCCATCCATAGCACCACACTAGTCCGTTATCGGTAGAATGTTGAACACTTTTCAAATTTGGATCCGATATTAAGATATTTCCGAAAGTTTTATGTTTTACTCGACTCGCCCCTCAAAAAATCTTTTTCTGCAGTTAATTCTGCACTAAAATAAGTGACATAAATTAAGACATGAAGATAAACAAAAAGTTTATTGAAAAAATGTTCACATTATCACCTATTATCACAAGTCAGTTGGTACACAAAAATATGTGTATTAGTACATATAAATATAAGACATATATATTATCTCGAATAATTAAATACAATTTACATCAATTTAGTTGAGAAGAAAATATAAAGCAACCCCGGTTTTTAATAACATTTCAAATAAAAATATACATAAGAATGAAACACGAAAGTTTCTAACATGCAACAAAAATACTTAATATAACTCATACCGAGGCAGAGTGGTAACAAGAAAAGGAAACAAGTTGAACAGACAAGGAAGACAAACGCATGCGCAGGACAGAGGCACTTTGGGACAGTTAGAACTCACAAACCTGCTTGTATTTGTGCACTTGTTCCTAATTCAACAATATTCATATCATGTTGTTGATGTCAAATGTCTAACCAGTCTATTTAGGCACTTCAAGGGAAAAGATCAGACCTGCAAGGACTGAAGAAAATATAAAACATCTTCATTATATATCTTCAGCAGATCAGTTTCACTTATAAACACTGTACAATACCATTTATAATAACATTATATAAAAATAAATAACGCGAAAATGTTCATTTAATAAATTCGTACTTTCTTGCGTTAAAAATAATTAACACTTTTCTACAACAATAATTACATTATGAACTCTGTATATTTGGTTTTTACAAACTACATTGATGGGTTACCCTCTCAAAGAAAACAATAATAACATTATGAAATAAATGAACATATACAATTATTGACTCATCTTTTTTTTTTTAAATAAATTAAAAAAGAATAAGCTAAAATCCGTTTAAATCTAAGACAAAAGTAACCAAAAATCATTCATTTTCCCATTTGTTTCATGGTCTTCATTTTGTTTATTTGTAATACATTGAATACACAATAATTGAACAGCCAGTTTTTCTGAAGTCAGTATACTATTAGAACATTCATTGCGGACACCTGTCATAAGTGGATCCTTACTTATAGTATGAACACTTGTAAATGAACTGAGTATGTCAAGGCCGATAAGTAACACCATTAAAAGCGCATTTTAAACATTTTGAACTTCAGTGGTACACATAATTATATAATGGCTGATAACATTTTATATTGCGGCATTGGTTTATAGTGATTTAATATTAGTACTTTTGGAAATGAATACAATATACAAAAGTTAAAATATTCTGTTGATATATATAAAAAATGTTTCAAAGACATTGACTCTAGCAGGTAGTTGAGTGAGTAGAAAATCTTTAGATGACTTAACACTTTCAGTCAATTAAAGATGATTGAAACTAAGGAGAAAATAGCTTTAGAGACATATTAGATCAGAAAGAAGAGATTGGTTTAGCTGCACCACAGCTCCTCTATTGATATCAATCTCTACAAACATTCAATTCCCAGAATTAGATAATAGCCATTTAAGCAATATATGTCCTTAAGCACTTTCTTAGTACAAGAAAAAGTTGGCATATTTTCATTTATAAATATGCATTATAAATATGGCATATTTTCATTTATATTTCTAACCTTGTTCACAATATGATTAAATAGGACACTAGACATATCCAGTACCCATGCATGATTTAAATTATTTACAAATAGTTTTTTCTTTGTTTGTTTATGCGGAACATGTTGTCTGAGAGTAAACTTTAAGCAACTATATTATTTAAAGGGCTTTATTTGTTTTGGGAGTCATATGGTATATCTCAGTTCTACTTCCAAGATCAGAATGCAATGGGATCATAAATATAGCGTTAATAATTATAAATTAGTGTCATTATAATAATTTATAATATGAAAATAAAAACTCTCTAAAAACATGAATTTAAGGATAGCCATAAAATTGTTAAGAAGAGTTTGAACATAGGCAAAATATTAGGGCTTCTATATATTGTGAACATTACAAACATACTAACTTATTTAAAATGATTATTTATATTTTATAAGTATTAAAATAAAAGTATATGAATGATAAAATTCATTAAAAAAGAAGAAAGATATTAAATATAGCTCCTATAAATACAATAGTAGATAAAAAAAACTGAGGAGTGATTTCATTGGTCAGACATGATTCTAATTTATGTCAAACCATTTTATAACTTTTATTTTGAAAAAAAAAGTTATATAAATTATAAGGAACGTAATAAATCATTAACTTTCGCACAACTGAGTCCTTTAAGTTACATGAAGTCGCAGTGCGAATACAACACAGCTTCAATGCTAATTCTCACGAACTAGTGTATTGGAATAGATAAAATAAACTTCGATTTTTGCAAATTAAATTTTATAAATAGCGATATTTTAGTAAGGAAGCTAAGTAATAACCACGAGCTGTATATTTGCACATCTGAGTCCGTATTAACTCAAATCTTATTCCAAATGAAAGAAGTAATTTTCCATTAAAAACAGTTCTTTCTTTTTATCAAAACTAAATACGCTAATATAGAAAGTTACATTTATTAATCTAGCGAAGGAAATGGAAACTTTTCCGCAGAGTAGGATAAAATTTCAGTTGAAAATAAATTCATTAAAAGAAAATAATGCATATTCTATAGTAAGGTAAATCGAAGGGAATGAACGAATATTACAGTTTTTTAATTCCAACTAAGGATACATTGCAGGTTTGTCTCTGCATAAATTTAGCAGAGAAAAGTGCAGACAAATTAATGAAGACTACGAATGAATCACTTCACGCCAAAAGAGCAAAGACGACGCTCAGAATGGAGAAAACAATCATGTGGGAAAATGAAGAAAGCTTTATAAAAAGATTTTCCAAATATAGACCAAAGTTACCAAAGGAAATTAAACTTTATAATGATAAATTATGTCTTCAAATTAGGTTTACATAAAATAAATATCGTCAGAAAGCAATCTCGAAAGATGAAATGACTCCGGTTATTCTTCCTTGACAAGAAGGGTTTTCTCAGGAACTCTTTACATAAATGTATACATTATAGTTAAAATAATTAGGTAAGTCAATATACACGAGTACAATATGTTACAATCAGTTTCATTTTTACAAATCATAACAACAAGGGAATAAAACAAATTATATTAAAAATGAATAAAATCATTAAAAACTTTCTTACTTTTTAATAAATTGACTAAGAAATCATCACAAAAAATATAGGAAAATGTATTTAAAATATAAATGAAATGTAGGAATGTGCTTGAGTGTAAACGAAAACAAGTGAGAAATACAGAGATAAGGGGTGTAAAGGTGGAGGGGAGTGTAAATATACGAAAGAGCAGTGGGCCTGGAGCCTAAGACTGACTTAAGAGGGTCAGGCTGGAAGCGGGAGAGGGCTTAAGTGTGGCTATTTAGGAGGGAGGGGGTCGAGGAAGTGGAGCTGAAGATTGTGCTCGAGCTGGGCCACGGACAGCCGGGTGTAGAGACCACTGCTGAGGGCTGAGAAGAATGGTTGCAACTCCTCTACCTCCTTGATGGCACTGCTGTGGGGGAGCAGTGGGACTGGCAGCGCTTCGATCACTCCGTACTGTAACATTACCAGTCATATATATATTCATTCTAGGTGATTATATTCGATCCAACGCCTCTCTACTTACTGACTAACAAACTCACACCATTACCTGTAGTCATTTGAGTGATATCACTAACCAGTAGAGGAGAACTTTTTGATAGTTCACAATATTCTTCGTCTTGAATGTGATTGGCTTTAAATGGTCCACACAAATTGTTTCGTTCCGTACAAAGGACAATCCAAGAATGGAAGAACAGCTTGAGGTGAATATAGATGGACAAGTTAATCGTCAGAAGCTGCGACTACTTGGTCCAGCTAATAGACTATCCCATTTTATTTTATCAGATAGTTTTGCGCTTCTTTCTTTACTCCATGAGGCTGTGGTTAGATTAATTTAACATTTTCTACACTTTAAAAAGCCTGAGCAAATGCATCTTTTACCAAGTTGCCTTTCATTGGCACTGTTGATATCTAGGAAAACGCAGAGTTTCCAACCCTGGAGTTTCCTGCATTTTTTTGTTTCAACTCTGTATTTACGTTGCGAGTAAGTTCTACTTCTATTCTATGAATCTGCACTTATTCCAAACTCTTCTGCAAGACGTTTTCGGTAGTTGGACTGATTTTATCTAGTTCTGCTACCAGAGACTGTAAGGTATCCACTCTTGAACCAATATCGGCCCCTAGGAATTGGTTCTCTAAGGAGCAGATTAATGCTAAGGGGGATCAATTAAACTTACTAGTGTCAATATGAAGATATCCACATGGGAAGTTTAAATATGGTCAATACTGACCTCAACCATATACTGATATCAACTATATTCTGTGCTATAGACACGTATGTCTATATATCCATAAAACACACACAACCTATACACATGTGTTTTATGAATTATGGATATAAACCATGTAATACAAAACAAAAGATGTGTTTTAGAATTCAAACACAGAATCAATTTCAAAAAATGAATTGATCTTATGATCGATTGATCATTCATGCTTTTAATATATTGATGGTTCTTTAAATCTAATAAATGAAGACGACATTCCAAGATAACATTTGGTATTGTGACATTCTCTTTTCTTGTGTTTAAATATAATTATTTGAGGATTTCAGATGAGTTCATATCTACTGGACCATATATGTGCATTTATTTTGTACAAATAGAAAAGTTGCTAATCACATGTAGAAGATTGCTCTCTCAGCAACCATCTTGGTATATAAGCCTAATGTATAACAGTAGGATTATTTCTAAGTTGATGATAAAAGGTGAATTCATCAAGTAAGAACTATAAATCCATTCTCTACTTATGACACCTAGTGTGATGAGGAATCAGAAAAACTCCCTCAAGACGTTATTCAAACTAAAATCAATAAATTTTATAATACTTGTAAACAAGACAGTATGATAGTGGATGGTTATACTAAATGGGCTTCCACATTGTTTTTGGATTATAAAGTGGTGACTCCTAGATTTACTATTGGTGACTGTCCACTTAGTATTATATAGTAAACCTAAACAGAATAGTTATTCTAGATTAGTATAACTTAATACTAAATACATATATATTTAAAGTTGCAACTAGAAAGTAGAAAGAAGAGAGTAACACTCACGATTTTGGATAATTTCGGATTTCTTGCCGTCTTCAGAAAAGAAGTAAAAAAAAAAAGAGGAAGAAGCACACGTTTGGAGATTTGAAAGGGCTCACCGACAAATGCAAAGGGTATATATATATAATTTAATAATACTGCATCGACATCGACATTCAATAATAATAATAATAATCGAAATAAAGTCAATTACAAAATTATATATAGAATAAAAAAAAACAAATGGAAATTTAGTTCCTCTTTGGATGAACCGAAGACAAAATGAAAGCACTAAGGCCCAGCTCATTCCGTGTGATGGATCACCTGAGTGTCTCAGACGATTAAGTTCAGGTTTGAAAACTGAGGCAATGTATAAGAATCCAGACATTTTCCTTACATAATTCCCTCTAGAACTAAATTATTCGAGAAAGGAGGTCTTGTAGAACCTAGGTACTACTTTAAGTATTAATTAATTTCCAATGGCCCCATATTAATGCCCTGATGATGAAAGGAATTTATGGAAAGAACCAGCATATATAGACAGTGTTTTACAAGCGGAAAGAGTTCCAAAAATTAAACAAACTATTAAAAGCAGATTTAAGCTATTCATGAAGTTATGCACGAGTATATACTTTTTCAGAGTCCACGTCAGGAATCAACTCTGAATGACTGCCGTTTCTTTGATATAACACACTTGCACCTGACAAGATCACCAAAATCAACAAAACATTGAAAAGTAAGTTTAATTCTTGAAGCTCTTTGCCTGTTAATTTTTTTTTGTCAATATCAGTCCTGCTGAATCACATTTCATTTATAACATATATCTATTTCATACAGAAAAGGTAGCAACTCTTCTTTAAAAATGCTTCATTAAAGTTTACCACAGTCTCACATTCTCAATCTCGGAGTGATGTTTTCCAACTTCACTGAGTTCGGGGGACAATAGGATACTTTTATCAAACTGTCACCCCATCACAGCCAAGTTGCTAGAAAGGTGAAAAACATTAGTCATATAAGATTGATGTATTTTTCATGAAAAATTGAAGAATGAAACATATTTTCACTTCTTTTGTATAACTTCATATTTTGAGATTAGTTATTTAGCATCAAACATCCCTACCTTGGCGTCCATAAGGTTTGAAATCCTTGTAACGTGAGGAATAAAGTCGACTGTCGTTTCCTGACTTTTCTTATTCCTTGCCTCAGTGCCGACAAACGCCCACCTGTACCTGTAAACAATCCCATAGGTTAGCTTGAGACAGGTTACTCAACAAAAGTATATCAGGTACAGAACTAGTTGTAAACACACGTTATTGTTTGACACACTAGTGATTGTGTAATCAATTCACAGACATTATTCGATAATTTCATTTAATTCTGAACCAAGAATTTATTTTTCAAAAGAAATTAAATTTTACGCTCAGGTACAAATATTAATTCAATAATAACAAACTTAAAACTACTACCGACTATCAGCACCAATGAAGCTGATTTAACAAAAATCGTAAATTACATACCACAGTATTTAAAAAAGTTTAAAGTTACACAATATTTGAGTGACACTGACATTGATGAAAAGTTCAGCCAATTGGTTGTAATACTGAAATATCAAGCTATCATTTAATATAACGGATTATCACTTCGCGGCCTTCCCCTATAAACCACCAGTTTTAGGGTTTTAAAAATATTGATATCCCTCGAAAAATTAAAGTGACATCATAGATTAAAATTTTTCCTTATTTTTATTTACAGGTATAATATCTTTTATAGAATTGGTATACAAATATAGTGCATATGATTCCAAAATACAAATATTCTAAGTGGAGCAACTAAAAAAAAACACACAGTACATTTTTTACTTTTACTTTTTACAATTACAATAATTTTTACAATTACTGTGTATTCATGAAATACACAGTCAGTAAGTTGCTCTTGAAGATGGGATCCGGACGGACCCGAAACCGGTCGAGCTTTTCTGAGACTTTACGGGGTATGATCTCAGAGAAGCTCGACCGGTAATATTAGAAGTAGTATTACTAGTACTTCTAATATTACTAACGTCTGTGGAACTAACCCATTAACTACCATATATTTAAAAAAAAAAAAACGATGATGTTGATAATTCTTTCACCAAACACATCAGTATTCTCATAACTTCTCATTGTTAAAATCAATAAAAGAAATTTATTAAAGATGAGTTACATGATTCATTAATGTTTTTTACAATACGATGATTATTAAAAAAATTTATTACCTCAGAATGGAGTAGTTTTAAACAATAATGCTTTTCATAGCTCATAATGGAAAATAAGTAAGGACTGTAAACATTTACAAATTACAACTAAAGTGATACAATTAGTAATAACCATTCACTGTTATCTATTATAAACAATCAACCAAATTAGAGTTTTTTGCATGGTCTTGATATCGGAGAAAATACTAATTAATTGGGTAAATTAATTAAGTTTGAACATCTTAAATTTATAAGAACGCTGGAGAAGCGAAATTACAATGTTGAGCAGCGGTCTGGTTATTTAAGATGGTGCGATTTACAAGTGTGTTTGCATATCATAAAATGTGGGTAAGATATATTAAAATGTGATTACAACTAAAGATTACATTTGGAACTGAGGAAGGACGTCAGGAGGGAGCTGGACGCAGAGAAAGAGGAGGTGCGCGGTGGCCAGCTGGAGCTGTAGCCACTGCGGAGTCATGTGGCCATTCAGTGGTCCCCACTCCATGCTGGCTCCCATTTGGTTGCTGAAACACATTCGTACTGTCAACTCTCATCAGCACACCGCCACTCTAATCAATCACATATTCAAGTACATTCAATGTCACGACCTGCCTTACTATTCATTAATTACAGCAAGTTCGTTATGTTGTCCGGGCAGGTGTGTCTTACAAATAGCATGCTTGCCTTTGGTACTAGAAACTGAACATTCAAGTCATTGCCATGAACCCAGTGTTTCATGTGGGAGATGGAATATTATACCTACACCGTCCCCCGTGATGAAAGTACTGATACCACCAAGCCAGTAGGACGTCAGGTACTTGTTAAAGACTCCTACTCTAATGAACTTAATTGGGGTAAAATATTAGAACTCCCGATCAAGAATCAATCTGGAAATGTAGCTCACTCACAGCTAATAAGTGTCAAATAAAAAACGAGCCACACTTCCTGACTCTACGACAATTCTAAAGCTCAAACTCTATCAATTCGACCCTCGAATTTCCGTACTTAGCGAGAGACCGAGACAGGTCCGGAAACAGAAAAGTCCAGAAATTGGTAACACTGGTAAGTGGTATCCTAATGATGGGTAAAGTAGGCATATGAGAAAGGAGGATACCTAGGCTATTCTCTGCCTCACTTTGCCTTAAATCACAATCACAATATTAAATATGTACAGGATAAGGTTAGTTTGTTTATACAGTTTTATAGTTTGGTTAAGATAACGAAATTGTAGTAGTCTAGGTTACTCGGTCTCACTCTGCCCTCATTGTAAATTGTCAAAACTCGGATGATAATTTATGTTATTCGGAAGAAAAAAAAGGAAGAAAACTTCAAAGTACGGAAACTTAAGGGTCGATGTATTGTAGAAACAAACAATAACCACAGCACACATCGTAACAATATTCTGGTAAAATTCAGTAACTAAGCACTAGTAAGTCACTACTAGAAAATTAAATAATAAAAAGGCCATACTTTTAATAAATAAATAATAATGAGGTGAAATAATATGACCTTATTCCTATCATTAGGTATCATAAAATCAGTTATGAATAATTAATTAATAAGTCAAAAACACTTTAACGTAACTACAGTTAAAACCCAACTTTCAAATGCAAAGATGTTATGATTTTTCAACCAATATCTTCCACTGAAGTCAACACTTAACATGTAAACACTTTAAATGCGTTTCCCAATTATCTTAACGTAAAAAAACAATGATAACATGTAAAGATTGTATGAGTACTTTGTAAACATATTTCATTACAATTAGCCCATAAAATGTAAACATTTTAGAAGCCATCTCTAAATATCTTCTAGCACCCATAACATATAAAGATTTTAGAAGAGTTTTATGGATATCTTCTAGTATGTTAACCTATACAATGTAAAAATTATTGAAGCGTTTTGTAACTATTCTCTAAATATAACTCATAAATTGTAAATACTATAATTAACTAACAAAATTTAAAGATTTTAAGAACATTTTACAAACATTTTGTAGAAGAATTAATCTAAGAACTATAAATATTTTATTAGCTTTAACATCTTTCAGTACAGTTAACCCATCATATCTCCTACACGCTCCTCGGATGAGAGAGTACTGATACTGCCAAGCCAGTACGACATCAGGTTCTGGTTAATGATTCCTACTGCAATGAACTTGATTGAGGCTAAATGAAAAAAAGGTGCACTCGGCATTTTAAACAAGCGTATGGATATATTCACGTGAATGAGTGGAATGTGTAACTTAATATCAAAGATAAGTATTTGTCTGCAAAATATACATATATTGTTTTTTAATAGAATAAGTAAGCCTAATGATATCGCTGGTACAACATAAATCTTAATTTATGATACTAAGTTGGCTCGTTAAATATTTACCTTTTTCAAATATGTTGCCCAAATTTAAAACTCAAGGCTTCGCATACTTTAAGCTTGGGAATAAACAAGGTGAGAAAGAACGTATGTCTTATAAAATAAATTATTTCAAAATACTAAGAAGTTTTAAATTAATAATTAGGCCTTTCTTTAGGGAAATTATAAATATATCACCATGAAAGTGAATTTCTACGAAATTTATGAACAGAAACATTTTTTTTTTTACCAAAGGCACAATACATTTTTTTAATGAACGTGACAGACTCGGATAGATTTGAAATAATGAACTTGAATAATAACCTAAACTCTTCAGATTCAGTACTGAGGGTGAATTCCATGTGGAGGAGAACTTGGACCATCTCAGAAACAATGTTGGGCCAAAGAGGGAGAACAGTGTGAGGCGACATTCGGAGCAGCAGAACGCTGAAGACTAGCATCACCTGGGATGAAATGGCTGGCGCCACGAGCTGCAGCTTCACCACTTCGGCTAACCTTTCTGAAAGAATAAACGGCGAGAGCCACTTGTTACAACATGAGCAAGAAACAAACTGGGCAATCTGTGTGCTTGTTCATCTAAAATAACTTAGCAAGATGATTTCATAAACTGAATAGATTGTATGTAGTTAAAATGTATCACTGACATGTAAATATTGCAGAGCATTTAAGAAGATTCAAACAATTCAAGCATTCAACAAAATCTGAAGTACGAGGACTAACAAACTAAAAACCCTGGTAAGTGTGACAAAAACTGGACAAAAGAATCGTCCTTTTCTGACCTTTCTCAAAATGGATGTGTTTTAAAGATACAAGATTTTTTTGTAACTCTTGTGCTACAATTTTGAATTTTTAAGTGGTTTTTTGTCAAGCTAACAGGGTCTTGCTAAAATTCAAAATTGTAGCTCAGGAGATACAATTAAAAAAAAAATAATAACTTTAAAACACATCCATTTTGAGAGAGGTCAGAAAAAGACGATTTATTCATGTTCCAATATTTATATGGTTCCTACTTAATGATACAAAGAAATTTAATTATCATGAAATACTGAACTACAAAGAAATAATATTATGATACAAAATAAGCGACATTAAATAAAAAATGATTTCTTTTTTAAAAATAAAATTTATCATATTAATTTATTTTTTTCCTTCTTAAAAAGAAACATTTTAAACGAATTAATGAACTAATTTAAAGAATATACTTGAAGATTTTATTTGAACCCTAGAAAATCGATTTAGGGGAATATGCATTGAGTATTGAAAAACTTTAATTATGAGCAGCAAGTGTGAGGATTAGTATTTAGGAATTAGTTTTTATAAAAGGGTGATCATTATTGAGACCCCAGGTAAAACCGTCTGACTCTCATCAGTTATTAAATATAGTATTCATTTAATTTTTATTTGGATTGTAAACACTGTGTTTACCTGTTAAGTTTAATTATTAAAATATGTTCTACATGGCTGTTTAAAGTATATTAAATGTATGTTTAAAATATATTAATGTATGTTTAAAGTATATTAAAATGATGATGGATCAGATGTGATCTAACAGGAAGCATGCTTTCATTTAGTACTGAAAATTAAACAGATTGGAATGCAGCAAATACTTTAGATTTTTTTAGGTGGAGAGGGGGACTAATGCTTACTACGAAATAGCTTTATGAAGATGACGTAAAGCTATTGACATAACTTCATTGAAGTAAAATTTTAGGAGTTCCGATGTAGAATCAAGGTTATTGTGTCCTGAATCAAGCCGTAACTGAAATAGACATGAAATAACAAATGAGTTGGTTACACTTTCCACTGCTTAGAGCAGCACTAAAGCTGAAAGCATGAAGGTGTGGCGATTGGAAAGAGGACTTACATTAACAAAGTCAATAGGTTACGAATCCATAATGTGGAGAGCTAGGAAAGGTTACCTTGAATCTCAGGCATGTGCCTGCTGTACTGGTCCTTCTCGCTGCAAAATATGACGAAAGCAAGCCGCTTAAGCAACTGGGAGCGCAGCTCGTACTCCTGTTCCCGGCTGGAGAACAGGTTTAGACCATTGCCTTGAGCCATCGAAACTCGGTCTGAACAAACAAAGCAATACAACAGACCAACTCAAGACTAACCACACACTAGCACATTAGTGTTTTAGTTTTTATCACTTCTTGAAGAGACACTTTTAGCTAAAGTGTTGAGGCACCTCAATTTTCATTAAAGCAATAACAACTCTACAAATGAACGAAATATATCATTATATTATATTAATATAAAGTTTAGTATGTTAATTTGGATATTCTAAAGAAATAGTTTTCCAAAGGTCAATTAATGATGGTAACATTTATTAATTTTTATTGTTTCATTAATATTAACCCTATATTGTAAAATAATATTAGACAGTGTAATGATATATTGTTGGTAAGACAGTGCAACAGATGTAACAGCGCAACAAAGGTTTCGCCTGTGAAATTTATAACAATAAACAACGCAGTATTGATATCATTAGTCATCATTAGTTATCATTAGTACAAAATCCTAAAATACATATGATTTTAGAAGGAAACATAATAATGATCTAAATACTTTTAATTTCACCTTCATTCCATTTATATCAAACTAGCTGATCTACCCGGCGTTGCCCAAAAGAATTTAATTCCAACTCTAATAATAAATTACATATAACGAAAACAATTCCAATTTTCTATAGTTCCGTTACGCTTAAGTTTTTTTTCAGATAAAGGAAATTAATACAAAATGTAAATTATAGATTACGAAAGAAAAAATATATAATACAAAAGTGACTAAAAAAAGCAGACATATTTTTTTAAAATTAAAACGAAGGTACCATATAGGAAAGTAGATTATCATCAAAATCAAAATTACATCATTAACTTTCTTGAGGAAATGTGAAGAAGTTTCAGTACTAAAATATCCTTTACTTCTTCCAGCAATAAAAAGAGAAACATGTTAGGGGGAGTTTTGCTCCTAGGACTCCTATTTTAGAAACATTTTCACAACTAACATACCATATAATATTCATATGGCCCATCAATAACTATACCGAATTGAATTGAAACCGTTTCATTATACTGAATGCTGTAGTGAGTGGTCTGTAAATATGGAGCGCTCAGGCCTTCGAAATGAAACCAATTCAAAATAAAATTGTTAGCTTTCTAGGGAAATATTGTTTGAGATTGAATTATAATGTATTTTGTCAGTTCATAAGTAAGTAAAAGAACATATAGACAAAAACAGGCACTGAGTTTTACATATATAAATGAAACTCTCATAAAATTAGTATATAGAATAAAAAGGTAATCGTAATCTAAATTAAATTTTAAGTCAATTGTAATTGTTGTCCTTTATAACGGGCTCATAAATAATTTTTAAATTTATTTGGATTCTTTTTCAAAATCTTATTACTTAGTAACTGAGATATTTCATTTGATATCATGTTTAATACAATTGGTGGCTGATAGGTAAGATTAAACAAATAATAAACAAAATATTTTACGCTAAACAATACGACAAGAGATGTTAGAAGAAGTCTATAGCCTAATTTTTGATCAAAAGCTTTGAATTATAGTTCATTTAATATCATTATTATTCATAATACCATCGTGAATAATAATATCACATTAAATATCTAATACATAAAGCAAGTTAAACCAATCAGATATAGAAAGTTAATGGTAACTAATTATTGCTAATCACTAAAGATTTGTTAAAGTTAACAAGAAACCCAAATTAATTACAATAGTTGTCTTCAATATCAATCTGAAAACAATAATACAACTTTAGTACCTGAATGTTTTGATTAAACAAAGCAGGCGAAAATATTAGAAGTTGGTCATAAGGAACACATAACCTACTTGAGGCTGCCATTACCAATTAAAGTCAAAAGGTAAACAAACAGGTTATATAGCAAACCTTATCTATTATGAAGAGGTTCATAAATAAGGGTTCCGTAGACCCCCAAATGAGCTCTGATCAAAATGAAAATAGCACCTTTGGCTTCCTCGGAAAAAGTTGCATCAGATTGAATCAAAAAGATTTTTGTAACTTCTGATTTAACAGTTTAAAAAATATAACAATTAAGAAAAATTAATTGTAAGAAATACTAAATTCTTTATTTAGTAAGATCAATATAAATTCCTTATTTAAATATCTGCATATTTTTTTAAGAGAAAATTTGTTTGATCTAAAAATCATTACTCATGAATTCTCTGAAGGTTGCAGAATCCTGTGTGATAAGATTGTCAATGACAACTCGCCAAAAGGGAACTGAACGGGCTTCCATCTGGAAAAAGGCAGGGTCCAGCAAGAGTTCGAGGGCATCTTTCTTCCAAGCTTTCCTTGCGTAGTGACATCCACTAAGGCTGGCCAACAGCCGGCTACAAGCCCAGAAACTGTTTCCATTTCGCGCCCTGTAAACATAAGAATACTTAAGGGAGGATAAACAAGCAAATGAAATCTAGTCAGATACTGATAAGACAGAAGCTAGAAGGACATTCATGAGCTATAGAAATAGATTCACTACATGCACAAGTCTGTAAATTCATTTAACGATTGTTCAATTACAATGCATAATAATATTGGGGGAATTCAAAAATTACGTTTCCGCGCAAAAAAATATTTGAAGTCCCCCATTGTGAGTACATACCACACTATAACACACTGCACAAGTAATGAATGAAGAATAAATTACTCAACCCGTCTTCCAAATCATCAACAACCATAATACTTATTTTACATAATATGAACTTCGAGTTATCAGCTGGTGTCATTGTGTGACACTTTTTGAAAAGGTGTGTTCATAAAGTAACGGTAATCTATAATTTTAGTTCCTAATAGTTAAGTTTGCAATAGTTCTATTCGGGTGGTAACAAATGGAAAAAAATATCTTCTTATACCATCTTATCATTATATAGTTTCTTTAGCTGACTTTTTTCTGCAGTATAATCCTTTTAGTTTTAATGGGAGCTTCTTCCTCCAAATCAGTGGACCCCAGAATATGTTCTGACAAAATATCGGCATTAAGAGTGTGTCTTTAACGGCAGTTCTATGTTTGACATCTTAATTGGTTATTTCAAAACCCTCTTTCCCTTCTTCTATTTTTTTTCTTTATATATTCATACACTTCCATTACCTTTCTTGACAAAGACAACACTCTCTTAACTTTAGTCCATTCAAAATCCTCTAACTTATACTTTGAAAGCTGCCACACTCCTCACACTAAGAAATCTATTCCTCTCGACTAGATTCACTGTATTTGTACTCACTGGACATAAAGATAAACGCATCCACCTTAACTCTCTTAAACCATAAATTCATATTGACTGAGGCTTCCGATCAAGAAAGACAGCGTTTTAATTCACCTAAAAGTTTATTTTCTTTATTTTATTACTTTTTATACATTAATTTGTTATTACTGGTAATAACTTATTAATTTGTTATTACTGGTAATAACTTATTAATTTGTTATTACGAAATTCAATATTTTTTTGAGTTTTTAGGAGTAGTTTTACACTTACTTAAACTTCTTTCCCTTTTTATAATTTTCTATTATTCATTTTATTCTATATCTTTTTGCTTTATCTCTTCCTTTGTTTCCGAAGAAGTGCTCTCTAGAGGATTAGAAATTTCTTGTGTCAAAGAAGATGACTCATAGAGATAAGTTGCCTCAGTTCTTTCTATGTGCTTTTTTTTTCTCCGAATTTTGAACTATTTGCCCATGGCCAACGTATTAATTTTTACTTCTTTTAACAACAATATATATAAATCATTTAACCGAAAAATTCCGTATACACAAGAATTTAACATTATTTTCTGCATACGAAGGTAATTATGTATTTACTATTTCTTCAAATACGAATGTATCCAGAAATTTTAAGACAACAGCCAAGAGCAGGGATCAATTAATGATTACAATAATTAAATTAAATAATTATCTTATAAATATTATTTATTTTATAAAGATTAAAATTAAGTAAAAAAAATAGACATGATATAATATATGAAAGCAGCAAATATCAAGACATTAATTTACATTAAAAAATGTATTCATCGTCTGATAGTGGAATCGTTCGACCGGTTTCCACCAACAGCGTACAAGTTCGACGTACAATCATACTAACACTATGGACGAGTTGAAGTAAATATTTGACCTGAGGTTAGGAATGTAGACACTTACGTGTGGTTGCGGAGGTAAGGCGTTACGTTGTACATGAGATTGGTGACGAGGGCGACGACCTTTTCCTTGTCCTGGCTGCCAAAGACGACGTCAAGCAGTGGCACCAGGAGCTGGCCGAGGATTGTGAGCGAGGTGATGCTGTGACTGGCCAGTGAAATCATCCCACCTGTGCAGACAAGACTAGTCCAAACCTGATTTGAACACACTGAGTGCTGGGCACTAGACAAAACTGTCATTGCTGGACAAATCAGTGTGGCACAGTAGAGCTGGTATTCATCTAATGTACCTGCCTGCCTTTCTATGTTCAGCTTTACTAATGTCAAATAATAAACATTACCGCGGGACCTTTAATAATTAATTCACAATATTTTGTTTGTAACAGCTTTACTGATAGTTATGAACACCATTTAAACTAGTGACGCATACAAAATCAAGCCAACAGAAACTACCTAGTGCTGTAAGGATTTAAACCCCCTGTTTTGTAGCAACTTTCAACGACAATAAAACATTAAGCAGTAGCATACATTCGGGATATACCAAGGAGTTTTTTTTAACATTTACTTATATTTTATATAAAATAGTAATAATAACAACAATGTGTTAATATTTTAAAAGTAAATATTTATGAGAATAATATGTATAGTTTAACGGGTAAGCGTGTTTGTCTTTAGTATTGAAGATTGGAGATTCGAATCCAATTAGAATACCATTGTTACTCATGTGGGAGATTGAAAATCCTGCTCACGCTTTTCTTGGAAAGGACGTAAACTGTAGAAGCCAAGCCTCTAGAATATCAGATACTCAGGACTCCCGATGTAGAATCAGTCTTGTAATGTGGCTTACTAAAATAAGGCATGGGTATCCAATAAGATACAACTTCCCACCAATGGAAGAACACTAAAGGTGAAATCCTACAAGTGTGGGCCTTCAAAACAAACAAGAATGTAAAGTGTTATGAATAACAATAGCCCAGATACAGACAAGCATTTGTTCGATGCTATAATAGCTGATTAACAATGTTAACCAGAGTGAAGTATTTTCATTAACACTTTGGCTACATACCCATCACCAGACTTCACACTTTTCAAGTCAACCGATCCATCTGTAAAAATCATCATATCGGTTTTATATTCATCACCAATTATCTCTAGTTGCACTAAGAAAATAATAACAACTCTTTTCAGCAGCTTTGTCAAGAAGATCCAAAATTATTCATATTCAGGGAAGATAGGTGTAGTTAAATTCGGTATGTTGCGTAATAAGGGATGACGGCAGTATTTTCGTTTCATAGTTGAAGGCATTTGAATGCTTATCAGAATTGTACTACGGGTTAATTTTTGGAATAGAACGGACCTAGAGCGGGTGATAGACATTTCTGGAGCTCCTGGGAGGAAGAATAGAGATTTGTAATACAATTTGTTGTATTTGAATACAGATAAACCACGGTAACTACTATCGAGAATAGATAGGAAGAATATTTTCTAGTGCATGTTCTTAAGAAAATGGAATGGTATTAAGTGTCGAGCTGGCGAGAATTTTTCCTTATAAGGCGTGCTAGCTATCGGCTGAGGTTGAGATAAAAAAAAAAGAAAAGAAAACGAAACAAAATTCTTAATAACTACTGTTAAATTCATTGAATTAGGAAGTGCAGTAAAACTGGAGACCGCCAACGTGATACTAAGCATGTTGTAATATTATTACAATATAAGCATCTATAATAATATTAATTACACAACAGAAAAATATAGAGTTTCCATTCTCCTTCATTAAGAAATGAAATCACTGAAATCGTTCTTAAGCATTTTAGCCACATACGAGTATGACCAGCTAACGTGACTGAGATAAGTGCGCGACTACTTCAAAGGTTTCGATAACAATATTTATTAACATTGTATGGCTTGTACTGAAAACAAAGTTCGGCGCAGTGTAACATTTTATTGGTCTACTTGTAAGTCCTGCTATAGAACTCTTCCAAACCGTGTCCACCGACAGGTTTACACGTTTTCCTGGAAATCGATCCACCGAAACTGCAGCATATTTTACCTGATCATTTTACGATCAAGTAAAATGCAGATACATCTGCGTGGATCACTACTATAAAGGATCAAAACACCCAAGTTTTTATACAGTTTGTTTGTTGTTTGTCGTAGTCCTTTTCTCTTCATGGTTTTATATATTATTTTATTCCTTTGAGGTAATTTCTTTTTCCTCTGACTTAATACAATGCATTATGACTAGTGTATATAATAAACAATAAAAGTAAAGAAACATAGTATTATAAGAAAACAATCATTGTTGTATGGTAATAAACATGTTAATACTACGAATAATATCTAACACTTACTGTGCTGAATTACAGTATTTTTTAAACAAAGAAATGAGTGATTACTCTTCACCATAAAATATCTACTCATCTCAAGAACAGTGCACATTTGACTACAATCTATGCTCACTCGACCTAATTAAAAGTTTAAATACTTTTAGAAAAGTTTAACTACGAATTACAAATATCTGAATAAAATTTAATGCATATTCAAAGATAAAACTGAATACAACAAGAATTATAAACACATGCAAATTCAATCATGTATTAAAAAAAAAAACAAACGTTTACACCATGCCATTAATGAAAAACAAAGAGGCTACTAGGAAATGACATGCGATGAACTCTAATTTAGCATGTAATGTAAGACATGCTTGGGTTAATGATGAGTCCAGGCGGACACTGCCTTACCGACCTGTGCGCTTCAAGGAACTGGGGCGCTTGCTGTCTAGGGAACCTTCGGCACATCCTGCTATCTGAGCAAACTTACTGACTTAGCTACTGCAACTGTGGAACAGGAGGGGCGAACAGAGAAGGAGAGGGGACAGTGTAAAATATTAGGGAAGATTATTGTTATGACAGTTTGGTCTACGGAACTCAATGCGGATATTGTGGTCAGGAAAATGTCATCAATGAAAAAATTAAAATTCCCATGAAACTCCTAGGACCATGGTAAATCAATCCAAACAGAAGACCAAATGGAAATAGCGAATAGTGTTGGTACCTCGGTTGGCGACTTACTTGGTTTAACAACTTGTAAGCAAAAAAAGAAGACTGCCGGTTTATCAACAACAAATTTTTATGTAACATGATTCCCGATAGATAATATTGCTATTTAATATTAATTACTTTCTGACCAAGATTATAGGCAACAACTAATTCATTTTATTTCTAAGAATTATATGTAAATTTCTGTGGTCTATACAAGGGGGTTTAAAAGTAGGTATACAGTGATAAACTGTATATTATGCTTATTATGTAAACAAACGAATGCACAAAAACAAGTAGCAAGAAGCATGTGTAACACATGTGAAGATCTAATCCCTAAGGTATTCAAATTACCTGAAGTGAGCATTAACACACACTTCTAATCTAGAATGGACATTTCAATATAATTTCATAAATTATACTACTATATACCTACTTTTGCATCCCCCTGTATTTATAATGAATGTGTAAGCCTTACTTCATATTCTTTTATCTTTAGTTGACCTGCCTTTATTGCCCTATCAACACCACTATCTCATATAGCCACCTATCTCTTGTTTTATCTATTAATAAAGGCCATATCGAAATCTATAAAAACCTATTGTTATATTTTTATATGCCTGTTTTTTCCGGATTTGAACAAAGAAACCAGCATATTTACAACATTAGGAGTCTCTGAAGAATGGTACTTTTAATTGATTATGAAATGATTACAAACATTTTTTTTAACTTCATTCAAAATTATAGAATATTAAAAAAATTTGTCTTATCTTAAAAAACAAGTCAATAAAATATTTCTTATTTGCTGTAAAACTAAAATGAACAAGTGTAATATATATCGCACAAACAAGACAGGTTATAAATGGTAACCAAGGATGTATGCACCGGAGTTAACTAGTTTTTTTTCCTCGGTGTTAATTCTTAACTGTGTACTTATAATTTGGCCTTATATGCTTCAGTTTCACAACTTACAACAATGAAAGGCAACCCTGACCCTATAATAACATCACACGGTAGTATACGAGTGTCGACCTCTGTGAGAATCATGTGAAAACCCTTTCAATGAAAGGATATTCTTTCTCTAAACCTAACTACTCCTATTCAACAGGAAAATATTGTTATATTTTCTTACCCAGTTAGATAATAAAACATAGAGTATAAGAGGTTAAAATAGCGATTCACAGTAAAATACAGAAAAAATAAATATATGAAAGTGAGATAGAACGAAATTGGAAAAATGACACAAAAGGAAGAATAGTAAAAGAAATAGTAGAGACCCTGAATGTATTTGTGTTATCCAAATATCATTACTAATAATCACATGTTTATCCGGGCGTCATAGAACCTTCTGAAACTTCCAATTGCTTTACAAATGTTATAAACATAGACAATTCGTGGCAAATTTTTAAACCATTTTTCATATAAGGCATTGTTTTTCAAAGTTTTTTTTTTAATGTTATAACTTCTATCATAACCATTTTTTTAGATACTCTGTCATCATATTACTGTTTTTGAACCACACAGAATATCTTACATTATTTTTTTAAGCTTATTCCATTCTATCATGTCCCCGCTGTTTTATTTGATCACTTTATAATATTTTTTAAAGATGTACTCCTCTTTTTATTAATTAATTACATATCTTCGGTTAGTTCTAAGCAAGTTTTATTTTTTTAGACATTATAACGCTGAAATAGGCTAGGATGCGCCCGGATAACACATGAGTGCAATTTGTTTTGTAACACCTGTCGAACCATGCTGCGTGGAAAGACAAGTGCTAGCACAAGATCAATGTTCAATTCAACAACAAAAAAAAACAATAGGGTTGAGCAACTATTTACTGAAATGGCAAAAGTACATCACATGAAGGGTCAAAAGACTTGCATTAATATAGCTTGCAGTTTTGGTGTGATGTTGCGAATTACTCGTATTTAAATTTGTGTTAACCATGACTGATTGTTGAGTTATTAGTAAGATGAGAAGTGGCGCGTTACCTGGGCGCCAAGGGATACTTACTTTTTTTATCGACAGATTCATATGGGAGCTCGTTCACGAACACTTTGATGAACCACAGATGGATCTGAGCGTCCTGTTTCAATCGCTTGGTGACACGTTTCAGTTTGGATTTACGTAGTGATTTCTTGTCCACTTTGGCTGGAGGCGCTGATTCATCTTGTAGACTTGAATCTACATCGAGGGTTTCTCCATCCGTATCCACATCTACGGAATCATTTAGGTAAGCCAACCAAACACACACACTCATCTCAAGCTTACCTATATTCTTAGAATTACCTTACTTTCATTCAACTCCATCGAATTCATTAAACATCTCAAAGACTTAAATCATCCTAAGAAACAACCACTAACTTACTAGTTACATAAGTAATAACATACTTAATTTTAAATCTGCTGTCACAACAAAGCTTTTATATTTCCTTATGTTCATAGACATTGAGAAACGTCACAAGAATGAGTTGCCTCGAAAGGCCTTAGAGCTTTTCCATATTTTCACTTGCGCTGACGAACATATAAAATGACAGCGCAATCTAATGAATTTAATAAATTCCTGGAATAGAGAGAAAACTGACAGATGATCATGATCAAAACTCATTTGGTTGCTTCTGCTGGAGACAACACGAGTCGAAAAATCAAATTGAGTTTTTATACTATCTCTGTAAAATATATATAATAAAAATAAGAGTAAATCAGCTTAATAGAAAAAAAATCTAAGGCCTTTCGCTTAGAAAAGAAAAGCTAACGAAATGGTGTTAGTTCTTTGCACACGATGCAATGCAACATATAGCGTTTTTAGAGACTATTATTTCTTCTGAGATTCTGTTGCTTTGCCATGACTATGGTATAAACTACTTACTTCCCTAAGCAAGAGAGTTATTCTTTTCCTCCTGTGGATACCATACTTTTCACAGAATGCATTTCTGAATTCTGTTGAGGTGACTAAGTATGAAAGGTTACTTTTTTGAAGTGAAAGTCCACATGGCATAGTCAACATCTTTTTTTTTTTATATATATGAGTCAGTCAGGTGCAGCCTAGTAGTAGCGAGCGTGCTGATAATGCTGAGAGGTTCAAATCGCTGTCATAACCATACATTCTTTATGTAGAAGACACAAAGCATTGTGCACACCGTCCCTCTCACAGCATGGGAGCTAGTACAATGTAAGTACTTTTTAAGGATCCCTCCTACTCTAATACAGCCGAATAAAATACCATTCAGATCACACAATGTAGAACTAATCAAGTAATATGTAGATCGCTTATAACTAAGATGGTTGTCAAATAACATCTGGGCCACACTCTCTGTCCTTAAAACAAAACATACAACGCAAAGTCTTTTGGAGAATTTAGTTTGTACCTTTTAAATGTAACTGTCTATAGTCAATTCAAATGAAGTTGTATGAAAAATGAAAAGTAGCTTTTTGTTTCATAATGAAAAAATAAACAGAGAAGAATAGGAGGCAAAACTGCTTTACTTACAAATTACATCATGGATAACAATATGAAAAGTGTTTCACTTTATGAATTAACTGTACACAGAGAAGTATTTCTACGTAATTTGTTGAGTAATTCCGTTACGCAAACTTTTTTGAATAATTTAAGCATACTAAATATTGCTAAATTAATAAATAATTTACATACTTCAAACAGAAAGTAAGGTCATTATACTGTAGGTCAACAATAACATGTATAACACTGCAAATGGTGTGAGTGGAGGGTTGAGAATATGCAAACGTTGTGTGAAATATTCACACTTAGTGGAAATATTACTGATCTTAGTGGATTCCAGAAACAAGCAACTATGAACATAATGAAAACTGCATTCTAACTCACTCCGTACAAGAATAGAATAATCCATTAAATATGACAGAGAGGAAAGTGTAAATCATTAGAGAGGGTTTTGAAAGAGAAACTAGTATTAAAGTTTTAACTCCACGCGAAATCATATTCAAGAAGCACTGTCTTACCTCTTGTGTTCAAACCTGTTCGAGTTCGAATTGTCTCAACTTCGTATTTATAGACAATTCTAGCGTTTGTTCTAATAGTTCGAGTCCTTTTGTTTGAAGATGGTTTTGCAAACAATAATTAAGAATATTTCACCATACAATGCAATTCCGACACACAAACGCACGCTGTATGCTATATAAAGACCAAATAGAGAGTAGAACAGTTAATCTTGAAGATGGATAGGGTTTTATTGAACCAATCAAGAGAAGAAAACAACATACTAGTAAAGTCGGTTCACACCAAAATACGATTACACTAGTACTAACCTTTTGACAGTACCGTTCATTTACTGAATTTTAATATGTTAGAATTTATTACTTTTGAAGTAGGATATAAAAAATATCATAATATAGAATTTGTTGAAAGTTTGATAGTGTTCGAATTTTATATGAACATGCACATTCACCTACCCTTAATCTAGGCACAAAGATGTCAGAGATAGAGGAGAGAGTAAGTTATTTCGGATCAAAAATCTGTTGATACCAGGAAATAGTTCTGTCGTATTTCGTGTACACCACTGTCGTCTGGAGTAGCTAATAAGTATTCAGGTTTATTGATTTAGCCATTAACACCAAATGATAAATTAACCGTTTTTCTCCGAATGCTGGTGATGTAGTCCTTTAGCCAGATTTGAACCATTATCCAGTTTCAAGTTATACTGATTTAAATCATAAGTTTATAGAACCTCCTATTATCTAACTTGTATCTAAATCAATTGCACAGTATTAATATATATCTTTATTAATTTATTTAATTTAATTATTTTACTATTTAACAGTCTTCATTATAAAGACCGTTAAGTTTTTAGCAATTGGACACTTTGACAGTCCAGTGTGACCTTCATGCACCATACAAACGAAAAGACTTTAATTTTTTCACCCTTTTCTCTGTCTTCATTATAAAGACAAATCCTGCTTCATAAAAACGAAAAACTACTTGATGGACCTTAAAATGAAGTCGAGAAAAATCATAAAACAAATAAATTAAATAAATAATTGTAAGATATATATAATAATACTACAAAATACAATTCAAAGAACATAGACTTAGAAACTGGGATACGATGTAAGATGCTTAATCATCCTTAACGTGAATTGTACTAGTAATATATATATATTTGCATCAGTCATGTTCGCTTGCCTAGTCTGATATGTCAATGAATAATCCATACTTCTTTCTACTTCAGCGGGTGTTTAAACAGTGTAGAACCATCGCCACATTTTCATTGAAATATGTTATTGAATTTTCAAACACATCCAAAAAAAAAAACCAATTGTATGAAATTCACCGTCAAATCAAAAGTGAAAATGTCCTTTTCTTTCCACGACATGTCATAGGTCATCCTATTAAAAAATTAACAACTACTTCAACAGTTCCAATAGAGACTCCTCATTCATTTTACAGTCCAGTCCGAGATACCATCTGATTTTCAGATTTTCACCATCCTTCAACGAGTTGAAAAGGGGGATACACAACATCAGCGGTAAAAATATGAAAAAGTTTCACATTATACATTAGCTGTGTTGAGAAGCATTTTAAAGTAATTTTTTATAAATAAAACTGTTTTGCCAGCAATTCTTCCCTGTTTTTTTTCTTTTAAAAACAGAAACTATTTTCCACACACCTTCTTACATCCAAATAAAGTTATTGATACTAAATGCATTAATAAGGATAATAGATATTTCTTTTTGCACTAATAATAATAATATATTCCGTTTATCCTTCTTGGAAAGGATATCATAAAGGATATATTTATTTCATTGATTATTTTGTTTGAAATTTTGCGGAACAAACGATTATAGGTACGATGAAACACTATTTGAAGCATTCATGTATTTTTTCAGAAACTTCTCAGACTAACAATAAATGAATCATTCATTCTAATTCCCAGCAAGAGATATCAGAAGCTGCATTCTAATAGTAACATTTTTTTTTAATCATAATTCTTTACTTTAGTCTGACCTACAGTAAGATAAGAGTAACTTTCTTCGCCATAAAGAACGGTTTGGAAACATTATCAACCTGCGAGCTAGGATTTTTCAAAATTATTTCGATTTATTAGGGTGAGTAAAGAAACATCTACATTTTCACTATAACTCTTCTGACATTATACACACTGACTTTTATACTCGTCTATCGAATTCTTATTCTGTTGTTACGTATAATTCTGTGAAAGTTTTGTCCAAATTATTCCTTTTTCGTCCATCTATTGGGGTAGATCATGGTAAGACTCTAATTCCTCCTTTTTCGTCCCTCTATTAAAGGTAGATCATGGTTTGACTCTAATTTTTCCTTTTTTGACCCTCCAATTAGGATAAATCATGGTAACTGGAGTACAAGTTTATATGAAAGAGAGATAATAGGCCAGTACTCCGAGTCCTCTAGATCACTAAATATTATTATATTACCTCCATATTATAATAAATACCATATTACCTCCTATCACAATATGGAGGTAATGCGTTATCATTTAAAAGTTAGTTTTATGTACCAAGAAATTTAAAGTGACTGAATAAGTGTAATTCATGAAGAGGTAATAAAATATTATGAACCTAGACGAAAACGACAACAGTCAGCATGCTCGCGAGATGGAACTGCAATCAATGAGTAACATCGGATTGAACACCAGAGACCTAGCTTTTAGAACCTTTTACGATGAGCACAGCTTTGTCTCTTGATTCTCTTTAAACCTCTAATAAAACTGCCATCTATTTGCAACAGAGGGACAGAAAATGGAGAATGAAACTTTCACAGCTTTACCATAGCCTTGCAAGAGTAAAATAATCGAGGATGAAGTACGTGTTCACCATGTCAGAAGAGTTGTAGAGCAAGTGTTTCATTCACCAACATTACAGCCCAACACTTTAGAACTAACATCCACTTATTATGGATGCATTAATTTAAATTCAATTTTAGTCCATCGAATAAACATTAATTCTACTTCCTTCATTTAACATTTGATCAAGTATTAAATCTTGCTATATATTTTGACACCATTTCCCTAAACTGTTATTTCAATTCTATAGTTTAAAAAAGTATTGTCGAACATTTTGTAAACATTAATCCGTCATTGACATTAATTAAATACAACAAAGACATATACACAAAGTAATAAATCAAATTTTATACTACTATACAATTCACTAATATTTAGTAGGTTCCTTCATTTGTGTAGAAAAAAGGTTGGTTTGAGGGTCATCTCCGCGAACATGAAGAAATTGCGGGATAAGTTACAGATACTTTAAAAAGTAATCTATCTAAAGAAATTTATCAGCTTCCATGTACATTTCATCATGTATGTAACATGTGACATAATCAACGTTACAAAGTCTAAACCATGTTTACATTTCCTACATGCAATTTTGAAATTCACCACAAACATTTCTTTCTATATCATTCCTTGCAGTGTCGAAGAACTATCGTTTAGATTAAAAAAAAAAAACTTCTGCTGACCACTATTTGAATATTTAATTTAATCACTTTTGAACCTCATTCGATATTGCATTTTATTCATTATACTGCTTATAGATACGTGACTATCATCAGAACAGTTTAATGAACTCTTTGTCAGGCCTCAACACACCACAAGAAAAACCAAAGTGCATTCTTCACTAAGGCAAACAGGTTTCCTCACAAATCTAAAATGCAAAATAAATAAAAAAAAACCCATGCAAGTGAGGAATGGCAACAGCAAGCACATGCCAAGAAGAATCAGCTTAATATCTACCGCACAGGACACACAGTTAACAACTACGAAGATAAGAGCTCACTCATGGCCAAACCAGCACACTGTCAACAACCCGACCATCACATGCCAAGGAAATGTTCGCATTCCCCTCGCTTATTATAGCATTTTTAAACCAAGTGACTTATACTTTACAAAACAATTGACTTCTCAATTTTAATTAATTACTGAACAGGCTATTAAAATTAATAAAGAATATATTCCAAAATACAGTGTGAATATCATTAAGTACAGTGTGAATCCAAAAAGAAAACGTTATTTTAATTTTAGTGTTAATTCTAATGTAGTGCAATCAGTTATTATGTGGTATTTACTCATTGCAGGGTAAATCTAATGAAATGGTCTCCACATATAAAAATTTTAATGATATAATAAGTCTTATTCAGAGGCACTCATCCTTAGTTAATTCCTGAGGAAGAACACTACGTGTTCGAAACGCGTTGTTTATATCATTAAAATTTTTATATGTGGAGACCATTTCATTAGATTTACCCTACAATTTAGTGTTAATATTTATTTTCTATTTTCTTTAAGCAAAATTTTACCATAATATGTACAAATTGTAATTCAATCTTTCTTAACCCGAGTGGCGACTTTGGCATCACCCTGCTTTAATTTTTTTTATAAAAAAAGTTTTAATTGTTGCTTATAAAAGAAGAAGTTTAATCAAAGAAAAAACAAGGCGCTTTCAACAGGTTGGTATGCAGTTAGGTGTGGCCTAACTGCACGACGTATGAGCTAGGCCTGGCATCACCTGGTGGCAGAGGTCTTATCGTCAGTACTGACAGATGGGATTCAAGTTTCAATTGTCGTCGCGGCCCCAGAACTTTCCTTTGGGAATCGGAAGGAAAGTCTTTTGTACGCCTGACACGGGAGAGGACGTAAGCTGAGTATATATCATGACCGAATACGCTGGGTTATAACTTCATCTTTAATGTACTAGACTAAGGTTTACCACCCCCGATGTAGAATCAAACACTATTGTGTCTAACCTTTAACTAATATGGACGCCAAATTGTGAAGTTATTGCATTTGTTAGACATATTGGGATAAATTTAGAAAGCAGCACACACGCATTTTCTTTATACCATACTTCTAAACTAGGTGTTTAAATTAAGTTTACAGGGAATAGTATTGTTGTGTAATTAAAGATTAGATTACTATAGTATCCACGTGTTATATAAAAAGTGTATAAAAATTGTAATATTGGAAAAAGACGAGCAAAGAAAAAGCCCCCATATAGTAGGCATTAAAGAACCTACTATTCATGTATATTCATGTGGAGAATATTCCTTTATTTCACCGAGATGGGTGGACATCACATAATAACTGAATCTACACTAGTAAGCTGAAAAGAGCATCCTTTAAAGTATTAAGTTTTGAAAACTTAATTCAACTTATTGTTCAAAGAAATTTTAGGCTCATTGGATCTCATCGTAATTTGTCAAAACCAATACCCTACTGTATTACTTAGTATATTAAAGACAAAAGTAATACAAAAAAAGTCCAGTGATCCGCGATGTATCAATTGATTTAGGTTTGAAACATATTATTCGTATTTTAAATTTACTTTAAGAAAAGGTGTAAGTCACTAAGTTCTATGTTCGAGTTCATGACAGTTTTTCTTCTCCTTGACTTTGTCAGTCTCAATTGATATGACGTTAAAACCACACTATGCTAATAAGTGAATATTAATTTACAATCTAGTAATAATCAGAGGAGAGTTACTAATATTCTCACCCAGATTTGGGTTGCTTGAAATATGATCGTGATTTCATTAAAGTTAGACTTTTAAAACAAAAGATAACAATGTTTATAGTTGTGAAATGCGACAGTAGATATAACAGTGTGCTTGAATGGGATATGAGAGAGCAAGGTAGGGCACCGATAAACAGTTCACTGACACTTCTCCTCCCTGTCGGGACTGACTGGAGGGGGGTCCTCCTCGCGAACCGCCAGGTTTCTTCGCAGCCAGGTCGTCTGCTCTAAACAGGCTCCAGCCACCGTCGTCAGACATTCCACCAACTAGACAAATCATCAACTACCATTCAAGTCTTTCATATATGTTTAAAAATTTACCTAATCAAAATTATACTAGATTATGAATCTGAAATCTTGTTGCATCGCAGAGTTATTAACATAAGATTTAATATTTTAAACTTGTTACGATCACGAAGCATATTAGTAAATGTAGAGTTCATGAAAAACAAAACAGATTTTCAAAAATTTCCACGGTTTCAGGTAAACGACCCTAATGTTTCTGAATGATATTGGAGCATAGAAAAGGTACTTTATGTGATAACAAGTACGATTTTTTTAACACTCTTCTCGTCATTCTAGAAACCTGAAATGTCGAACCTTAATATTCAAATATGAATGTCAACTTGACCTGTCTTAATATTAGTAATGCCTGGTAAAAATGTCATGAATTGTCCATTATTAGAAGATTCAAGGTCATTATTGGAAGATTCAATATAACACCAAAAAGAGTAGTAGTTACTTACTTGTAGTACCCAATCAGATTACTTTATTTTAAAGAAATCATATTAAGTAATAATCAATAATAATAAAATAAATATGATAACAAAATTAATTAATCTAAAACAATTATACATATTTTAAGATTAAAAGGTTGAAAGAAATTACTTTACTTTGACATATTATGGAATGAAAATATACAAAATAAATAAAATCTATTAAAAAATGAGAGCACAACATTAATCTGATAAAGATATGTTAATTTCTTGTGGTCATTGCAATTCACAATGAAGCTCTAGAAAATCGTGTATCAGACATATATGCATTAAGAAAAATGTAACGGAAATCCATAACTGCTGTATTTTTTAAAATAGCCGATTAATTACTTATTTACTGGCATTATTATTTTATTATATATTATTATCTATATATTATTTACCTCTTATTTATATTTAACTCAAAAGTTAAACTTTTGCTATTTTTTTCAGGTGAGATCTACCGGTTACAGACACCTGTATTAAGCGATAATCATATAAGCCAAACCCAATTTTGCAAATTATATTCGCAAATAAGAACACGATGTTTTCTAGGGAACACTCAGTACAAATTGGATACAATGTTACGATCTTTTCGTAACATGACAGATTTATAGATTGTAATGAATAATACGGACCTTCCATTCGAATAAGTTCATCAGTAAAATTAGTTAACAATAATTTATTTAGTAGGATTAAATAAAAATATTTTTTTGAAAAAATCAAGAGACACAACAAGAAGAACGGTCCGCAGTAAAAATATTCTGAAACACTTAATCAAATCGATACCTATGTTTTTAAAATATCTACTTTTGCTGGATTATTTATAACAGAGCACGTTGGTGATTACGCTTAATTACATATTAGAATATAATGTTTAATAAAAAATCGCACCGGGCTTTCTAGTTTGCTTCATAACTGGTGCAGTACAGAACTTGACAAATTACAAAAGAGATACGGTGCTGCAAAGAACAATAATTTGAAAGAATTAATTATTATTACTTTATACCTAATTCATAATATAATATTTTAGAGGAATGATATGTGCTAGCTAAAACCTTGGTAGTAATGTCCTGCATATCTTTGATGTCTTTCCTATCCTGAAGAGGTTGACACTTCTGAGCGAAATGGGAGAGAAGAGTGAAGAGTAGGAACTGGGAAGGAGCCGAGAACTGGGGTCCGTCTTTGAGAAGGAGGTGGAGGCTGGGCCAGGACGAGAGGTCTGTCTGCATGGCGTACTGGCAGAAGAGCTCCAGCAGGTTCACCTCTACTCCGATCTCCTGTGAGCATGGACAGAGTTTACATCTCAACTACGTAAGAATATGACAACAGTATGCAGTCCTAATATGCCACACACCTTAGCATGTTTAAATTACACTATCGGCTGTCATAAAATTCAATATAATTTGAATTCTATTATTAACTGAAATCATAACTCTAGAAGATATCTTTCATGTTTATTGTAAGTAGGTTCTTGTGATCGTGGCGTTACTGCTTGAGGCAAAGGTTGTTGAGTTATACTCGTAATGCAGTGTCCATAAAAACCAAGTATATTCATTTACAATCCATGCTAAATAATCAAGACATGGCTAATAATCTCAATGTACAATTGCGCATCAATCATTCTTCAATATCAACTATGTACAAATAGCCAGAACAACAAACCAATTCGAACGCTATTTAGTAATTATGCTTTTATTTAGTAAAACTTCATTACACTAGCAATTAAGTCGACAGAATTCCATTGAAAATTAATTTAATGTGAAAACTATAATAACAGGATAAAAACAGGCATTTAAAATAAAAAATAAACGTATAAAAAAGAACGGGACTAAGATATTTCAACCGGTTAGTGGCTCAATAAAATGAATGAATCACTTTGTGATTGACAAGGACCGTTACCAGTTGAAATATTTTTTTTTCATTTCTTACTGTTTATACTTTGAAAACATTATATACAGTATCCTCCACTTATTTCATAGGAAGTAAGAAACTTAAAACAAGTTTTGTAAAGCTTATTATTCTACAGATACTATGTTATTAGTATTAAATATTATTACCAATTAATACTATAGAATATAAAAGGATTCAGGCTTTTGTCTAAAACCCGTTTTGTGGGAGAACTAAAGAATACCTCATTTGTAAGAGGCTGCTTGATGACCTGGTGGACATTCTGAACCAAGGAATCAATGGCAAGCGCCTTGGTCCCTATCAGCAGCTGCACCAGAACTGCCTGATCTTCGTTCACTACTGGTAAACCCTGAAACAGACAATCAGTCTTAGCAACAGTCTACAACAGTTACGATAACTGGCTAAACTAATCGATAAAAGCAAACAAATGGACCAAGAAACAACACATCCGTAGATTGAGATTATAGACAAAAGCTCCACTGATTTATTTATTTTTTTATTGAAAACTACAAAGGAAAGTAAAAAGCAAGAGAGTAGGTACTTGAGGGCCAATGAGAGGACTGTTAGGCAGACGGCGCTCCCTCCACACAATGGCCATGGCGGCGAGGAAGCTGGAGGAGTGGTGAGTGATGATGGGACCGAGCAGGTCGAGCACCTGCTGGCGCACCACTCTCGCGCTCCCCACCGAACTGCTGTCGCCTTCCCTGCAACCACAAACGTCACAAACAATCCAGTCATAGCTACTATCTTAAAACAAAAATAATTGATATTTTTCTATCATACAGAAAATTTATTTAAAAAATATATAAACGTAAAAAAGTTTATTTTCAGGTACATTCTGATTACACAATAAAACATTTTCTTACCGAAGACCAAGTATCTATAATCTGGATAAACTTTGGTAACCTAAACCGATTTTAGATTTTAATGCAAACCAAAATTTAACCACAAAAACTAAAGAACTGAACTTGAGAAATATAATAAATAAAAATTTCATAAACACAGCAAACCTTCTCTAATTCGAAAGAGCTTGATGTTTGTTTGAGTTACAAAAGCAGAAATCTTTGCAACAATCTATTATTAGTATTAAAGGGACTTTCAAAAATTAGAGACAAATTAATGTCGAAGAATTGTGATTTTTGCAGAATGAGTCTTTTATTACTTCCCAATAAGAATACACTTGTCACAATGATTGAGTTTTGTTCTACCTGATCCAAAGAAGTCTTTGTCTATTTTTTTGAACCCACTTTACCACAAATCTTTGACCTTGTTGTTCATTTATTTTCATGTAATACTCCCTTGACCATAGAAATAGAAAGACGAGGGAGCCAAATCTGAACCACACCGGAGGATGATGAGGTAGTATTTTTTTTCAATGGTTTATTAGGTCAGCTGGGTGGTGTAAGTGAGAGTACTACTGCGTAGCAACCCCACACATTTTCTTAGAGATCTTCGAATTTTTCTATCATTCCTGTCTTTCTTTGTTTATAAACATATCTCAGTAGAAGGATGTTTATTGCACCCTCATCTCCCAAATAATCACACAAGACATGGGCATCCCAAAGAAGGTTATCATAATTTTTCCCGCTGATGCTTGCATTCTGAATTTCTTTCAGGCAAGCCTGTGTGTTTTCCTTCCATGCTTTGTCATTTGAACTCTGCTCGAAATGGAGAACGAAGTTTCATCATGTGTTAAGATATTGTTTAGAAAAGGGTTACCTTTCTCTTTATGACGTCTTTTCACTTTTGAATATTGTTTTCCTGTGTTGTCAACTCTTTCAGCTTTCAGAATCCACTCTGCACTTGAACTTGTTATTTAAAACTTTATGGACTCTGCCAACACTTATTGCGCCTGTTTTTGTTATATGTCCAGTTGCAACAAGTCAGTTTTTACGTATAATGTCGTCAATGCAGGTTTCAAGCGAAGGGGTTAACACCTAAACTGTCCAACCAGAACGTTGCTCGTCACTTACTGAGGTTCGACTATTTATGAACTGTTCTTTCCAGTTATAGTAATTTCTGTGGTTTATACAACTTTGAACATACTCTAAAATCATTCGAGCAGTGATTTTAGCCGGTTATTCAACTTCAAAGGAAAAAAAAACAACAGATGACTGAACGTTGTTTAACTAATGTGGAAACTTCAAGTGGACACACCATCTATTCCCAGCTATCCCAGTGGATGCCAGCCTAATGTCCAAAAGTAAAAAAAGCTTCTCTACAAACTATTTCATTTCAACGTAAATTTATCTCTAAATTATTAATATCCCTCGTACAATTATCCAGGAATGACAACAGGAGAACGGAATATGGACGTAAATAGTTTTAGCAATTAAATTAACCAATTTCAGTCACCATACTGAAGAAAAACATTGACATGGGCAGACATTCCAGGCATGTACATCATATCAAATGTACTATCGATTACGTCATCACTAAATTGGTCGAGAGCTAGTAGTAAGTGTCCCAGGTTTTGCATTATGATAAATTTAATCTGTTAAATACAGAAAATAAAATATTCGTTCAAATATCTACATCATATTTATAAAATTAATAAATCATGCTTTCAAATGTGGTCGTTCTTGGTTTTATGTTCAGTAAAAACTGTAATTGTATACAGAATATACACATTATACATAGAAGGTAAGTGAGCGTGGTTGGTTTGAGCGCACTTTGATTGGTGATGCACGTCACCTCTCTGTAATATGTCTTTTCCAAAAGTTTAAGTGGAGCCGTTTAACGATCCACTATTGCTCTTTGTAAAACACAAAGGCGTGGACCTTATAGACGTACTTAAAGTTATATCTACAATAATAGTTACATTTTAAATAACCCACTCATAATTATACTATAGAACAGTTGTTAGACGACACAAAGTCGAAATGAAGTAAGTACCGTATTAATCCAAATACGATATAGTCGCTAAAATGTGGTTTTGCCAATTAAGAAGTTTTAATGAAAACCCTATCAATGGACGAAACGTTCCGTAGTTCTCAGTATTTATACAAGACATTTTTTGTACATATATTTATACAAAAAACGTATATATTTAACAACAAGATTTTGTTGAAGGTTTACTTCTTAATGAATGACTAGGATTTGTATGATGAAAAATGTATGATAAGAAAGCTTTTACGACAACTAATACGAATAAAAGTTGAAAGACACTCACTTTTCCTTCGCAGTGACCAAGGCCTGCCATAGGACAGCTACGCTGGATATTATCTTTGGGAAAAAGCCTTGCACGGCCTTCTTCGCTGTCACCTGCCACTTAACATTGTCCTTTGCTTTAGGGTTCTTCTGTTAAACAGAACACTCCAACAATCAATACAACAACAACAAATGCTGTTTATATGTTCAGTCATTACCAGTATATTATCAGATACAGGAACTAAAATTTTGTGACTAGAGAAAGCACAAATCAATTTATTCATATCGGGTAAGAAATGGACAGAAAATTATATGCGTAAATTAAATAAGATTAACTAAGAAAAAAAATACAAACATTATCTCTGAGTGAGGTAGAAGAATCAGAGGTGACTGGGGCTGGTGAAGAGGGCTGAAATAGATGGACGAGATTGGAGAAGATGTTGGAAGAAGGAGCCAGAGGGGTGTTTGCTGGCAAGGGGTTGGAGAAGGGAGGCGGCGTTGACAGGAGGCAGTGGTGGCAGAGGACGGTGAGCGCCTCCAACTCAGAGATGGTGTAGTCCACTGGGAACCTGCGCAAACAATTCTATTGGTGACAGTGAGTAGCAAGCGCCGCCACGCTAACCCTACTCGCGTGACTTCTTTTCACCTGATAGATGAAAACAGTCTATCATTCTTCGGAGATGACGTCGTATGGGTTCCTAATCACATGCTATATTAGGTAATCATTACAGAAATTATCCTAAACAAACTTCACGTGAAAAAGGTATGTCAAAACATGAAAAATGAATCTAGTTGAAATAACATATAGATATCAATTGTTAATATGTAATTGTCAGAAAAAAACACAAAAAAGATGAAATAAATTATAAAAACCCAGTAAGCAGACATACGATGAACTGTAAATTAAAAAAAATAATAGGAACATAAATTCTACCGCTTCTGATATTGAGTAATAAAAAGTACTACATAAAAAACCTATACAGTTACCATATCCGCTATAATGTGTCAAATATTGTATATTATTATAAAAACAAAAAAGAAACGTCCCAAGAACACAAAAAAAACAAAGAAGTAAATGATGCAACTCACTTATATATATATCAATGATCAAACCACAATAACAAATGGGAAAAACAAGACTAATATATATATATATCGATTCTTGCGTCTTCAAGTTAGCAGTGCCATGTCATTTGTAAGTAAAACCATCATTAAGTTTAATGTTTTTTAAATATCATAATACCAAAAAAAGTAATGATGTAACTTACTCAAAATAGTAAAAGACATAAAACACCTACTATGATCTATATTTCGAATAGCACATCACAAGCATGAGGGGAAGACCAGAAGATGGAAGGAAGACTCTGTTTTGATGGGACTGCATGAAAACATTTCTTGAGTTTCATTTTCCTTTCTGACCCCTTCCTTATGATGAATATATTCCAACTATTGGTTGCAGTAACTGTTTCCTTTTATTCACATGTCCTCAGTTATTTTTATTTATTAATAATATAATTAATTTATTAAAACTAATTTCAATGATTGTAATATTTATAATTTATGTTAGCATATAATTAAACTATAAAAATGAATAGCATGTATGAGATTAAAACAACAGAAAAATTTCCCGAAGACGATATTACGATACACAAGAACAGTGCCCCACCCCCACTTGCATGTATCAGAGAACTCACTTGAGTGGAGGGTCGGACGAATAGCAGGGTGAGAGGGCAACAATGTTGCTGCAGATCTGTCTGATGACGGTAGAGGCTACCCTCGTCGTGGCAGCCCCAAAGTAGTGAAGACACGAGTTGACCAAAGCAGCCCAGTGCCCTTGGATAGGGCGCATTTCCGATTCATTTTCTAGTGCTCTCTGCAACTGTTAACATTTACAACTTTCAATCAATATCCTTATTAAAATCTAGAATAGTATGCACACAAAACAAATTATTATTTGTACATTCAGTCACTTTGTGATATTTACTCATATTCGACAATTTCAGACAAGGTATGGCAAAAAACTTGTTTATGTAAACATATTGTCCATAATTGATAAGTACTAATTTTTATTGACTTCAAATTCGTAATAATTTCGAATAACACTTGCAATATGATTTACTTTCAAACTTAAAAGAGGTTAATAAAAAAAAGCACCCATAATACGATTAATAACTGAAACACTTAATAATTCTAAAACTCAATTTCACTGAGTGAAACAATGAGAAGAAAACATATCGACATCCTCTTAAAAAAATATAATAAGAATACATGGACTGCTTAGTGATATTTAATGCTTTTAAAGCATGTTATTTCATTTTAATAAAAAAACACAGTCTGCTGTTAATTTACTAATCTAATTGGATGACGAAGTTATAATTAACCTATAGAACTTAAACAATTAACCTCCCCAAGACCACACATGAAATGCTTTGGAAAATATTTGGCACAAAAACATAAGTAATGAAGAACCCCATGGTCTGATTCATTAATATTAATTATTGAAAGTGAAACAAAACAAAAAAAATCTTTCATAAAGAGGACAATAGTAGATAAATTTCAAAAGTTTTTTTCTTTATTAGGGATAATTAGTTAAGAAGCAGTCATATGGCAGCACCAATATTGTCCCAAAGCTACTCGTATCAATGTTTGTATGTAAAAGAAGGTTATTGCTTTTTGTTATAGATATTCGTATTTTCCTTGAACTTGATTTGGATTTAATTTGATGTGGTTTGTACTTACCAATAATATAGCGAAATTTGTTATTATAAAGTAATACGTCTACAGTTCTTTTATATTAAAATAACAAATTCCGTAAACTATCCAATAAAAAAGTTGATAAACTCCATCCATCTAAGAACAACTTATAATTAGTCTAAAATTTCTTCAACTCTTCCTAAAAAACCAGGAGTCTCGAAACCTTTAAACCAGTGCTTCCCAAAGTGGGCGGTACCGCCCCTCAGGGGCCGATGCTTTGATATCGGGGGGCGCTAATGCAAAAAGGAGCGGGGATTCTATTTCCATAAATTGAAAATGCTCATGCAATATAATTTCTAAATTTAAGTGAAAACACGACATGTAAACTTCTAGGAACTAGTTTCTCTAAATTATTTGTTTTGATAATTCATTTTTATGTTAAAAGTATATTCTCACCTAAGTTTCTTTCATTGTGTATTAATTCTTTTGCATAAATATGCTATGAAACAATACATCTATTGGATTCTAAATAAATATTCGATTAGTAATTATTTTAATTTAATTATTAAAATGATACTCATTTGGTTATTTAGTCTAGGAATCTGATTGTTATTCAAGAATGTTGAGTTATAGGTTTATGGACCCAAGGGGGCGGTCACGCGAAAAAGTTTGGGAAACACTGCTTTAAACCTTTCATAGATAACGGCCTTCTCTTAGACTCCCAATGAAATTTAATAAAATAAACTGTTAAATTAATAATTTTTTTTAATTAATAAAAAATGTTTAATAAAACATATTAAATATTTTGTCATTTATGATATTTGGTAGTAAAACGTGCTGCATAAAAAAATCTCATGCAGTTGCCAGATCCGTTATAATGTCTCAAATATTACATACTAATTAAATAAACAAGAAGCTTTTCTCGAAAACTAGTTGAATTACACAGAGAGGGTACAAAGAAGTAAATTGCACTAATCACTTATATATTTCGACTCTCTGCCATCATTAGGATAGCAATTGCAGGGCAGACTGAGAGGTAAAGACTAACAGACAGAAGAATCTGCTGATCAACAGTGCTGGTACCAAGCAGGAAAGAAAAAAATAATAGCAAGGGATAGAAAGATAATAGTAAGTCAAAATTAACGGGAAAAACAAAGAAAATGAAAGAATAATAGGATTAATAATAAAAAAAAATAAAATGACATAACAAATAAACCATCATAAATAGTTATAAATGTTAAAACATATCATATATTTTCATTAAAACGTTCATATAATTGAACAGCATGAGGTTAAACTCAGGTTATGACTCGGAAAGTCGCATCCCTACTTAGAATGTTCGACTTTACGATACCTCCATTTATCATTACAAAGTTCAATTGACCTACTTGGTTTAACAAACTTCTTTGAAACCGACGTAGAAAGCTCTAAGCTCTCATTGACCTCCAGTGGTCAATATCGACGCTTAGGAACCCCTGGTGAAAATCAATAAGTTTTAGTTTTCCCTTCTACATTATGTCCTTCTACTTTGGTATTTTAGACTTAGTTTCGGAGGTGTAAGGGCCTTTATCCACATTGCTAGTACCCACTCCACATATTGTCCATATAAGAGTAGTTAGAAAATAGTAAATAACGAAATCAGTTGAAAATAAATCCACCCCCTTGAGGAGGAGGTCTGATTGATATTGGCTAGTCATGAAGATACTGACGCAGGCAATGAAGAGCGGTTGTTGAGGTATAGGTTTGCCAGGGACGTAGCGAAGATCGGGTGGGTCTATTATCGGTTTATCTGAACCAGCAGCCTCCTTGGATCTTAAGGAGATTTCGTACTCCAGGACAATCAGCGCCTTTAGTAATCTGCAACAGAGCATTTAGGCATAATACAAGACCATTGTAACGATGCTGTAGTAACATTTAAGATGATATCACACCTGACCAAATGAAGGACTAGGGTATACACAGTGGGAGATAGTTGGCCGGATATTGCAGGACCAGGATCGTTGTGAGCAAGGACGGAAGTTACGAAGTCCGAACCTCTGGAACGAGCCAATGTGGTTATGGTAGTGTGGAGGACGACGCGGGCGACCTGGAGATGCTGAAAGAGGACTGTCAAGTACGAGGCGAGGCCAGTACCACTCCCTTGGACCAGGGTCACCAGACCCTCGGCAATACTGCACAGCAGCCTGCACGAGCTTATCCGAACCTGACAGAACACCATCACTTATCTTTCTATATAGACTCAAACAACATTCAACATTACTTTTATAAAACACAAAGCTAAGCTAAACTAAGCTAAATCAATTAAATAAAGTGATTTTTGTCCAATTCATTAAAGTTAAAACTACGAAGATTTTTTATTTGGTCATCACATTTATTCACCAAATTTTAAACAGAAAAATGTTAATAATGACTGTAATAAAGGTATAATGATGGATACACAATTCATTATTTAAAAGTGAAAGAAAATAAAAACATTATTAGGTTAGGGCTTCAATGACAATTCATAACTTTATAATTAGCTAATTATAATTTAATAATATATGTATATATATAACAAGATTTCATAGTAAACATATAAATGAAAATTACGTCTAAAGGATAGTTGAAAATTCAGAAATATGACTTCAACCTTTCAGCCAAACAACTGATTTTCGTCAAAGTCTCACTCATACTGAAAAAAAATGAAATGGAACATCTGTTTGGTACTGAGAAGAGAAAGACAACAAAGGAATTTTAAAAGATGTAAACAGCTAGGAAAGGGAACCAAAGTCAGGGCAAAGCAAGAAAGGGTAATTAAAGGATTTCACGAAGAAGTAAATAAAAGCTGTCTGGTAGCTGTCAACCCTTATTATAGACAAACCCTTATAGACAAACCTGTTACTTCCGACTATACTGTTGAGTTAGGCAACTAAATCTCACTTGACTAATAAACTATTTATACTGTTTATAACAACTGATTTATTACATTTAATTTTATAAAGACTGGATAATATTTCTTAACAACATCCATATACATGAGTCAGATTGGTAAATCACTAAAACTGCTGCGAGCCAAACAATAACACTTAGAGGTACTGTTCGAAACTCCGTAATTGGAGGAGAACAAAATACCACCTTATTTTTGAATACAAATAATGAGAATAATGATATAAATCGGACAGATGTTAAAATGATAAGTTATGACAAATCCATACTGTTAAGAAAATCGCCCTGTCCTCTATAATTAAATTTAATAGATAAAATGCTATAAACATTATTAATAGTGTGTTAAAGTTAGACTCAGTGTTTATTGAGAACAATAGCTTTGCGTACGAAGGTTGAGAGCTAGCAGATAGTTTTCCTAATTTCTTCTTGAACTCCTTTGTTTACCCTGATTTGCACAGTCTTTTGTTCTCTTTCCTTGCTCTCAACCTCATTTAACAAATACCTCGTTTGCTTCCATCTCTTCTTAATATCATACCAGATGTCTTATTTCACTTGTTTCAGTTTGAAATGAGACTCTGACGGAGACCAGTTGAAAGATCTTAACTCTATTTCTGAACTTACTATTGAGGTTTTCATACGTTGATATATATATATATATACACTTAAAAAAAACGGCCAAGAAGGACGCTACATCAAATTACACACAAAAAGAAACAAATAGAAAACACTGACACAATCCATCTCAAAATTTTGAGGAATCGTCATCTTCAGGAGACGAGATGTGATTTGATTGAGTGTCTGTATATCTGTTTGTGTGCGTGTGGGTTCTCACGCAGTTGTGCGCGCTGAAATGTTAATGAAGAGTAGAAATAAACACCAGGCTCTTTTCTGAATGTTTCCCACCAATAATATAATTATTTTGTTATTACCATAGATATAGCAGGACGATATCATCATGAAAATATAAATAAGATATTATATAAAATCTCAATATTATTATAAACAGAGTTAATTAAATGAGTTAAGTAAAATTGTATTTTAACTCAGATTTAAATGTACAAATTTAACCCAAACATTAAAAGATTAAATTTAACTCACCACTTTTTACATACTTATTCTTTCTTCATATTGTTTGCATGGGTTTATTTTTATAATTTTTTCTTTATTATAATAGCTACTATTTTAATAATAATATAATTAAAATAATGCATTTCTCGGAAAAAGAATTAATTTTGTTTTGTTGTCCTATGTAAGAAAACAATTGGAAGGTTACTAGCCGAGAGAGGAGGAAGAAAGAGTTACCTGTGCGGCTGATTCAATGTGACTAGCCGTGGCTGCAGACAAATTAGGAGGATAGTAACTACTCAGGAAAAACAGACAGGTGGTGAGGACAACCTCTAAATACATGGGGTTCTTCAAGTCTGAGGTTTCCAAAGCAGTGTTCTGAACCAGCAGCGACTTGTACTGTTGAGTGACTAATGTAATAATATTACTCCTGAAAAAATAATTCCAAGTTAGTACAATCAAGAAGTAGTCGATACTATGTTCTTGGACAAAACCTCTGGAATCTTTCATAAACCTTATATCAAATTTAGCCCTGATACTTAACAGGGAACAGTGCAACATTTTCGCGTTAGGGTATTATCATCAAAGTAGAAACAAGACTTCCAAAAGGTTAGGTTAATGTACGAGTAGATATAAAGTAATCACACATGAAACTCTATCAACAAGTCTATCTTAGAATCGTCTAAACTGCGTGGCGGTAACCTTAGAATAAAACATCTTACTAAAGAGTGATTAGCCTCTTTCAGGGTAATTTAACTAAATTAAGTAGCTTATTTAAGTAATTAGCCTCTTTCACTGAAGACGTAGTTTAAGGTTCAAATATTCCATTTTTAAATATTTCATGTTTGTTAGGGATAGGACACACACCTCAATACTCAAAGCTAAGCTATCTTCCCATAAAAAAACGCCCTTTTTACCGAAATACGTGAACTGTTTTGACAGTTTATCGGGCGTTTGAAATCTTCCTCTCTTGATGGAGGACAGATCCTTTACGGATATTCCATCAAACGTGGTATTGACTTGGCAGTAGACGCAGGACATACTAACAACAAATTTTTAATATATTAAAAAGGTTGAACTATCACCTTATTTAAAAAAAAAAATTAAGAGAAGCTTCTTAATCTTTCAAAAATGGAAGTGTTTATTATCTGATAATTCTATGAAAATAGTCAGTTTAAGTTAAGAAGGACATGATTATTATTTAGATGAAAAAAAGCAGTTTATGTACACGATTGCCCTCTTTTAAGAGAAAAAATTGCCCTCTTTTCTAAAGAAGAGTCCCTTTTATACATTAAAGTATTAAAATTTTTTTACCTCCACCATATATATTCTACACTATTTTTCCTCATCGAAGTTTGATCTCGATTATTTACTATTTATTTATCATATAAATATATTAGAAATCAGTTCAAGTTATGTACACAATAAAATATATTTAAAACAAAAAAAAGCTTGTAAATTGAAATATTCAATTTATTTACCTAACATGAAATAACATTAATGAAAGGAATGTGTCTATAATATTACTTTAGAACATTCGTATTTTGTCTGACGATTGTGTTCATGTTTGTGAAAGTATTCATTTTTAACCTCTAATTTAGTAGTTTATTATATATTTGTTTCATTTATTAATAATACATTTGCAGTACTGTCATCGCCGAGCACGATCGACTGGCTACCCTGGATCCATGCTTTTACTTCATTAGCATTGTTTATATTATTCAAATTTCAAATTCAAAATTTTTTTTGTTACATTTATTTTTAATATGTTTGTGCTACTGTCATCGGCGAGCACGCAAGCCAGTGGGCTACCCTGGTTCCATACCTTTAGTTTATTACCAGTGTTTATACTACGCAAATATTAAATTTAAAAAAAATTGTTACATTTACATATAATATTTTTGCACTACTGTCATCGGCAAGCACGCCAAACACTTGCTACCCTGGCTCCAATTTTCGGAATATAGTAATAATTTTCTTTTATTTAACATTATTCAGGTAATAAATAAGGTATATTTAATTTCAGGTAGAGATCTCCACGGGAAATGGGTGAACAAACAAACAAACAAACTCTCGAACTTTATATATAGATGTTAATTAAACTCTATTGAGGTAGCCCTGAGGACATCCGAAGTACAAACGAAGCGTTGGTCAAAGGTGTTTTTTTTTTAGAATTGTTTCACGATGGATCAAACCTCAATCAAGAAAAATAGTATCAAATTATTTATGGTATCTATTATATTAATCAGTTACATAGTGTATCATATTTATTTTGTCTTTACATTTATACCAAAGTGTTTTATTTAGTTAGAATAGAGTCCAGCATAATTTCATAATAGAGCAAATGCCAATAAGGAGAAGTACAAACAAAGTGATAAAAATTCTTCTTTTTCAAGATCGTAACGATCAGAAAATGATTGAGCATAGCAGACAACATAAACGATGATTTCACGTTTAGTATTTTCATATTATGTTAAAAGAAATATCAAAAGAAATTGAAGTGAGGTATCTTGCCTGCTTCCAACAGGGGTGGAGACAGCAGCCAGGAGGAAGGGCGAGGGAGCGGCAGCGAGGATTGCAGTCAAGGTGTGGAGAGTATGAAGCACTTGGGGCCCGTCCATGACGCCTTTGTAGAGCAGCAGGTGAGAGTGGAGGTGCTCCACACAGGGGCCCATTCCCAGCGACTGCGTCAGGTGTTTCGCCACCATCTCCTTAGACACCTACCAAAACAGTTCACTATTAACACTCTGTCATTACAATTAAACATCATGTCACATTTCTTCTCTAGAAAAGATTTTTAGTTTCTTACAATCATCCTTCGGAGCTTTCATCTTCAACTCTGAGGGGGGGGGGGGGGGGTGGAGTAAATGTAGTTCAATTTTAATTGTGGGTGAACCACATTACCGGTTTGATCGTGCTTAGTACTTAATTTTGATTACTTAATATTTTAGATCGAACATACTCAACGACTAAACTTCCTTCCTGCGGATTACACTTTCCATTTTATACTACATGAAAAATTTACAGTCATGATATACCTATAAACCCCAAGTACAAAACAACAGCAGGCCTTTAAAAATTTCTTTGGACATCCAGAATTCTAAGATCAAAATCATGTTAATTTTGTAGTGCAGACCATAACAAAAAAAATATGAGTCATTTTTTTATATATTTTATACTTTTAAGACCGTTGTTTAATATTTCTATAACGTATACCTAAATCTCTTATACAGTTAGGTTTACATTAACTGAGAAACTACAAGAATATTTAATTTGTAAAAGGAATTGGATTAACTAAATCTTAATTATTTAAATTCTTTACAACATGAACCGAAATGTTTTCTTTTATAACAACAATTGAAGGATTCTAATTTTGCACGGACTACCCATAAACGCCGGAGTTCCGCGGAACATAGTTTCGTAAACCTTGTTGTAAAAATAAGGCTTACTCAGTTGCCAGTATACAGTTACTACCAATGACATTTATCAGACTGCCGTAATGTAGACATTTCAAACGAGAATTTAATGACAAAACATATATAATCAAACATTTATTTCACAATGCATATTTTATTTCATTGCCCATGTGACATAATCCCTTACCAGAATTTTAGCTGTTGCTTGGCAACGACGTCTCACAAGATTTATTATATAAAGAGTTAAATTTTCATTAGAAAGACTGCTACGAGAAGTGACAAATTGTTGCCTTTAGAGAAATAATGATTGACGAGTATGCTTCAAGAGATTTCCTTCACTCACTATATATGGTATCTTTATATTATAGTAACTGAAGACCTAAGTTTAGATCTCAATATTTCAATTGTCAGACGATTCATGCACTGCGAGGCATTCGATCAATCGTAACAATTCTACGTAACTTTATAACAATCGACCTTTCGACTTGGTCCTACTTACAATGCAACATTTCACTAAGCATAACCAATAACTAGCATCAGGTTTTGAGAATTTTACAGCTATTTAGTCAAAACAAATGAACCTATTAGTTTTAGTTTTATAGATATGACTAATTACGTTTAATTAGTGCTAGATGTAATTCTAGTTTTATAAGTTGTTGTACTGTGTAAAAATAAAAGAATGCACAAGTTTTTTTATCACTTCAGAAAACCTCTCTCTTTCCTTTTACAGTAAGAGAAGATTCATCAAATTATTGAAAGCATTGCATTATTTTCCATTAGATTGAATAAAATAAACTAAAAAAAAAAAGAGAAAGAGTAGGGAGCTAGAGCGATAAAGAGGAAGAAAAAAGAAGAGGAAGTGAGAGAGAAAAGAAAAGAGGAGCAAATTCAGACTTTCCAAATATGCGCTACCTGGACGTGAAATATTAAACAGGCACTACAACTATCAATCATGCAGAATTATTAATGAGTCTGCCGTTTTTGTTTTGATTTCCAGTGTTTCGCCTCAACTCTAGAGTGACACTGATATAAAAAGTTGTAAAAAACAGAGATTTTCTAACAGAAATTAACAATGTTTCATTCATTTTGATAAATCTCACTTATCAAACCAATTAAAATGCATATTACTAAGAGTACCACGGAGTTTCCTAACTGAAATATATTCAAGCATATCATCAAAATGTTAGTCAACCAGCAGAACTTTAATTAATTAGTCATTGTTCCATCTTTAATCGATAACTTAGATGGAAGGAACCTTTTTAAAAGCCAAACTGAATCCCTAGGCTAACGAATGAACTAATTTTAATACTATACAACACAAATTATAACTAATTTAATAAGACAGCCAAGAATGTCCTTTATATTCTAAAAATTATAATTGCTGGTTCTCATCGTTATACCTCTAAATCTCCGGAAAGGAAGGTAACTCTGTCTATGAGGTCGGCAATGATATCATCTACCACGGAAGAAGAAGCATCCTTAGTAAATGACCCCGAGAAATACTCTTCAGCAGGAGTAGATTCATCAAGGTCATCTCCTCCTGAGGGTACCTTACCCGGGTATGACCACGACCGAACCATTTCCGTACCAGATACATCAGATGTAGGCTGTTCACTTTCACCATCACTGACTCGAGGGAAAAGGGCTTCAGTAAATCGATTAAACCCTCTCTGAGAAAGTTCACTCTGGAAAAATAAACACAACATCATGTTACTGTCTCATAACATCTTAACCGTCATAAGAGTGAAGTAAATAATAAAAAAAGTTAAATTCGATAATAAAAGGTGTATTTTTATATAGTTTTTAGTATACTAAACAAAACTACAAAGTCTGGTAAACTTTTTACTCCAGAATAATTATTTCGTCGAGTTTAATATTTTGTTTTTAAAAAGATCTGGACGTATTTACTGCAAAGTTAGACAAAAACAAAAAAAAAAGACCACCTAATACATACATAATCTATAAAATTATAAACATCTTAGATTACCTTCATATCTGACTTGCTTCTGACCATGGTTTCCGGAGCCGAATCCCAAGAGTTCATCCAATGAAACCCAGTTTCGTCAAGGGAGGAGTCATTAGGTTTTGGTACTATTACACATTTACTAAAATCCTTGTGGGATTCATCTCTTTTCGACTTTCGGAAGAATGGAGAAAGCGAAGACTCATCTTTGAGAGTAATATGGAGAACGCTGAGTCTAAAGGTGGACTGGTCAAGAAGAACGAGGAGCTGGGGATCGAGGATTCGTGGTATATCACCTCGAAGGAGAGCGTGCTCCAGCCAATCTACCGCTTTCAACCTTAAACCTTCGTCTTCTTCTCTCAGCAACTCCAATATCCTTAACATACACCTGGAAAAAATATTTGACTTGTGATACACAAATAAGTTCACCAATTTCAAAACACAGTGTAGATATCAAAGGAAGTAGATAAAACATACTCAGAGAAAATATCAGAGATAGCGAGCGAATTGCCAAGGCGCGCATGGATCTCTCGGCCGAGGTGCCAAAGTGCAACGAGTCTGTCCCAGTCAAAGAGCTCACCTTTTACCAGATGAGCAGCCAGTCTTTCATCTACCATTCGAGGGACGGCCGAATGGAGCTGGTGTAACAGTTCAGCACATTCAACCTGCGTCTTCTCTTCTCTCAGCTTCCATGAAAGCCAATCCGTCACTTGCTGCAGGCAGAAAGCAACCACAATGATGAACAGACTACAAGAGTGCTTCTCAACAGAGTCAGTTTCAGTAAGCGTATTGGAAAACGTAAATATCTTATACAAGGAATGTGGAAAGTAAATAAATGCACTAGGGTCCCCCCCCCCCCTTAAAAAAAGACCACCAACTGTCGTTCAGTATGTTGGGTACCTAAAAACCTTAAAGAGGGATTTGTAGAACCTAAAGGAACTAGCAGGTCAAGCAAGATGGAACAAGCTGCCATATCTCAAACCAGACCCGAAAATGAGTAAAAAAAAAACTGAATTTGGTGGTTAGAGGATGGTCAGTCATATTTTTGACCTTGATAAGACAGCATTCAAACACCTTATAATGACGAAATCCAGGAGGTGACATTGTGTTGAGTATTCTGTCATGACTAACAACTAATGTCAAACCTCTTCATTACATACTTCTCATATTTAAAAATTTTAATTAAAAAATTGCTATTATTGAAAAGATTTCTTATTGCATCTGCAAGTAATCGAATTACAATGCGACGCAAAAAAACGAGCTTAGTTACCGACAGGCTTCATTTCTTTTACCGCAGGCTATAACCTTCCTCTTAGAGAGATGATATTGCTCTAGCAAGCATAAACAAGTTCCCTCAAATCTGAGATTGGTTCGAACTTTGATGTCTGCATGATTTTGAATGGGAAAGTCACATTCCAGAACTTATTCCCCAGATTTCTTAGCCCCACAAAAAACCATGAGTCTGTTTGTTTGCAGGAATGTCATGAGCAATTTTGTAATGCCCCTCAAGCAATGCGCAGACCAAGCAGATATTGCTTGAACACATGCTCTACATCACAGAAGAAAAATCTGGAAGACTCAAGATCTTTCCATATTTTAAAAGACAAAAACTAGATATCACCAAAATTTTATTCAATTGTGAAGAATATTAAGAAACAACGCCTACTAAAAGCTGTGAAATATTTCTTGTTCTTCAGCTAAGCAATATATCATTTTGCATACTCGGAAAAAATATATAGAAAAATATTCTAATATCCTGAAACAGATTTCTCTACCAATAGACATATTTGGACAGGTCGTTTTTTGCAGAATAGTTCAAGTGGAGTAAATCGGACTTGCAGAAACTAACCAGAGAAGCCAGACCCTGACAAGGAAGAACACCATGCTTGGATACATGATAATCCATAGACCATTATGTGTTTGTAAAAGTAGTTGAATTTCACATTAATTTAATTTTTCTTTACTTTAAAAAAGTTCTTGGTAGTTTTTTTAGCATATGGATAACCCTGAGAGATTCCGGTTAGGTTGTATTTTCCGTCTTGACTACTTTAAGGCTGATAATTATCCCATATGATTATTTGGTACGAGCTCGTATACTGTTATAAATCCACTGCTCTGTGCACAATACTATAATAATCAATACCATATAATTTGTTTGTAATGCTTCGTCCTACAAAGAACATAGCAAACTCTTCATTTATAAAATCGGAGTAGTATGAAGTCATGTGTCAATACAACAATAAAGAACATTATTAAAATTTTAATCAGAAATTATCTGTTAAATAAAACGTAAGGTTATTACACAAATAGACCATCTTACATCAGAAGTTTTCCTTACACTAAGACCAGTTTCAGAATTCATCCATTTAACTTTAACAATGGGTGAGTTTGGAAAACAATCGAGAGAAAAACTCACGAGGAAATACGATATGTTTTTATATTACTGGCAACTTCTGATATAAGCAAAATTAGTTACAATTATTTAAAATTAATATTAACTCGACCATTTTTTTGACATAACTATATTTAAAACAATGCTTTCCTATGAGAACATGAGAAAAAGGTGTACAGAATAAAACCTCATTTTCAGAAACTTGACAACTGAAATAACTAATGTACACTGTAAATCAACTAAGAGCGGAGGACCAGGATAGCTAAGTGCCTGAACTGGTAGTGATCGCTTCTGAACTGGTAGGTCCGGGGTTCAATACCCACTTTGGACCTCGATTTATTCACGTAGGAGGACGTATAATGTCCTTCCTCGGAAGCCGTCGGTCCCAAGCCTGTAAGATGTCAGGTACTCGTTAAAGATCCCTACTCTAAATACACTTCAGTTAAGCAAAATTTAGGACTCCCCATGTAGAATCAGTCTTTTTTGTGTGGTATAACAAAGGAATAATGTCCAGTCTACGTGTGTTCCCTCGTGCGGGACTGCCACTGCAACCTAACCAAACCTAAATCAACAGGCAAATGTTTTAAGATAGTAGAACATCATATTACCCTTTTATGGTGGAGTTACCACTTCACTATTGTCACCACTTAGCTCATAGGTACAGCATACCACACGTTACTTCATCTTCTGAAAACGTCAATCTGAAGAAGGGAGAAGGACTAAATAACAAGACACTTACTCGTACAATAGTTATTGTGGATTTTGTTCAACAATTATTCATTTATTGCCTTTGAAACTAGAAGTTGTTATTTTTAAATTTGTCTTTTGCAAGGCTGCTGTTGTCTTACTCAAATTAAACCTAAAGATTGATTTTAATCGCTCGTTAAAAATATGTACCGGTTTACTATTGATGTTATGGTTGCGGTTGTTTTATCTGTTTTGCAACTCTGTCACGAAAGTCTCTGGTGAAGCCTTCATTCTTGTCATACCCTACTGCCACTGGAAGTGCTTCTCCCCACTTGATGTAGTTACGCGCAGTAACAGATGTCTTACGCTTTCAATGAAGCCGCTCAACCTTCCCACTGCTTTAGGAGTAGTGTGGTAACTCAATAAAAATCTCTCCTTTCCCCCCGTAGGTTACTCTCACATGTTTAGTCATAACGGTGCTTACCTGAAAGACCTGGGTTTGGCACTCGATATAGGAGAGGTGGCGTGGATTGAGAAGAGGCACAATGAGAACAGGAGTTGCGCCGGACTCCTGGCATGACGAGGACACTAGTGATTCTGCTGTTCTGCACAGAGTTACCTGTAACGCAAACCATTAACAATACAATCAATTACCCTTTCCATTATTTATAAACGCAATAGTTTATTTGAAAACACGTATATTACGTTTCTTCTACCTTAAGTGGATGTACATTACTACAATGATTGAGAAATTAAGTCTATAAAGGTAAGAATGGGTGACTGACGAGGCCAAGGAGAGTTGTGATGGAAGTGAACTTGATTCTGTCCGGCGACTGGTCCCAGCAGGCGGCGACTATCAGGATCTCCAGCCACTCGGGAACTGTCTCCTCCACTCCTAAAGCGACAAACATTCAACTCTTACATTTGTTTCTACACTTCAAGAAAGTAAGTCAACAAGAATTAAGTGATATTGCTGTGTCACTGGGAACCCAGGTACTGATTATATACTGTAGTCATTACATTAGTACTGCACTATGTTTTTAATAAGTAGCATACAATACTAAAATAAAACAAAACTTTATAATTATTTGCCTCTCTCTCTGATCTGCATTACACAGTGAAAGTTCCAGAAGGAAGGTTTAATGTTGGAAATAAACACCGTGAGATCTTTTATCTATATTTAGCTAAATTTTGTAATTGAGAAATTGAAAACATTACGTTTCCACACCAAAAAAAAAGTTTAAGATGAAAACTAACAACGTGTTTCGAACACTTAAAGTTCTTCTTGAGGTTTACATCTGCACTCTTGAGATATATATATAAATATATATTACTTGAGGAATAGGCCAACCACCCAAACGATGACCAATTTAACCATGGTATAATTTTAAATTCATGTGCCTATGTTTTTTATGTCGTCCGAATTATGTCCACTCGTCAGTAAGTAGTGGCCAAAGTAGAATTACTTTTATTAAATTTGAAAGTATGAACCCATTCTTTATAAGTTATTATTAAGAATAAAACGACTCATCTTAACATAAACACTAGAAAATTCAAGAATAAAACATTCACAAGGTTAAAGGTTAAGGAATAGGCCAACCACCGAACGGATGACCAATTTAACCATTGGCAAACTATTTAAAATTAAATTAAAAAGAAATTAATAAACATAATAGCAATTCAAGTAAATAAAAGAACCTAATTCTTATAAGAGTAAGATAATATCAACAACGTTAATTCAACATAATCAACTCAAGATAACACTCATTAAATACGCTATAACTTTGTTTCTCTTTACAATAGACAACTTCTGAAACTGGTCGCCGTATAAGGAAAACTTAGGAAGTAAATGTTTACAGGAATATTAACAACTTCTGCAGTACTAACAATGGAATTCTGTTTACCTGAGAGTGTCGAGAGATCACTGGAGGACGGGGTTGAGTGGAAGAAAGTCTGAAGTGTGGACAAGTCAACCAAGAGACGGGATCCAACCGTGACCGGCTCAAACCAGGGCTCCAGCTGGAGGGGAGGTTTGCCGGAGGAAGTGGGTAGCTCGGACAGTCGAGGGGCGGAGGGTCCCAGCAGACCACGCAACAAGTCAACGTAGAAAGACTGGTAGGCAGAAAGACATTCGCGAAGCAGCGCAGTTGAGGGACTCTCGAGCTGCTTCGCCGCAGCCACAACTGCTGGCTGTACCCGAGTCAATAACTTAGCGCAGAAGGTGAGAGCCCTCGCAGTCGGCCTGGGTCCAAGGCTGTCTGTCCGACCTTTCAGGACCCGCACTACCTCTAAGAAGAGAGATGGCAGGTGCTCACTGGGCGTCTCGGCCCAGGATTCTAAACTAACCACATCCAACAACAGCTCTCCCACAGCACAAACCTACCAATCAACAAAGTCCGATAACATAATTTTACTTTAAATTCATCGAGTCAGTTTTAATACAAGAGTTATAGACTTACCAGATCATCGTCTGGAATTACCATCTCATACCACAAAGCTTATACAAGAAAATACATAATATTTGATAATTATAGTATTATTTAAAAATATAATAATAATAACAATAATAATAACATATATTCATTAAAAGTTATAGAGAAAATAAATTGAAAAAAACTAACACAATTCATTTCTATACTTCAACACTCGTCATCAGGAAAAGAAGAGATCCACTTGGCTATGATCAGATCGGCAGTCACTGATTCGTCAGTTGTGACTATGCTACCTGCGCCATATCTCAACAAGCTGAGCAACTGTTGTCGTGGACCTTCCATATTGTAATAAATATAGTATATAAAACTATTCGACAAAATACATAAAATAAATTAGCAAACAGAAAACACGTGCAAAGGATCATAAAAACTTACCTCTTTACTTTGTTTCGAACGAGTCGTCTTCAGGTAGAAAGATATGAACCACTCAGAAGACAATCAACGATTGAAGTCAATCTCATTCAAGAGACCCTCAATCAGTATAACCATCATATGGGGAGACAAGAAAAGAATTACGGAGGAGAGATAAGGAAAAATAAAGTAAATATTAAAAAACTAACAACAAACAAAAAAAATGAAACAAAAACCATAAACAAATATAAAAAAATAAAACAAATAAAAATAAATAAAAAAAACATAAATAAATGAGTACACCAATTTTTTCCATTATATAGTTCATTGGTTTTGTTTAATTATTAACTTTTAATATTTACTTCAGAATTAGATTTATATACTTATTATTATTCATTTATTTTACTTTTTCCTCCCGTTCTCCATAAGTTGGCTGCACTGACTGAGGCCCTCTTAAATGAGATAATACAATCTTCTCTTGTCTTCAGAATGGCCACATCTACCTGATGATGACAAAGTCGAAATATATTAGTGAGTTTTTGTGATATCTTATACATGTTTTCTTTCTGTGTATTTATTTTACATATATATATAATCTTAGCATCTTAGCAGGTATAGGTTATATACATAACGGAACTTCAGAGATCAGGAAGAAATACTAATTAAAATCATCTGGTAAACAAAGGTATCACTCTCGTTAGTGAGTTTCTTGGCCAATGAACCACTAATAGGCTTACTCACCATCTTGACTGGAAATAATTTTTCTAAATATAATAACGTATGTAATTTTCTGATAAAAAAAACCTTATATAGTACTGGAGTTTAGTGGTAATTTACAAAATACCGTAGACATGTTATCATAAAATATACATACAGGAAATGTAAATATTTCAGGCAAAAAGGGAGAACTTAGAGAAGTATGATTTTTTTAAAAAGGTGGTAATGAACGTAGAGATCGTGATTGTTTGATATAGCATAGATTAGATCTAACCTAAATACGACTACAGATAAAGAGATCTCTCCACCTCACACATTTCAGTTGATCTGTGTTAATCATAGACCCAATAAACAGTTATATTCTAAGCGTACTAAAGCAAAGGAAGTGACAATATGTTTCTTCATCATTTACTCATTCTGATACTTTCCTCTAATCCCTTAATAGTGACCTGTTACGAATATGTAATTTTTTTTTAAATGTACCTACCTATACCTATACCTACGAGGTGTATAAATAAAGTAGTGAGACTGATTTTTTTTAAATTTTCTATTCAAATATAATTACAATGTGATATTGTCACCTTCAAAATAGTTCCCTTCGGAAGCCACACAGCGCTGGAGACGGTCCTTCCAATCATTGTAGCATTGCTGGAACTCGGATTCTGGAATGGCCTTCAGCTGGTCGGTTACAGCAGTTTGTATGTTTTGTAGTGTCCCGAAATGAGTTCCCTTGAGGTGATTTTTCAATCTCGGGAAGAGGAAAAAGTCACAAGGACTCAAGTCTGGTGAATAAGGAGGCTGAGGAGCAACAGGAATGTTTTTACTGGCCAAAAACTCCTTCCCTTTCTGAGATCCTTTTGGTCTTGGGAAAGGTTTTTCGGAACCATTTTCGCACAAATTTTTCTCATCTCCAATTCATTGGTCAAAATGTGATGAACGGAGGTGTGATTCAAATTCAACTGTTCCCCGATCATTCTGACTGTCAAACGTCGATCTGAACGCACAAGGTTCCGTACTCTGTTGACATTTTCATCGGTGTTTGCACTTGGAGGCCTTCCGCTTCGTGGTTCATCTTCAATCGACTCTCTTCCTTCTGAAAATTCCTTAAACCACCGAAAAACCTGTGCCCTTGATAAAACACGTTCTCCATAGGCCTCCTGAAGTTTTTCAAAAGTCCAAGTTGTCCAAGTCTGAAGCAAAATTTGATTGCACACCGCTGCTCAACTTTGAGGTCACTCATTTTTAAAACGCTCGAGAAAAAACCATTTCACAAAAACCAACGCTACGGACAAACAAATGACTGTGGCAAGTTCAGATTCATACTGGAGGCGCATCACACGTGCACCTGACGCTACTCAAGGCCACGCGTCTCCAGCGTTGCCAGATCGAAAGCGACGTTGCCAGTCTCACTACTTTATTTACACACCTCGTATACCTATACTCGTACCTACACCTGTACCAACCTGCCACCAAGTTATAGAAGATAAATTACAGAAAATATAGAAGTGAATTTGAGGCATAGTTTTCTTCCTTGTGTTTCTGCTGCAATTTATATTGTATGCATAGACAGTTTCATTTATGAATGAAAAATGACCCAATCATAACTATAATTTTAAAGATTGTAAAGTTATAGTTTAGATATACATGCTTACTTTTTTCAGGATAAAATTACAAACACACAGTAATAATTTCTGTCAAAATCAACATTTACAGCCCACACAACACTCTGGTGTTGAATACCTCTAGATATTTGTGGGATTTTTTTTTAAAAATGCGAGTAATTACTTTCGGCTTGAATAGTTACTTAACATATTTATTCTACAATCTAAACTTAAAACTGACCATTTTAATATGTAATAAACACAAAAAGAAAACAAGTATTTTGGAATTTACCTCGGTGACGGAGGGAGGAATGGAGGAGACTCGCCTTACAGGGTGGTCGAGATCGGAGTGAGACTGGGTCAGAGGGTCAGAGGCCGACTCAGAAATGAGCTGGCCCAGGTAAGTCCACAAGAAGCGGGGCTCTAGAGAAGTGAGGAGGGAGTTAGCGCACTTGACCAGCTCACCACTGTTACCGGCGGCGTCGTCGCTGTAGCTGAGGTAAAGCAACCTGCACAAAACCAGTGCTTTAACCAAACTGCACTAATTCAAGATTCTGAGCACTCCACAGGGCGAACGGAAACATCAACGAAAACTAAGTGTTTACTTGTCATTATTACTTTTAGGAGGTTGAAATTTAATGATTACGTTATCATGTGGGCGGCAGAAAATATGTACATACTGCTCCTCGAAGAGCTCATAAAGCTGTCAGTCCCGACCCTGTACGATAACAGGTACTCGTACCTGATTCGAGCCTGCTTCAATAAACCTGAGTAAGTTAAAATTTAAGACTTCCGATGTAGAATCACCCGGTAATGTGTCTCCCCCATTACTAAAATTAGTACCAAATACAAATGACACAGTTTCCGATCTAGAATAGCCCTGAAGGTTGAAAACCTACTGTTGCAGTTGTAAGCAGTAATTTATTTGTTTATATTGTAGTAATGATCAAACCACAATATGAAATGGCAAAACAAGACTAAGATCTTTCAACCGTAACAAGGGGTCAAAAACCCAACTGTTGGGTTTTTGACTCTGAAGAAGTCCGCTTGTTACGGTTGAAAGATCTTAGTCTTGTTTTCCCATTTCATATTGTGGTTTCATCATTGATTGTTATTTCACGTGTTTATGTGAAATCTTTTTATATATTGTAGTATATACATATGTTAACTCAAAAAATGTATTCAGCAGTTCCACTTATATACAATAAGATACTTATTGTGGTTGTGCAACAATCAAGGCAACAAAATTCTAAGCATCCATTGCAATACTGTTCTGGAATGAAATGTCACTCTTTTACCATGTTGATTCTACTTTAGTAATTCAAAACGTTGCCTTACGTTTTGAGATACATACATTTAGAGATACATACATAGGATATTATAGATGGATGATAGGAAAAAGGCTGGAGACTGAAGGAGCTACACACCATATAGAAGCACATACCAAATGATTTACCACATGAAATGTCTAAGGCGACAACTAAGGTCGAACTTAAAGTCATCAATGCTACCGTCAAGTAATCTAAAACAGCTGACTCCAAAGAAGTAATAAATGTCACTTAAAATAAAACTTTCTCATGTATAAAGAAGTTATAATTGTAGATTTAAAAACCAAGGGACATTTATCATCAATGACAACAAAAAATATATAATTTTCACTGAATTGAATTACCATAACTTAATGTAATAGACAGCATTTGAATTTTAAACGGATATTCCATTAACATTTTTATAATGATGTATGCTCCTCTCATTAGTTCAATTTTACAATGAAAGTTGAATCACTTTACGTTTAATTTTCATATTATAAGATAAATCCATCTTAGCTCGTAAATGGTATAGTTGTTGTAGCCATCCAACCGGTTTGGTAGATAGTGTATCTTCAAATAGGACCCACCACGTACTATGTCAAGTAGATGCACTACATGCAAAACCGGTGGGACGACTTCAACAACTATTTACGAGGTAGGACGGATTCGTATAATAATATGAATTTTACAAACCTCTGTGGTACTAACTATATGGCTGTATTTAATAATCAGTTCAAAAATTATCATTTAAAATTACAGTTGTAGTATTGAAAAAGAAGAAGAAACTGCTGTTAAAATTAATAACCACAATTTTATATCAGAAGTGATTACCTGAAGACTTGAAAAAGAATATCATCTAGAATGAGGGAACCTATTTCGTGCTTATCGAGGAGCGTCCATAGGAGTTTGTAGGGCTTGAGGTCATGAGGGTTCTGTCCTATGGCGTTGTCCAGCACCACGTTGATGGCCTGAAATCATCCACAACTCTTTCATTTCAAATCAAATATCATGCATTACTTTTCAGAAACACACATGGTTAACACACATGTAACAGAATGATACTTATATTACGTGTAAGAAGAAAACATCACTATACATTTACACTTATTGAAAACTTCGGAGTTCATCTTAAAGATGGATATTGTGTGAAGCAGTCAAACGAATCCACCACATGTATATGAGGCAAAAGACGCTTTACCAATTGCTTAATGCAACAATAAATTTATAATTTCTTATTTTAAAGTTCAATGCTATACAACAATAGAGATGTATAGGAGATGTAAAATAAGATATCTTTTCCCAGAATGAGGAAAGAATTATATAACCTCAACTAAATAATTTTTTCCATAAACTCTTCGATTGTATGAGAATAAGATATCCTTGAATGATCACGTTTCAAGGGAAATATGGAGCTTCAGTTACAATTCTGGTAATCTGTTTGAATATTCTTGCTTACTGAAAGCTATAGAACTCTCGGACGCGTCTAGAAATCTATTTGAATATCCAAGTTTATTTGGCATCATACAGATCCAGTAATCATCCTGAATATCTTGCTCTGATTGACTTTCAACTTCTTCATGTTAAAAGGAACAATGCAGTACCGTCAACATTCCTATATGAGAAGTTGTTCACTCTTCCAATAAATGTTGATGCTCACATTACGTCAGCTGTAAAGAATACTAGGTTGTGTTTAGGGTTATTAGCCTGTTGACTTAATGTTCTTTCTTGATTGAATAAGTGAACATTTTTTTAGTAATTATTATCTCTTAAAATCTCTAAAAATAATTACTATTTTTTTCTGGAAAGAATTTTGTGTCACATAAATTACAAACTCCGTATTTTAGTACTAACTTACTTTGTGCTTCAAAATTAAATTGGATTGCAAGTTAAAATAACGGTTGATTTTTGGGGTTTTCTCCACCAATCTACCAATCTCCCATCTTTAAATATTTAGATGGGAGCATTTTTAAAGATTTGTGGAAGAAACCCCAAAAACGAACCGATATTTTAACTTTTAAGCCCATTACTTGAAGTAACATTTTTGAATAACTTCGATAATCTGTCAGATCCAGTCGTCTAAGGTAATGTCGTAATAATTTGACATTATTTCTTGTTTGTTTTGAAACAATCTGTTGACATCTGTTTTGATTTTGTGTATATCCCTCATAATGCTATACAAATATAGAGAAAAGATGGAACAGAAGAACTGTGTTAAGTTTACCAACCCTGGAGAACCTCTGCTTCTTGCTGTTAATCCTATATATGACAATTAATACAAGTAACGCCTGATTACAAGTAACTTGGCACTTACGTACATTTTGCTTAAGATAATACATACATAAAACATTATTAATATTAGGAGAATATATTGACGTAGGTAAAACTAACCTCAACTAACATTGATTTTGAGAATACTTCGCAGTAGTTGGGGTTTTTGTAGAGCTGTTTTGCGGCCATCATGAGAGGGTGGTGAGAAAGGACGGTGATATTGACCTCAGACCCAAGCAACCAAGAATACAACCTCCTGGACAGACATGAGTAGTGGGACAATATTGCTAAGGAAGCTATTAAACACAATAAATACTTTGCACTTCAGTGCGTGATTTACTTCAGTAGACAACCAAAGTCGAACCTTAAAACTTTTTCCGCGGAGTTTATTACAAGTAACACACAATAATGTACAATAACCACGATTATCATTTGAACATAAAATATTTTAACCGAAGGCTTTTTCTTCAACAGTTCAATTTTATTTCATAGCCGAGGTATCTACACTACAAATCACTAAATGTGATTTGTTTAACTGCTTTATCTGTGACGTATTCATGATGAAGAACAATTGAAATTTACCAGCATTAAAATAATTTTAATCACTCCTTCATAAATTATTATACTTTAGATTGAAGCAAAGCAATAGTACTTTATTTATACAATCTTTGCTTAAATAAAAAAAGCAATTTTCTTATTTAATAAATTTGGAGTGGTTATACTTATATAACGTAACCATGATCAGAAATAATTAACAATGAATCCAATTAATGCACATATACTACTGACTATGAGGACAATATAATTGGAATGTTTCTACAACTGGTGACAGTGTGTTCCACTTTAATTCAATTATGAAGAGGAAAATGTAACATTAGCTGGGACTATATCCCTTGATTTAGTAATTAAAATTTCCAGTCATGAAATCTGGCAAGAAAGTATAAGTGGACTGTGTATATGTAACCTGTTTGAAATACATTATTATTAGAATAATTCAATTCAAAAAAAGATGATAGCCAAGTCGTCCAATGATTGTGAATAAACTACGTTTTTCCACCAATATTAGAAAAGAAATTCTTCAGATTGGTAGGTTTTGATAAAAAATTAACGGGAGCTTGTTAATGAAGAGATGCGAAGGGAAATTATAAAAATAAGCCTAAATGGTTAATATTTCTTCTGAATATTCTAGATAAAACGGACATATTTCAACTAACAATATGACAAAAACCATTAGAGGACATGAGTTAACTGGGTCACCAATCACCATTACGAGAAGAAGAATTTCCTCACGCAATTTTCCTCTCATTGAAATAAATTAACCACTCGTTGAAACATTTCGACTAAACAAAATTATTATGTTGGGGGAAATAATGAAAGTCTCTACATAAAAATGTTATTTTTTTTTCAACATCGCGTTTCAAACACGTAGTGCTCTTTCTTCTCAAGCTTGCTAGTAGAATGGAAATGAACTAACGAGAATTTAGAGTTAGGTTATCCAATTTATTAGTAATTTAATGTAGTTCATGAAGAACAGTGCGTATTTAATTTTTTTTTATATATATAAAACCTTCTTATATGAGACTTGCTATTTTCCTAAAAAAACAAAAAAACATATAATTTGCAAGACTTTTGAATGGGAATATATTACACCTAGTGGGTGAAATATTGAGTGCGTTATTTAGTAGATTGAGTAGCTAATTAACATGCGAATATTATCCAAATAAAGTTATTTTTCAATAATGTAAAATAAATAATGTGTATATTTTAATAGTATCGACCAGGGAATTAGCCAGAAGTAAAATTAACTCGAGATTATCTGAATGACGTAAGCGTGTCCCATCATGATGATGTAGGCCCAATTAAGTTATTACCTTGAGCACGATAATCCTGGCTTCACCTACTTAGTAGAATCAAAAGTTTGACTTAGTCACAAGCCCAAACAGAATATATTTAACAGAAAGTAACATTTCAATTTTCTCTACAATTTTCAAAAAAAAAAAAAACAAAGTCTTAATCTACATTGATATTAGTCTAATTTGTAACACCATCTTACTGGTTTACAATTAGGAATCAATACTAAAGACATTAATGTCATATATGGCAAAAATAAATCTATCACTCTCTACTTAAGCAAGAGGTATGTTCTCAATATATTAGTTTCATGAATACATATCTATTCGATATATGTACATGCAAAGTAATTTCCAGGAAAAATTTAAAAAGAAATAAATTTGTTTGGTGAAATAATTCTTTTGTTTATTCATAATCAACTGCTGTTGTAGAAGACTTTACGTTCAAACGCAGCAAATGATGCTAGGTTTTTCACAAGGGAAATGGATGTCTTGGTTTTTTTAGTATGGTTTGAAGAGCATATTAAGTCGTAGGTGCCGGGCCTGGACTTTTGTCAAGTACCCGTAATAAACTTAAGTAAAGCGATAAGTCTCAAACAACATATGGTATATTTCGGGTAAACATTTTTTTAAACAACTGCACAAATTACAGGCAAACACAAATATATACATTCTAAATATAAAAACTTGACTTATTATAAATTTTTCCTTATCTTGGTAATTTTTCAATCTTTTCTTTATTTTATCTATAGTCACCATTTCCATATGTTTTTACTTCCTCTTTTACTTTATACTACTCACTTTCCCTTTCCCTATACTCTTTAAGCTATTTTTCCATAAATATTTCTCTTATCTATCAGTAACACTTTTCATCTATTATTATTATTATTTCTAATTGATTAAAATAAAAATTAAAAGCACCCATCTGTTTAATGAACTACCTATCTGTATAATTAACTGTCGTTCTGTTACATGCATACTCAAACAGAAAATTACAATTTTCGGAATTTTGATAGCAATAAATATTTGTCGACTATAACACAATTGCACCTTAACCTCTGACCACATATTGCAAGAGGCAATCAATCTTTGACTTAAAGTTCAAAAAAAAAAGCAAAGCAAGTTAAGTATTTTTGTATCACTTAAAAAGGTTTCAGATTTCATTTTGTGGCAGAGATTTTTATGTAGAGCAGTAATTCCTAAGCAATAACCTATAATGCCCAACAGACATTATAGTCCCACAATCCCATCCTAATTCAGACGTTCTCTTCATTCCCAACCGGTTTCGAAACTCATCAAAAGCATCAACCAAATAGGCTAAAACCGGCCTAAAGAAGGAGAGACAGAGTACAATGTAAGTCTTTATAACAATGAACAACTGAAGATACCAGTAGTGAACAAGATAGGGAGTAAGTTCAAAATATTATAATGATAAGTGAATGCAAGAGGCCAGATATATTGATCGTACCTATTAAGAGACATATCTCTACGGAGAATGGTGCCCAAGGAGGATGTGATTAGGCGCACCATGTCCTCACGGGTCATGTGTGAGTTGTGCATGGGGAAGCCAACGAGCAACAGGTCCAAAGCAGAGCGCTGTACAAGTACGCTAGAGTCCTCGAGGCAGCCAACAAGCCCGATGACCATTGTCTCAATGTTCGTACCCATGACATGGGGTTGGTCTTCCGTGGACACCTTGCGGTCGAAATGGCTCAAGATGAAGGAAATGGCTGGTAAGCGTACAGCAGAGTTGCACGCCATGCAGTCCCACAGACATCCGAAGAACTGGCAGGGACCGATATCATCACAGACGCACTCCAGTAACTTCGTAGTCCTAAACAACATTAGTACACCTTACATTATCCATTAACAGTATCAATTCTTGTGTTGCAAATATGTGGTATTCACAGTGTTCTTATACATATCATCAAGTTATAAAGTTTAGAATTGACGAACGCAATACACCTGAAGTGTTAGATTCAAACCCTATCAAGTTATTGAACATTACCTCAACAACGCTAAAGTAAATACGAAAGTCCTACGATGTTGAGAGATTCTTATCTATGTTAACAATGTTTACAATGTTAAATGGAAAGTTTATACCAAATGTCTAATACTATCTATTAAACAAACTTCAAAACGAAAAAGGAATACAAAATAATACAATCTAGTTTTATCTAGTGAAACTTTTGATCTCAATTACAATAGAGCTTGTCCTTCCGTTGACACGACCATTACCTTCCTGTTCAGCATTAGATAAATCAGCATCAGTAAACCACATACCTTTGTGTCATCAAAACTGGTTATAACAAATAACAAATCAAATATGAAAGGGAAAATTCAGAGAATTTAACGGAGAATAGGTCAGAAGGAGGAACTTATGGGAAACATTAATTATAAGTCCACATAGAGAAAGAGTGGGGGAGAGGAGGTGTTCAGGAGGTTGAGATATAGGTATATAAAAGTAGAGTACTGAGAGGCAGTATGGGGAAGAAATATAAGGAGCAAGGGAGAGTGAGAATCGAAGAATGAAAGAATAGGAAAGAAAGTATAGAAGACAGGAAAAGAGAGAGTGATAGTCAAAGGGAGAGCAATAGAAAGCGGTGATGAAAAAAAGAACATAGGAGAAAATAGGTGAAAGGAATCATGATATAAATAGAGACGGAGGGAAAGAGTGAGAGACAGGAAGAAGGAAGCAAGAGAGGTAGTGAGAGATGGAGATAAGAGTTCAGAAAGTAGTGGCAGAATGGAGGAAAACATGGAGTGTATACTGAACAATAGAGAAGATGGGATGAGTAGAATGAGAGAGCACAGAAAGAGGAAGAGAGAACAACAGCGACTGAAGAAACGAGATTGACATGGAAAGGAACAGCAAAGGGAATATAGTGAGAGAAGTAGGAAGGGAGGAGTAAAAGAAGAAGGTAATATGTGAGAATAGAGAGAGGGAGAGAGTGACGAACGGTTAAAGACAAAGAATTTCAATCCCAACATCACAAAGTTTTAAAGATCAAGGAGAATATTTTCTTGTTTTGTGATAAAGAGAACAGAGTATAGCACACTGTTTCGCTACTATGATAAATAATATAAAAAAATAGACGTGTACCTAGCGAAGTGATCAGAGCTTTGTTCAAGCCCAGAGAGAATACCGGAGAGGAAGCCTGGAAGAGCTGGCAGTAACTTAGGGCCCAGAGGCACGAAGTGAGTCTCGTAGAGCTGTAGTAAATGCGGCCGGACTTTCATAGCAGCGTACCCGAACAACGGGAATAACCCTAAAAAAAAACTGTTTAGAAGGAGTAAAACACATTTATCAAGACATAATAATAACCATATAATGAACAGTGCCTAAAATGGGATATATACAAAATTATATTTATTAAACAAACATTTTGTTTAATTTAAATATAAAGAAAAATATAATCAGTCTGTCGAGGTCAATGACCGATCCTATGAACTCAGCATGATTTATGCTCACTGAGCAATAACTTTCTTTCGATCAACTCCTTTTAATGAAATTAGAATTGTTCCCTAACCTCTACTCACCATTCCTACACATTCAACTAAAAACTAAAGTGATAAGTACTGTTCTTATATAATAACATAATTTAATCAATTTCACAAATAAATCCATCCCATCTTTGAATCTTCGTTTAAAATGCTTAAGTCCTTTCTTTACCAAAGATATTTTCATTTGATACTGTTTTAACATTCGTTTTAATCCAAAAGAAATTAATTATAACCAATATAGTTTTTCTATTGCATTAAAAGAAAAAAAATAACATTAATTATGCAATCTTACACAACAGAAGTATTAATGCCATTATATGTCTAACAGAATAGGTATTACATGAATCAGGATTGGTCAGTCTAATAAGAAATTCCTTTGCTTGATTGCTACGCTAACTCCAAGCTGTAACTCCTATAATCCTTCAAACATTGACTATCATCTTCACCATGTATTCTTCATAAAACACATATCTGCGACCTTCTTAGCCCTAAATGTATAAACGGTTTGAATATTACTCGTATATCGACAGATTAATATGATAGGATTAAAATGAATCATGGTACAGTCTGTCAAATTTACAATTTTCATGATAAGTGTGGTTAATTAGTTAATTACTCATTACAATAATATAACACAAAAATTTGCAGTTCCCTACTGTATTTTGATTACTCTATATTTTAATAAAGGGTACCGAATATTTTACTATCAATAGAGAGATTGTTAATATTATCTAAACTCTAACAAACAAAGACTGACCGTTGACCCCATTATATCATTAGAATGTCCAGTACAAGTATATACCAATCAAGGATTAAGCCTGATGTTTAATGACTACTATAAATTAGCCCTCAATGAAAGAAAGATGATATTGCGGAATAGTGGAACCACCAACAAATATGCTGAACTGATTCAGAACTGAGAGATATTGGAATGGGCAAGTCATTTGAATAATTTCATTGGGTAAGATGTTTGTAACTAAATGAAGACAAGCTGGCTAATTAGTGGTCGGTTACCTGCACTGTAGATGAAGAGGTCGTACCCCAGGCGGTTTGTTCCCATCGCTTTGAAGATAGTGTCATAGGTGTCGAGAGCCTTGAGGTGAACACCGAAGGGGAGTAAGGGGTGCATACACTGGGCCAGTCTTTTGGCGATCTTGATGCGGCGAGGGATGACGGGGAACTTGACATTGGACTGCAGCACCTGCAAGCACACTCTGTATAAGGCATCGAACAACAAACGAGTCTCTGGCAATCCAACAACATATTGGCCCTGTCTTGAGATGCTGCAGTCACGGGTGTCTCTTTGTCTGTTCTTCAAATGTCAAACATTCTACAAAAATCAAATACACTTACAAATATTTTATGTAAGCCAAGTCGACAAATTCGTATTGTTCATATCTTCGTCTTATCTTCAAAATAAGAACAAGATCAATTTGTAATAAGGATGCTTTCAATTAATTTGACTGAACTCTTTTCTACATAGAGCATGCGTTGTGTAAAGGTAGCATACTTCGATTTAGCAAAGATTATTGCAGGTTACAATCTTGGCCATGGCTCTAGATTTTTCCAGTGGGAAAGAGGAAATCTTCTGATCGCCGTTCCTCGGAGTGGACAAACAGCTGTCAGTTTAAACCCTGTACACATCAGGTACTCGTTAAAATCTCTACTATACTAACCTTATTATGGTAAAATTATCGACTTCCAATAGAGAATCAACTTGGTAATGCAGCTCCTCAAGCATAGGTAAAGTGGATGCCTTTTTACATATGTGCTGAACATCCCCCCCCACCCGAAGAACTCAGATACAGACACACAAAACAGTTCTATAGCCGGAAAAAAATTACGGGAAAAACGTTGAAATCTTCATGGCAATAAGAGTTTCCATGTCAAAGAACATATCAATAATTTTAGTATCAGATTTTCTAGCAGCGTCAAGGAAAAGTTAATTAAGAAACTTAATAAAACAATAATCATGTTTTGATTTAAATTATGACTGAATTACAAAATTGTTCAATGAGCCCCCTCATACTGAATCTTTTACCCACACCTCACATACGTTAAAGGGAAATGTTATGTTATTTCTGTACTAATATGAGTATCATTGCTGCAATAATACTGTGTTCTGCAAGCCTAAAGCGCACTTACAGTACCTGTAGATTTTAACTAATTCAGTTATTAGTAAGTACAGTTCCATCCTATAAGGTCACACAACCAGTAGTCTGTAATTATTCGTTGACGATAGTTTATGCTTTAATTTTTTTCGTTAATGTTGGCTTTTCCTAGGAAGCCACAAATTAATAAATTTCAAATGATATCATCCGCTGACTGACCATTGGGTAAAGTACTACATTAGGCGTATATGTATCAGTAAAACACTGTAAACACTGGAGTTTAAAGAATACTTAAGAGGTTAAGAGTTGATTGATGAAGCTTGAGTCATGCGATAAGGCAAGCACACAAGATAAGGTGAACGCCACAGTTGCAATAGGGCTTTAATTAAACGACGACGCAGTGTTGACAGTGACTGGTGCCCTCAAAGGCCAGCACTCCACAGCTTTCCCTGTCACCACTGCACGGCAGGCTTCCCTATCTCCCTTATCTATTTACCCATGTCCCTAAACTTCTTTAACACACATGTTAAACAAGAGGGTGAGCGATAATAGCAAATATTCAAACAGACTCATCCTATTATAAGTATAACAATGTTATTTGCCACTAAAATAGTTTCATATAATAAATGCTTGTACACACTGCGTACACTACTTCCCCTGTCCATTGTCCATTAATTAAAACCCCATAGTCAAGACTTCAAATCACAATTTTTAATTAAAAAACTAACCTGACATTCTCTTTGATGTTTAACAACTGACTTCTTTGATTTTAGCGATATAGTTTAAACACGATTTCCATTTAATGGAACGACCCTATTTTTGAATGTACAGTTACATAAAACTATTCAGAAAATAATACTTTTTAAAAATTACTCTTAATCCCGTAATGTGGCTCGCCAATGACTAAAATGGGTGCCAAATAACAAATGAGCCGAACTTCCTACATATAGAACATCACTCAAGTTGAGCGCCTGTTATTAAAACAGTTACCATTATGTTAACCATTATTACTATCATTACAGGCAAAGTATTGCAATATTACGAGATCTGTTACTTAAAAAAAAAGGATTATATGCAACTTATCGTCAGATTATAAGCTGACTTATGTCAGAGTACCTGCGTCTATGACAGCTGAATGTCAACAGACGGAAAACGCCAATTTTACGCTTTTATAATTCTTTTTGGGACCTTAGATGACCTCACAGAGCAAATGTTTACAAAGTGGTATAGAATGAAATTGTAATGTATTATATGTTTTCAGATATTCTCTTAAGGTAATCGTTTATAGATATTCAGTTAATCGTTTAAAACAGATTTAGAAATACAAACGATCTAAAACCTCTTCCACGTAAAACTTGTCAACGCGTATATAGCTTTGCCACTTTGGTTAATTTGTTATAGCAAATACGTTCACATCAAATAAGTGTCAAAACAAGCGAATACACTATATTTCTGGATACGTATCAGTTCAAAAAGGGTCGTGATTTTAATTAACAGTTTCTAATTGTACTTAGGTTTATTTATAGCTAGTCATAGAATTTATCATCCACTAAATCAGGACACTAGATAATTCAATTTAGCAGGGAAAAAACAATAAGTGACTAAAACAATGAGGAAAGTAATTGCATACGGTTTGTTAATTAGAAAAAAGAAAAACATCGGAGGACCTTTTAAAAATGACGGTTTATTTAAAACGTAAGTAACTGTTTGTTGTTCTTCTCAAAATAATAGGAATGCTATAAGTAAATGTGATTTTTGTTTATTTAAAATATAACTTTTTTTCTTGATAAAATAAATAATTTTTATTAAAGAAATACAATTTACATTTAGTTATTCTGTAATGACTCGTAAATGTTCCGAAAATCTAGTAACGTTCACCCAAACAGGTAATAGAAATCATAAGATTTGTCCGGTGGCAGCTCTAAGAGAGAGAATGCTGTTCTCTAAAGAGTATTTGTTTTATCGAGGTTTCCTACAAGCACAAATAGGTTAAGTCTGCAAATTAGTTTGCCGAGGTGAATGTCTAAGTCAATTCGTTGATCCCAGGCCCATCATTGTTTGAACACCCTTGTAATACCTTGACCACCTTCCTCTGTTCTCAGAATCAATGATCACAACATAACCTTCTCTTGCCTATACCTCTATAGTACAAACACTTTTAAACAGTTTCTGTTTACTGCACACGCACAGTCCATTTGAATTTGTGTCAACTTTTGGAATAGCAAAAGAATGATCAAAAACAAAAAATTGGATTTTCAGTTAAGAAATACTGATTTGAACACAGTTATAAAAAACATAGACCTATCAGAAGACTGTTGTTTAAATGAAAACTAACGTGAATAAATTAGTACATAAAGGTAAAAAAAACATTATTGCTACATCTGCTCTTGCCGACTTGATAATACTATCAGTACTTTTTGATAGTACTATCAATAAATACTAATAAAAATTGAACTACCTACACAGTAATTAGTAATTCTTGTGCTATTTGCACAGTAATTACTCCATTACAAGAGTAAATGTATCGTGTTCGAAATATGCTTGCCATTATAATTTGAATTATAATCAAGAATAATTATGATTTTGAGATGTAATGTTACCATCATTTGTAATATTTACATTAAGTAAACTATAGTGGTCACGGAAAAAACTTTTCCAATCTTTAAAGTATTTTACGGCAATAATGTTAGCCAAATTTATTTTTGATATTTTATTTGCAATGGCGAGATGTATATAGCTATATTGTTCCATTTCTCTACTCTATTTGGGTGTATCCAAAATTTATTAAACCACGCTACAAGCCTGCAAAGTAATGGAATATGACAGTATATTATTCTTGTTGTGAAAAAGAAACAGAAATTCTATTTAGTCAATTGGAAAAACACGCAAAAGTAAAACCGTATACTATTCTTTTACCTCAATTGATGTCGTTGTAAAATCTTGAAATTATGTATTTGTTATTGTCTTAACATGGGTAGATAGATAAAAGAATGCTTGATAATAATTCATGAATTTGAGATTACTGCAAAAACCAGTATATCTATATAAATAAAAGAAAGGTTTTGTCTGTACATTGCTTAAAACTGACTCATTTCAAGTTATCTTTACGTTTCATACATTAGTGAAACCAAATCCACCCTTAGAAAAATTTCTGTCTGTCAGTTTCTCAACAAAATTTTTTCACACGTAAACTCAGCTACCATAAGGCATATCAAGCTGCAACTTTAACAGTAGATTTGTGTATGTATAACTTAAATTATAGGCTCTGAATAGACTGAAAATTCAGCGTAAAAGCAAAGTTATGAACTTTTGAGCTGTAGTTTGCTAACTTCAAAGACATGTTTATTTTCAAAATATACAGGTGTAGCAAGTAGGTATTGTTAGCTGATTTTAATTTCATTTCCGTATATGAATATATACGTTTCCCAGAGTTCAAGATGTACTACCTATTCAGAATTAATGACTTTGTGAACGAGCAATTCTCAAGCTTTTCTATGAACAGGCAGAAAAAATCAACAAACAAATTCTTAATTCATTAGCCAACACAATGACTTGACTCTGTGACTTCTCCTGGACTGCCTACTCATGAGTAAAAACTTAAAGTAGGAGCACCAGTCATGCTGCGATTTAACAGTAGTAACAAATTTGATGTTATGAAACGTGAGTACCCAAAAATGTGCAAAGGGGTACGACTATGAGTTCGTGCTCTGCACAGGTATGCCATAGAGGTGGGCATCATGACTGGATGTGGTACTGGGGAGTCCGTGTGTATAGTACGCATACCATTGATTCCGAGCACACAACTACAGTTTGCCTGCCCAAGAGTCAAAGGTTCTAACTCTTTGTTTTTCCATGAACCTGAAGGACAGACAGCTAATGTGGTGTATACAGAGATATTTGCTTAACACTGTACTAATAATGATATTTTCTAGTATTCTATAATTTCTAATGATATTTTGGAATACCATGTATCATCGAATTTTTGATTCCGTCAAAGACGGGTACGTTAGCTAGTACTAAATATAACAACCAATAACTGCTACTGTAGTCACTTTTCAGCGTTATTTACAATGATTTCATTACATTTCTAGGCGTATATTTATATTTAAATTAAATAATAATCGCTAAAAAGTAACTGTAATTCATTAAAACAATTCGGGTTTAACGATAATTAAGTTCTGATCAAAAACAGCATGCATACTGCAGTACCACTGAGATTAGTGTAGCTTATACTAAGATATGAATGAGTATTCTGCCCTGGAATACTGGACTTAAAGTCACCCGAAACCGGTGGAACGTCCCACCACCAGCATACGAAGTGGGAGGCTAATTCATTTCATAACGTTGACTAACCAAACAGTATACCTATCATATGATTTCTAATAAAATGTGGTTAAAAAACAAAAAACCAAGGAAAGAACACTTATATATTTGCGGTGAATTTATCGTGAACCCCGTTCTTATCGCATTCATTCCATTAGTTGATTTGATCAATAGTTATTTCATTGACTGTGACTCAACCTACTCACTTAGCCACTTGTCTGGAGTGCAGTAAGTATGATTATATGTTCGATATAATCAGCAATATAAAGATAGTCACGTTAAATTAAACCAATTAACACTAACTAATTATGAACATGTTTAAGAATACACTTCATAATAGCACAGTTGTGTGCACACCACTCTAGATTTTTCCCAATTATTAAATTATATATATTAGGTCCATTGCCTTAAAAATTATCACCAATTACACATTTCTTAAGAAATCAGAGCATTACTTTACATTCCCCTCACCAAGCTTTCGATCAAGAGTTGATCATCATCAGGGTGTTTGATTTAGAAACTATAAAAAAAAACATAAAAATAAAGAAACTACATTAATGTCATTGACGTAAGTTGGTATAGTTTACTTTTATTTTTATGTTTCACTCTATTCCTCCTAGATACATTCATTTTATTGGGCAAAATAAAGGAATGATTTGTTAAGAAAGTGTAATTTGCCATAAAATATAATTATGTTCATAATTTAATTACTGACTGAATGGTTGTGAATCAGTTACCATGAGGTATTTTGCTAAGACATTAAAACTGATTACTCTTATAATAAGAGCCGAGCCTCATTGCATTTCATTGATTTCTTTTTCATTTCTGAACGACGGACTAATTCGAACAAGGAGATGTGAGCTAATGTTTCAGAACTAATGGTTTTTTGTTGCAAATGTACTTGTTTTATTATAGCGAGTGCCTTTTGTTTTGTTTCGGAAGTGGATTTGTAACGAATAAGAGGTACCTACACTAGGTAGTCTTAAGATTTAGGACTACACTATGATCAATGATATATTCATCTACAAAAAGAGTCCCTCACTAAGATGAAGGAGAGGAGACTTGAGGGCCAGCTTTCTTTAAGAGTCTCCATGCTGATCCACAACAGTCTGATGCATTTCAGCTCATCACTTGGTGCTAACCATGACAAATCGAGACAGGAGGCTCATGTTTCTCACACAGAGGTGAACAACATCTCGCGAACTCAGGGAACAACCACGTTTACCCACCCGGCTTTGGGTCTGGAACCTCATGCACAACGAGGCCAACAAGAGTGGACAGGCTCTGAAGTACTATTCATATACATCATGGCGATACACCATGTCACTTTAACCATGGAAGCGATAACCAGGTGGCTTTAGATCTCACCTTCAGCTGGAAGGCTTGCCATTCCTCACCTATGCCCAGATAGTAAATCAGTAGTCTTATATACTGCACATAAATGATGGGGTTTCAACTTACTGTGCATACAGCGTCAAGTTGAATGAGCCAGAAAGGGTCAAGCCGAAGTATTACCGACTTCACGACATCGAACGGTCGAGGGCGGGAGATTGATGAAGCAAAGTGCACAAACTGAACTCATTCTATTTTACAATCAGAGTCTCCAAAAACTCTATTTATCAAACAAATTCGTAGCGAATTGCCAATTAATATATAAACAAAGTTCAAATTAATGAATGAAAATTTAATATTTTTCATTTTTATTTGTGTATTTATTAAATTCATAAAACTATAGAATTGTTGCACGATGCTTAGTAAGACGGATGTGCTTTGTGGATGTTTTGACTCACTAATTATAATATTGTGTAGGGTCATTATCCCTGACCCAGAAAGGCTTCCAAATCCTGAATAATCTCGAAACAGTAACACTAGATGTTAACAGCAAACTTTTTTGATCTTGGGTTACCTCGTGCTGTGGTGTTTGTAAAGGTTACACTTTGTAAAGGTTCTTGACTGTAACTCAATACACAAAACCGTTCTTACCTTGATAAGTTTCTTCTGCCACTAACGAATTTTGAGAAGTGGTCCTTCTTAATTTTTTTGTATTTATTGCTTTACTGACTTATTGTTTAAGTGTCCCATTTTGATTAATCAATGAAGACAGAAGCTGCAGTTTATAAAAGACTTGTTGCAAGGCTTTTACGTACCCAAACCTTTATCACCAAACAGGTGGCTCAAATTTGCAATACGGAGTGCCATGAGGGGGCAGCATAAACTGAGGAGTCAACATATACCCTTTATAATTTATAGTTATTTTTTTCCTTTACCTAACCCGCACTCATTTACGCTTTAAAAGGAGGATTAATTGCTTAATTAAACGCAATTTAAAAATTGTGGTTCATTAATGATTCAGCACCTACTTAAACCATCAATGATCCACATTAAAATTGTGGGAGGCGATACTCATTCAATATCGCTTAACTTCAATGTATATTATAAGTCTGCATAATACATTCTATGAAATGCCTTTGTGGATCTAGACTAGAGACTTGACGCGCAAATCGAATATATAAACTATCATTGAAGCTATCATATTCAGAAATCATGGATTCTTCTTGACTATAATATGCAAAAAACCCTACAGCTGACTACCAGCAATCCGGCACTATAAGGATTTGGAGGACCGAGAAATGAATATTGATTATGCTAGAATACAACCGACTCACGAACGTCAAACGATTCCATAAATGATGTCAAGTTTATTAATACAAAAAATACAAATAAAATCAATTGACATTTCTACCCAACAGGAAATATTTATAACTTTTATTTGACTGCCTTTATATCGCACACAGGCTCACCTGAGGGCCAGGTTACGTGCCACAGGAGCTTCGATTGTAGAAGTACGAAACGATATTAATGACGGTTGCCGTCATCAGGAGAAGACTAGTAAATGAAGTGAGAGAGAAAAACCATGTATTCTAGGAAGCTTCACAGAAGGGAGTGGCTCAAGCTAAACCTGAAGGTACACTAGTGATACGTGTTTTTATAAATTATGGCCTTTATAATTTTCAATAATTTATTCTATTTTTTTTTTGGCTTTTTTACTAATTTCATTACTTACTCTCAATTTTTGTTTGGTTCCATCTCATGTTCAAACGATCAAGGTGCGCCTATGCGAGTGTTACCACCTCTGTTAGCCATCTCTACGGCATTAGTCACTGTCTTCATCTTCTACTGATAACGAACAGCCATTCGAAATCTCGACCAAAGTAAGTGCCTGTTTCTGTCGATTACTGTCTTCACTTTCAGGTTTTATTAACTGCTTCTGGATCGTATTTTTGCATTCGTATTACACATCCTGTTGCAACAGTTTCTGCATTGGCTATCTTTTTGCTGATAATTCCTACTCTCCTTTCTATCTTGCGATAATTCGCCGCTGTTTCCCACTAACTATTAGAAAGAGCCATATTATTCTTGGTGAAATACTAAATTAAGCCAGTCAGGCAGAAATTATTAAAATAACATAACAAACTGATCAAAAATTAATAAACTAACAAAACTTACAAACATTACAGATACAATCAACTAAGTGTACTAAAAGCTAATAGGTGTAACCAGCTTTCGGCTTTCATAGACCATCTACAGGCTAGTAATAATAATATATACCATCTACAGGCTAGTAATAATAATATAGACCATCTACAGGCTAGTAATAATAATATAGACCATCTACAGGCTAGTAATAATAATATAGACCATCTACAGGCTAGTAATAATAATATAGACCATCTACAGGCTAGTAATAATAATATAGCCCATCTACAGGCTAGTAATAATAATAAACTGAAGTCTAAAAAGTTATTAAATAATTAAACTTATTTGTTTGTAACGGCGTTTATGTAACCAAGTACTTCAGTGTAAAGTGTCTTTATACGTAGTTATAAGAATTTTGATAATAGCTGTAAAATTGTAAAATTGTAGGGGTATGAAAAAGTAGCAGGTAACCACCTTACTTATTCCCTCCTCATAGACCTAGCTTTTTCCTTGTCTAAGTTTAATAATGATCATTGTTTAGACTCCTTAAAATTTCTCAAACCTGAGGATACCTTTATTAGCTTGTGACATCAATTAGTTTTTATTACTGTTAGTTAATTGTTTCTGTTAATTTTTAATGCTGTATGTTAGTGTTCATTATATCACTGCCCGAACACTTGCTCTTTGTGATACCACACACTAAAGATTCTACATTAGGAGTCCTACATTTTGCCTAACTCAAGTGTATTTATAACAGAAATGTTTAAACCTGGCATCGTACAGACGGCATTAACGTCCTTTCCAAATGACGACATGCTCAGATTTCCCCTAAGAATAAAACCGGGATCAGGATGGGTACTGAACCCCGGATCGGCCAGTCCAGAGGTGAGCACGTTACCACATTAAGCCCAGACTGGTTTAATTTAGTGTTTTTATGGAATCATATGTCACTCCCTAATCTAAAACGACTCAACGCAAGATGGTAAAGAGAATAGAAAGTGTCAGTAATAATGTAATTAATAATGAGGAAACAAAACGAAGCTACTAAACATTTTAAGAAAATAAGTTTTAGAAGTTCTGCTGCTGTCATATAACAACAAATTAGACAACACACATATAAATGTATTGAACATACAATGTTTTTATAAATTTATCAATACATAACGAGACTGTAACAATGATAAGGAAACTAACTTATCAAAAAGAAAATTTCAATAGCATAATTTCCATATGTTATAGTCTGGAGTTAAAAAACTCTCACGGCAGTTCACGTTAAATATGGGCTTAATGTTTCTTCACCAGAGTCTCTGTTTGAAGAAATTCTGGATGCGCCTGCCTCTTCAAGTTATTTAGTGATTAACTGATAACCTTGCTCTTGTTTTAGAAACTTCATTCTTGTAAACAACTACTTACGTTCATAACTGCTGCTGGCTCTCATAATGACGCTGAATACACCAGTTCCCAATAAATCACCCCAGGTTGATCAACATCGGAACTAGTTATCACTGGTATGAGGGGAACAAGTTTTGTTTATGTCTCATATTTATGACAGTCGGCATAGTCATTATATTGGCATAGCTTGATCATATTGGCTAAGATAGCCAATTTATATTGGCTATGATCAATAAGTGCCGAAACATTAATGAGTAAAATTTAGGAACTTTAAAAGCACAAAAGATGTAAATCCTATTAGTGTTGTCGTTACTCAAAGAGACACTTTTCCTAATATCCACGAGCGACGTAAACGTTAAATTAACGTAAAGTTGACTTAGTTGCTTTAAAGTGATAACTGCTACCTGCTGGAAGCTCTGCATTCCTGCCGACAACAAAGTGTCAAGGCTAGTCCAATGACTTCACGCTCGCCCCTGCACTAGTAGATCAGGGTTCGATTCTCACTCTCGTCCTCGTGTAGGACGCTAAGTCCTTGGTCCCGACCCAAAACAATGTCAGGTACTCGTCAAAGATGCCTACTCTAAATACTCTTGAGAAAAAATTTAGGACTCCAGTTTGAACGATGCAATGTCCCCTTGAGAAATCAGCGTCAGATCTCAGACCCCGATCCCACTCTCGGCAGAGGGAAACAAAATCAGACATACTGGTCAAGGAACCAAATGATAAATATGTCACGTGTGGTATCAACTAAAGCGAAGTTATTTATATATTTCCTTTACAAATAAACAAAGAGGATTACAAGAGAACTTCTCTCAAAATTGTAATGTACACATAATCATACGTATGGAAACATCAGTGCGAAATGAACTACTTCAAGTAGTAATTCTACTTCACTGTCAAATTGAGTGGTTTCTGCTTTGGACAATGCTGGGTGTTTGGACTGAACATCACATGAAGCTCTTGCATCATACCTCAGAGCCACGGCTACAGTTAATAATCAATGTTACGTTCAAAGGGAAAAGCTTCTTGTGTTCACATCCAACTGCCGATAATTTGACGACAAACAGGCATGGCCACCCACAATTTATCAAACGAGAAAATATCAAACACACTATTTGAAATTGCTCTAGCCCTTATAAGTGCCCGACAGAGATTTCCAATTCTATATGTGAAAAGTTTACTACTTTTAGTATTCCAAGCATCAAATCCTTTCCTTCTTACATGTTTCGCCTTCAATCAAATAAATAATCATTCTTTGACATTGATGACTTTCTTCTTATGTAACTCTATTCCTTTACAAGGAGTAGAAAAATAAAAAATATGTTTAAAAAAAATTATTCCCATTGTTTACAAATTCAATATATCTGTGTATTTCATCTGTATTTCTCTATAACAACTGTCCCACTAACGATAAATACTAAGTGCAAAAAAAATGTGCCACTTTATATTACTTTCCTGTTATATTAGAAAAAAAAACATAAAGAAAGTGTGAGAATTTAAAAATGAGGTTCATCTGCCATGTAGGCTTAAAAGTGTAAAGTTCAAGTGGTTTATAAGTAATAATAATTATACAATGAACAGCATAACAGAAAACTGACACAAGGTTACGGGGGGGTTTAGATTTGTTTATAAGTTTTTAGTTTGGTCGATTTTATTTACAGAGTCACATGCACAAACAAAATGTATAATACTCTAAATCAAAATAAATACGTGGACGTAACTGAAAGCTAAAGGTAACTTGATCATGATTTTAGAGAAGAAATAAAACATTGGAATTCACCATTATTATGTATTATGGCAGTCCACTCCAGCTTCAAGCAAGTAGAAAAAAAAATTATTTTTGTCATGTTGACAGTTGTTTTGTTTGAAATATTGGTATACGCGTTTTGTCATTAATGCATTGTAGAGTATCCGCGATATATTTCAAGAAATAGGAATTTGTCAGATTAAACTATCAAATAAAAACGAATGTAATCCATATTAATAGAAAAGAGGATGTATATGAATTTATTATTATATGCATGAATTCGGAAAAAAAAAAACTTTGACAATTACATTTTAACAATTACATTTACAGTTCTTGATAGAATGATGTGCAACCGAACAAAATATGATAAAATAAAGTAAGGAACATGAAGAATAATGTTCAGTAAGAAAACTTGCATCACGGATAAGTATGTAAATCACGGAATGTCAAAACATAAGCAAATATAAACGCCAATCTTTAACTTCTACAGTTCTTTAATATTTTGAGGGCTAATATGACGTCAAGAAGAAAAAATTTCGAATGTACCTTACGGAAAATGAAATTCATATCGACTAAAAGTTTTCATAATTTCTCTACAGTGAAATAGTTGCTACATATTTTCATATTTTTATATTGTAATTTGTTGGATCTGAAAACTAATAACTCTTCAATACGTCATTGAGATTACCTATTTCGGTTATTGGGAGATTACAGATAGAAAAATAAACATAACATCATGCTTGTGACGTAATGACAGAACACACACGTGCGAAATATGGAGAAATACCTTGTTGAGTTTGCCCAGGGCGGATATGAGGTCAGCCCATTCGCTGGTGCACTCGAAGTTCTTGAGGGCTTTGTCCACTGCTGTGACATATCTGAAACACAATAGAAAACACCATCAAATAGGCCATTTTTATTAAAATAAGATCGAAACGTACAACTGTCATATATTCTTGCTTCATAGTTTTTTTTTATTATTTTCATAATTATTTGTAATAATTATCTTTTTAAAGTCATTGTTGCTGAACAAGCTAAATATACTCGTACATACTAACCTAGCAACAAATTTTCTGCGTTTAATAATTTTTTTCATAAATAATAATACCAATTACTTCATTATTAATGTTTTCATCTACTACTCTAACGCATATCAAGATTTTCAGAATTTCCTTAGAAGAAATCACCGGTTTCCAAAAATTCATCTAACCAAGCTTACAATTCTGCATTAGTATTGTATTGAGGTAACTCTGTGGATAGCATTTGAAAGAAATGAAAAAAGGTAGAAATCCGTTGGGTCCAAGTCAGGTGAGTACAGAGGGAGTAAGAGCACGTCTCAACAGGCGCTTCAATGACCTGCTCGGTCATACTGGCATTATGAGGCCGGGCACTCTCTGCAGCAAAAGAACCCATCTGCCAATTAGATGTTTTCTCTTGAATAGCCGTGTTGAGTCACTCCATCTAATGAACATAGCACTGACTCTATCGTTGCGTTAAAGCAATCCTAATGGCCTTCCCAGTCCCAGTATACGCACATCATCGTTTCGGATGAATATCTTGTTTCACGCGCGATGTCGCTGGTTCACCGGAGCTAAGACACTCCTTGAGCTGATTCATATTAATGTAGAGGCACCATTTTTTGTCACCAGTAAATATTTCTTTAGGGTAAAGAATCGATTCGTCCATGAGAAGAACGGAGACTATCAAACAGGCCAGGGTATATTGTGGTTGGTAAACTTTTGTTTTTATCACTTAAAGCTTGCAAAAGCAATACTCTACGCTTCTAAATCTTTCTTGGTGGGTGAAGATGCTTCTCTATAATAGTGTCAAAGAATTCCATTTTCTGTTCAAGTTCTCTTGTCACGAATTTTCATTCAAAAATAGGGTTTAATCATCCTTCTTGAACTCAACAAGAGTGCCAAAACGAGGTGCACCTTTGAGGTCAACATTTCCATTTTTAAACTTGGCCTATCAATCACTGTGACATTCTATTTTAATGATTTAAGAATTAAAATAAATTAATTGGAACAAAAAAGGAAACCCAGATTCCTGTGAGAAGAAGGTAGTGGGACAAGATACAGTGGCCGCCTCCCAACCGGTCCAGCACAACGGCCTGATGCAAACTGACCTGTTCGACTTTTTCACTTCGGGGATACTACTTGTCCATGTGTTCAGCGATTTCTTTGTCCACATATTTATTGGAGTAGCCGTTATTGACCAGCACCTGGGTGGTTCTGTCAAGTTCTTTGTGTAGTGATTTGAGCAGCACACACAAAGAACTTGACAGAACTACCCAGGTGCTGGTCAATAATGGCTACTCCAATAAAGATGTAGACAAAGAAATCACTAAACACATGGACAAGTGGTATCTCCGAGGTGAAAAAGTCGAACAAGTCAAGGGTGAAATGATATCGACGTACTAAGTGTTCCACCCTAAGCAGAGTAAAAACAAAAATCTCAATTCATTTATCAATCGTGGTAAAAAATGTACGTCTTAAAGCATGGTCAACAGGACCATGACTAATGGTAAAGGACCATGTAGTTTATGTACAAGACTGTTAAACTACAGCAGAGGAGAGAACTAAAAACTAATTTAAGAACTAAAACACCATGAGGAATGCAGTGGAATACCACACCATTATACTTCGACAAAAAATTGATCATATCAGAATGTAAAAGGAAACATCAGCATTTTCTAGGAAACAGATAGAGAATTGAGCATTGAAGGTTTACTCACAGATACCTTTCCATACAAGATGAACCGTCACTTTGCCGGTGCACGGATATTTCACATCCAAAATGTTAAACTATCTATCCAATGTCAATTACTTACGTACTATTAATTATTTATATTATTGATTAAAATTATTGTTTATCGATAATTACTGATTTATTGTCATAATTATTACTGTTCAGTATATTTATCCGCTGAAGTATTTATGGTAAACTTATGAAATCATAAAAGAACACTAGAGCTAATACCTAAGAGCCAATGCGAAAAAACAAAAAAAAATAACAGCTAAAAGGTGCCGAAGATAATTCTTTGACAGTAATGGAAGTAAGGCAAGGTTTTCTGCTCTACGATGGAATATCAAATCCGAGAGCAAAAGTCGTATGTAAATAAGTTTATTTTAAGAAGGCAGTAGGAGTTTGTGAAATAGGCCACTTCAAACTGCAGTTTACTCTTACGAATATAGATTTTTCCAGATGAATAACATTTCAACAATCTACACTCATTCACGTTATAGGATTACGAAGCCCTAAGGTCATGTAAAAGCTGTCGAAGGACACAGTTTCAGTGTTAAAACGCAGACGCTGAGTCACCATATTGCAAGGTAATTGTTAGTCAGCCTCTCTGTCTGTGATTCCCGTTCTGCTTTCCTCCATTGTGATAATTGCAATTGTCCAGTATAATACGTAAAACATGATTATGAGTACATTCACCATGTGTAAGTGTACTTCTTCTATGTTTGTTACAAAAATATAATATATGGTATTGACAGAAAAAATTAAATAATAATATTAATAAATAATAATTACAAAACCTTATAATAATTGATTAACATATTGCGTGATTTAAATCAAATCAAAAGTCTCCTAACTACCACCCAGGAAACCATTTTGACAACAACTACTGAAATACTGACGCGAACAAATCAACAATAGTGGAATTAAGATAATCTACAAAATACATAAACAGTGAATATGTATTCCCAGAAATGGGAATAACAGAGGAATTATTGTAATGGGACATTAGCTGTCCAAGTTGTTTAACATTTTAATAAAAGAAAACACACAAAAAAATATTATACCTACTTTAAAGTTATTGAACAATAAATGATAAGAAATTCTGATAAGTTCCTGACACATCAAAAAAAGACAGGCTGCTATTTTCACAATAACAGTTAACAGAGTCTTTGTTAATATCCAACGTCACGCATTCACTCTTTGATATCTCCATTTGTTTTCATTTAAAACAACTTCCATTGCCAAATGATTGGTACATTCGATAATTCAGGTTTTGAGGGAACACTGCTTTTTAATGAACAGTTACATGACTGTATGGAAGGGACTTTATTGAGGCAAAAGACCTACCATGGGGATCACCTTATGATACTGACCTCAAACATACAAAATCAGAGACTTTGAGATCTCAGTTTCTGTTTGACGTCTGATACCGATATTAGATTTCTATCCCCTACACTCTTAGAACTTAGTATTATTTTAACCACACTGACATCAGTATTATTAAATCATAGATCGTGTGTATTCAGTTTGATTTGTACATTGATGTCAAAGTTATTATATAATAGACCCTGTCGAGTTTATGAGTGCTAGTATATTAAGCCTTGTTAGACATCAGTCACTTGAGAGGACACACGTCAGTCGTTCGAATCTGACAATTAGTCATCATTTCATAAACTTGGCAGCAATCTGCTCACACGTGGCAAACATCGAAACACTGCAAGCACAGCCAAATTAAAAGCAAAACACTGTATTAATAACTTGCCTATTGTTAGACATTAAGACCATCTTAACCGGTTCATGAAACTCCAGTAGTGTTAGGAAACCAAATAACAAATCAGTTCACAAGTAAAATCTAAGAGAGCTCTCACATATCAAGCGCGTTTCGTTTTGCTTTGTTTCTGCACAACATACTTATTTGTTGACCTCTCACTTTGGGTTCATTATTGTGGTTGATGAGCCACATTAGCATGTTCATTCAACATAAGGAGTCCTAAATATGACCTTTCTCATTCACTCTATTCGAGCAGAGATCTTTGGCAAGCACCTGTAACATGCAGGCTATACTACCTTCGACAAATATATCCAATTTACTCTTATGCCGTAATTTACTCGATGTGAATTAAACTGAACTTCAGAATTAAGTTACAGCTTTAGGAAGTTAGAGTCAAGTGCATTAAATAGTAAATCAAACCAGAGTAACTAAGGTATCCATATCTAATTCTAATGAATGCACAATAATTGTCGAAACTGTAGTTATTCTTTAGTAAAAGGAGTCCTGTTTGGATAGTATCATTTAAGTTTTGCTGTTCAGAAGGTAATGTAGTAAGGGATTTGCAAGTTTTGAGGGATCTCCTTCGCCTATATTAATAGTTTCAGCATATTGTATGGAAGAGTAGTGTGTGAGGGTAAAGCGTTAGAAGTTCTGTAATCACTCAAAACAGGGAACTATTTCACAGAATCCTAATGCAATTCGTCACATTTGTGTGGCAATGTAGCCCATTGTTTTTGGTAAAGCATCGTGGGAAGGGTACTTTATATCAAAACTGCCCTCCTTGCTGTTCTAGAGACTTCAACTTCTGTATGGTGTATATGCGAGTGGTCTGTCATAACAGCTTTATGAATTTTGTAATATTACACAATATTAAGTTCTCCAGAAATCAATCGTCGGATTTGCTTATCTTAATCTTTTTAAAACCTCACAGTTTAATATAACTAATTTATTAGAAGCAAAATTTCTTTAAATTAGAACATTAATCAATAACAATTTATCAATTGAAATATTCATATATAAGACATTAAATACTAAAACTACATAGCAATTCGCACCATTTGAATCGAAATGTACCATAAACAATTTAAAATCAAATGAAAGAACTATTTATAATACTTCATTTTATTCGTATATTTTATTCTCACTTATCATGATTTCATGTCCGACTTTATTTGCCAGATAAATTGATTTCATGTAACGATAATGTAACCTATTTCATTTCAATATATCAGCAATATTACATTTTAATTTTGAAAGATTTTAATTGAATCATCAATAATTCAAATATTATTAAATTATTTTTTAAATTGCAATTATTAATATTTATTAATTGCAATTGTTCAATATTTCCAATAAGGGATATAATTACAGCAAAGTTGAGTGTAGACCATAAAAGATTTTTTTGTAAATGAACATCTAATTTTATTAACTCCCACCAATCTGAACCCATAAACAAGCAAGGAATGAGTGAGTCAAAGCCACGACTCTTGTGATTCAAACAGGAACAGGGATGTTTTTGCCTCATTGCATTTGGTCTTCCTGAATGTTACCAAATTGTACGTCACGTATAACTCGTACCGTCAATAACATTTGAAAATACAATACTAGATTTCTTTCCTGATATGTATGAAGCTGTTTCTACGCAGCAAATTTTCAAACAAAAATGAAATAAATTTATTAACTAGCAAACCCACCCGTCTTTGACGGAATCAAAAATGTGATTCTACTTGGTATTCCAAAATATCATTAGAAATTATAGAATAGTAAAAAATACCATTATTAGTGTAGTGTTAAACAAATGCTTCTGTATACACCACATTAGATGTCTGTCCTTCAGGTTCATGGAAGAACAAAGAGTTGGAACCCCTAACTCTTGAGCAAGCAAACTACAGTTGACCATTTGAGAAAATGGTCCCTTTTCACATTTCCCGAGGCACTCAAGTTTCGTAACATGAAATTTGTTACTCATACTAAACGCAACATGATGGTGCTCCTACTTTAAGTTTTTACTCATGAGCAGGCAGTCCAGGAGCAGTCACGGAGTCAAGAAATTCATTTGCATAATGAACTGCTTCCTCATCACTAATCACTCCCCGTACTGACTTGTAAGTTCTATCTTCGGTATGATATAGCGTAAGAACTTGAATGTTGGTTTTTCCTGCCTGTCCATATTAAGGACTGAGATTTGCTCGTTCACAAAGCCATTTATTCTTAATAGATAGTACATCTTGAACTCTGAGAAACACCTTTTCAATGATATAAAATAAACTTGTCTGCGAAGTGAGCAAAATACAGCTTAAACCCCCATAATTTCGCTTCTGCACTGAATTATCAATATATTTTAAGTTAGGCATATACAAATCTAGTGTCAAAGTTTCAACTCGCTATGTCTTATGGTGGCTGAGTTTACTTGTGACAAACGTTTTTGCTTTAAACGTCTATAACTTCACTTCTACGTTGAATTTCAAATCAATTCAGAGCCCATATTTTAAGTTAGACATACACAAATTTACTGTAAAAGTTTCAGATTGATATGTGTTATGATGGCTGAGCTTACTTGTGACAAAATTTTGCGGACAAACCGACAGAAATTTTTGTTATGGTGGATTCGGTTTGTCCAATGTATGAAACGTAAAGAAAACTTGAAATGAGTCAGTTCTAAGCAATGTACAGACAAAATCATTATTTTATTTATATAGATTAATATATAGATTATTGACATGGTTGTTCCATGAGTATGCTGCGGATTACACGACACACCCTAACTATGGATTCATTTTCAACCGAACGCTACCTCACCTCACCTCAAGCATCGCCACTGATTGAAAGGCTTTGGTCTAAAGAACCTCCATGACTATGGATAATAACACATATACATAAAATAATTAAAGTAAATACTGATAATTAAATATATCCGTAATATGGATGTTACATAATCCTTTACTCATGGATGACAACATCACATTTTAAAAAAACATGTATGCCAGAAGGCGCATTATGATCAATAAAACTCCATTACAAACTTATTTACCAACAAATCAATCCAAATAACAATTTGCGTACCATGATTGTCTCTAGTAACATTATGAGTAATATACAAATGAGGCACAAAAAAATATTTGTCTACGGTTGCTAGACAAACAAAAACGCTCTGTCCATACTTGAGTAGTGACGACCGTAAAGCAAAAATATTTCTCTAAGTTTACTAGGCAAATACAAAAAGCTATCTCTTCGGAAAATACTTTCACTTTAAATATGTTAGCTTATCAATAAACAATGTTATAAAACATTGGTAACTTTGTGACTGTTCTGTTTGAGATGGTTGCATGTGAGACCACAATCACTGAATCCAGATGCGCTCTGAGTCAGATTCTCATCAGCCATAGACTATTGTGCTCGTGGTGTTGCAGATTACGGAGGACATTCCGAAATGTATTGCTGAATACCTTTTCCTTAAATATGACCTTTTATTGTAACGTTTCATAATATAATAATAATACTATAATTATTTATATCAATAATACATCGAAAACAATTAAGACATTAGTAAATTCCATTTAATTAGGAAAATACAGTATTATAAATTCCTCTATACAGTTTAAATTAGAACTTGCACTAATTCAATCACGACAATTTTTACATTAATTTTTTCATTTTTTTTTTTTTGGCCAAACATTACGCCTTACCTGTGATAACTCTAGCAAAACACTCATGTTAGATCGACATCACTCGTCATCACGAGAAAATGATCATGGCATGAAAAGTACACCAAGACCACAATCAGCACTAGCACTCACTGTGTGTTGAGCTGAAGTCTGTATATTGCAAACAAAAGAGGGGAGGGAAAGCAAGCTTTATGTTCACCGGTCATCTTCTCATTCTATGTCAATTGCGATCAACTTTGAGAGAACAGTTCAAATCTACTCATTCTTAATGCTAAATAAAAAAGAAGTAAAATGGAGATATGTAAAAAAGTAATATCAAAAACAAAAATTTGGGATAAATTAAAAACTATGGCTAAAAACAATTATTATCCATGTAGTACTCACAATTAAAAAAAATAAAATTAAAAGTATTGAAAGTATTACAGGATATTTTTATTGATGTTGACAGATATGAATATCTATATATGACCTATAAATACATAATAATGCAGATTTCCATTCATAAATGTATTATAAATGCTTGATTTCATTATAAACTAACACTTTAGAATAGTCTATTTTTTTAATATAATCATTATGAAAATTATTTGATCTGCAACACGTTTAATATTAATATAGATGTAAAAATAGTTCATTCTGGAGCACTCTGTGCTCAGCATATTAAAATGAACATGGTTTGAGCTAGGTATTCATTTGAATACATTCCACGATTAAAGATTTGAAATGATTCGTGAAGTCCTCGTCAGACCTTCTTTGTTACGAGTACATTAGTTCCCATCATATGTATCCTTGTCACTGTTGTTAATATGCTTATTGCAACCTTTCTATAAATTAGAAACAAATATACCTTAGCTTGTCCCGTATCCTAATGTGTACAATAGATTTGAAAAACAAGATAGACTCCATATAAGATAGTTATTTCCAAGAAATATTTTGTATCACCTGTTTGTCAATTCTTCCTTATTTTATCAGTCAAACTATTTCTCCTTCACTTTTGATACGATGTCGAAGCCACTATCATGTGATTATGTCAATAACAAGCAATGCTCAAGGCTTCAGCAATAAGATTCAATAAACAAGGAAATAGCTAGGAGTTCTTGTAGATTCACAACCACCGCCAACTAGGATCAATAATAAAGACGAACATCCTCAAATCTGCGGATCAAAGTATGTCAACGCCATTCATCTTACATGCCAGCACTACGATCAATTACTACTCATTGTAGCTGTGGCTTTCCGCGGTCCTTGAGTCCACGATCCATTTTCAAACATTACATCAAATCAATTTTCATTCATTTTTCAAACAAGATTCCATTAAATTAAGAAGTTTTCTATTTGACTATTCGCCGGAAATCAATTAAGAGAAAAAAATTGTGTCAATAATTCATTTTAAAGTATTTAAGAGAGAAGTTCCAGCTTAGCTTTCGAACAAGTGGTCACTCTCAGGGTAAAACAATTACATTTCAATAAAAAGAAATAGAAAGTATAGACAATTTTATTGCACAGTTTTATGCACAGTGAAGTTTCAGGTTACAGGAGTAGAAGATTTATAAAAATATTAAATATTCTTAATCCTGTAACACCACTTTTAAGACCAAAGCAATGCATTATTTTTTTGTTATTTATTTTAACTGCAAACCCTGACCGTTGTCAAATTCTTGTTAGAATACTTCGCTTTTATGATATACTTTAAAATAAAGCACTTAGTTCGTACAACTTCTTTTAATGTTACGAACACAAGTTTGTTGGACATTTAAAAACGAATTGAGTAGGAACTCATATTTACTAACTAATGGAGATAATCGATCTCTATTAATCATTTAATGCGATCGATGGTATTGTATCTTTTCACTAACATTTCTATTCTAGAAACTGCAGTTGATACTACTCCTATAAAAACTAATTGGGTAGTCATTCCTACTCTAATGGGTTCACTACATCCTCCAGAGACAAAAGAACAGCTGAAGCAGTGAAAACATTATGGTTTTCGATTATCTAGATATCAGTACTTTGAATGGATCTACTCCTGTTCGATATCAAAGAAATGCGTGAGTGAGCTGTTACCTCCCTATATCAGAAAGAGATATAGAGGAAGTGGAAAAACGGTTCCGTGTTCCTGCCGTGCACTGGTGGGAGAAGTGTGACCTAACAGGTGGTGTGTTTGTTTTTAGAACTGAAAATCGGTGGTTCAAATCGTGTCCATGACCGTAGATTTTTCATAAGAGTGAGCACGACAAGCCCGTTCCCACCCTGTACCATATCAGGCACTCGCTGAAGACATGAGTAAGGTGACATTTAGAACTCTCAACATAGAATCAACCCATTAATACTGTTCACTAATGACCAAAATGGTCATAAATGATAAATAAACCACACTTCCACCATAGAACATCACTTAGGTTAAATCATATACATGGGAGTGTTCAAGTCAACATATATGGTTTATTTTATTTTAAGGCAGAGCTGGTAAATCAAACCAAATTTGAATCGATAAATCTTTAAGACCAATATTTTTTCTAATTAAAATGGGGAAAAAAACGAACGGAATATTTTAAAACTCCATGCTGATTTTGAATCGATTATTAATATAAATTTGAATCGATAAAATTCTCCAGAAATTCAATTTCACAAGTATGGCTTTACTTGTGAACAGTTGGTAAATATATATTATAATCATTCATTGATACAAACAACTAAGTTTTATTGAATTAAAAAAAAATTTCAACAATGTTTGTCCTTTTAAGGAATTAGAACAGTATTACTTTGACGATTTCCTATTTAGAGAGACAATATCAAAAATTAGAAAGGCAATATGATTTTGTATTCTACATTCATGGTCTATGATACCTATTCTGCCTTCAGATTACCACATCCCTTGCCAAACCTAAATTAAATATCACAGTTTTATTTTAGATTGCAGATTAACATTCAAACACCACCACCATAGTAAACCTAGTTAATTTAAGCTGGGATTTACCCATGCGCAGTGTATTCAATGCCGAAATCCAGGAGTACTCCACATTCAGTGCGGACTTAGTCGCGTGTTGGACATTCGTTCAAAGATCTGTGGACTGATTCAGTGACCAACAAAAGGCCTGCATCCCGCATTAAAGCCAGGACTCCTTTATACGCCAAAAATGCAGATATGCAACATAACTCGACATGGGAGTCCCTTGATCACTACGTCACTCTATTTACAATCAATGACTGTGATTGTAAATCACTTTGTCCAAGTCCTTAATCCAGTCGTCAACCCAAAGAACCCCTGTAGAAACCTTGATTGAAAAAATAATTCATTGTTTGGTCCGAAGACCGCAAAACAATTCATAGGTCATTGAACTTCACGTATATTGTATTTTTATTTAATTACATTAATGTAATTAATATTACATTAAATAATAGCTACATTCTTGGTTTTACACGTCAGTTTTACAAATAATGTCGTCAGTGCGGCCAGTGACAAATGATTATGCAGCCGCCTCAGTAACAAAAGTTCACTTTTTTTTAATTGACTTCTTAACATCAATTGGTCTTTACTGACCCCTGTAATACCAGTCCAATGCTAACTGTACAAAACTCCTTCAAACTGTTTAAATTTCTAAATCACTTTGTTTCTTTAACTATTAAATGTTTCTCACATATATATTTTTTTACCTATAAAATAACAATATATTTTTTTAATTTCTACAAATTTAATATAATTGTTACGGTGGCTATTACAGATTTAAAAAGAAGTTGTTTATTCTCGTTATGGTATTCAATAATTGAATGGCACAAGAAAAATGTGAAAACGAGAAAAACCTAACAAATAACATTTTAATCTAAAAAGAGAAATCAGCTCCGAAGTAATATTTTTCAGGCATTTCAAGTAACAGACTAAACTCGAATTGGAATTGATGTTTTAGAAATATTGAACCCGAATTGATATTTAATTAATTGCAATTAATTCCTAGTTTTAAGGGGAAGAATGAAGAGGTAACCCCAATTAATACTTATGCACTACTCTTACAATGAAAGCCAAACATATTTATCTAACTCCATCCCAGTAATAACTCGAACTCTCATCGTCCTTACAATCTTATGTGTGCTTTCAAACATGATTTGAGTTAACTTTCGACAGTCAAATGTACTGAATAGGTCATAATCAAAATGATCAAATCTGTGACGTGCATGAAGGACTACCATGATTGCAGGTAAAAATATGGGCGAAATTAACACACTCTGTACAGATACACTTGAACCATAGGAGGCACAATGTAAACAATACCCAATAAAATCAAACAGCGTTCACGCTTTCTCTTCTCTTAGACGACGTTTAAGCAGAAACTTCGAGATATAGGTAAGTTTGTAATGTAAGTGTCTAGAAGTTACTTAAAATCGAAAATACAATAATATATATCAATTATTTTCATTGAAAGAAAATCTCATTGATTAGTGATAAAAACACGCTAATCGATTTCCTGAGATTCTTTTCGAGATGAAAGTAATGAAATAAACACTATCAGTAAGCTTGAGAACGACCTTACTTTTTCAGTCTTAAGTTCACTTGAACCAACTTGAGGAAAAGCGAATACGAATAACACTGGAGGTAATGTGATTCACCTTCATCAACCTGTTTGCTAAAGAATGTTAGTTTATATATCACCTATGCTTATAATTAATAACTATATTTAGTTAACAAATATCTAGATTGCTTAAGGCAGTAGTGTGACGATGACTGCATGAATGGTTGAAGAATGTTGTTGAATTCATATAATAGTTTGCTGGTCTGAAGCTGAAGTCTCTTATGCCTATGTTATTTCATGAAGATCCTCAAATTTAAAATTGCGGCTAAAATAAAGCTAGATACTTCACGTGCTATCCCATCAACCACAAGTAATAATTATGATAGTTCTATATAAACACAATGTGTTTGTTAAGATCATATATTGTTTCGGGTTGAAGCTTGAGGATGGCCTCATCGATAGCTGAAATAATTGTCAATTATTTTAGCATATTCACAAACTGAAATTTTAAACACTTGTGGTGCTTATTTAATTAAACGCACTACTAACACAAAATAACTGTTTTGTTAAAATCTAATAATAAGGAGATAGAACGATAGTAGGTTTGCCAGCGAAGTGCAAATAAATCCGTAGTTAAGTGGAAGCAGAATACGATTGTTTCATTCAATTGTAAATGTCAACAAAGGCATGGACGATGATTATTAAAAGTGGAAATAAGATTTGAGGGCTGCAGTATTGACGAACGCATTGAAATTTGAGTGGGTGACACGCAAGCAATGTCAGGCGCTCTGTGACCGACTGCCCAATCCAATATCGACGCTCCTTTCTCTCCCTACCCTCTTCATTATTAATTTTCTTATTAACTTCATCACTGTTGAAAATCGAAAGCCGACCTTTAGTGAGCAACTATTCAACAAATATCTCATTCTACTAAGAGAAGTGAAAGAACAAAGAGTCAGCTGTGCTTATCTTCCGTTCCTTAGTTTGCATATTTCAAATGACAGGTTTTCTACTAAAAGGTTATCTATAAATTTATGGTTATACACATAAATTTAAAAAAAAAAGAAAAATCACTTTTAACAATCAATTAACTTACAGTTCTTAATTTCATCAATGAAATGAAGTACAAATGAATGAAACATTATTAAATCCTAAGGTAAAAAATAAATAATAAAATGCAAGTAAAGATTGCTTGCAATAGGTCAGGTGAATTTTAAAATGTAACCAAAAGACAAACGGCATTTCTCTATATCAAGTTACGTCACGGAGAACAATTTTCAAATACAAGTTGTAAATAAAACACTTCAAATCGATTCTGAATGTTCTAGAATTTCTCAATAGTAAAAAGTTTTTAAAATATCTTAATGTGAATATTATACATATGTTTCACACATTTCATTCCTATAGCTTTGGCTGATTTGGTTGTGAACACAATCTGAATAATCATCGACATAGAAGGGGTCCAAGACGAAAATAAGATTCATTTTCCGAATTCGTTCATTGGTACTGTATCCACAGGGACTACAGTGCGTTAAAATAATCAAAAATAGTGCAAAATGTGAATTCTTATGGCAAGTAAAAATCGTTCGAATGGCGTCACTATGAAAAGGACACATGAAGTACATTAAAGAAACATATTTCAAAATAGCCTGGTTTAAGAAATTTCAGAATATATAGAGCTATGCTGGTCTATCTCAACAAGTAAATTATACAACTTGATGTGTATAGTTGCAGCCAGTTTGTTAATTATTTGGTGATCCTTCTGATTTCAGCGTTGAAAGTTCGCAAGTCAATGGTAAATATTTCAACTTCAACAGACATCCATTCAAAAACGACGTGAAGTGAGAATTATGCCGGGGTAGCAAATAGCTTTGCCTTGACAGGAATAAAGACTAAAATGGAGAGCATTGTACAGATTTCATTGTTCAAATATGCCAACTTCTGTCATTGTCCTTGCAACTAAAGAACGCATTACCTTCTTCAAGCATTGAAATGTATTTAGCTAACAACTGCTCTAACAACATAATCAATCCATTTTAATTAGATTTATTTGATCTTGGACACTTACATTTAAATTTATAATAGTTTATCAGGTTTTACTAATTTTATTGATAACAAGGACAAAGAACTTCTGATAGGATTATGAAACCTTCACTAGGATTAACAAGAAATCAAGATATGATAGGACGGTAATCAAGCATTCAAAAGGAGAGAGGAATAGCTAGAACTCCAGATGTATTTCAGCCTTCACGAGGAGGAAAGAAAAGCTAGGATTCAAGACGTATTAGATCTTATACTTATTAGACTTCAGAATTCACAAGGGGGTATACCTGAGAGGCAAAATATATCAGATCGGTACTCCAGCCTTCACAAAGACGATGAGTTGGAACTCCAGATATAATTTAATAACGATATGAAGACAGAAATGAATTCGTCTATTTTCACAAGATTTCCTTTTAATATCGACTAACTCTAGAAACTTTTAATATTTCTTTAATCTCATATTTTCAGAGAATTCATTGTTACAGGCTTGATATTTCCGTTGCACTAACATACCCTTATTTTTGAACATAATTACCATAATACATAGAACTCTGATAACCTCACTTTAAGTATATTGAAGAATCAGCTAAAAGTTCAGTTCATCAAAACTAAAAATATGTTTGGATCATCATATTCTAGTGATAATGATAACTTTAATTATCATGGCAGTGACATACAATTGCAATGTACTATGGTATATTATTTGTGTTTGAACGTTATCTTTTCTAAATGTACACTAATAATTTATCTTCGTAAAAGTTGGAAGCAGTCCTTCATTTAAACATACATCCTTAAATAACGCCCAAATAACAAACTAAATATGGGGCGTTATTTAACAATATAATAATTTATCGTAAACAATACGATGTAATTTTTATAGCAACCAAGAGTTATTCCAAAAGTGAAAATTCTGGGTTTAAAGTTCCAGATAGAAATACCAACAGTTAAAAGCGTCATAAATGATATTAGTAATTTGTGTTACGTCACAGTATTTAAGCGATTCTTTTTCTAGATGCCCTATATCTATGATACAGTACCTATACCTTACCTACCCAAACATTAACATATTTAGGGCGTGTAGAATGGATAGCGATGACCACAGAACTTACAGAAGTACTCGAATCCTTCTGGGCATTGAAAACAACTAAAACCCTACTATTAAATCGAATGAAAACATGTAAATATATTTTAACATTTACACTTGAAGATAACCAACAAGAATTGCCTTGAATAAAGCGCCATATCAGTAATCATATGCGGAAAGTTTCAATTAGTTAGTACAAAAATAAAAAAAAAACACTTGAGTTATCAAGGCAAGCCAAGAGACCTCACGACGTGCACAGTGGAGACATGATGTATCTTTCAAGGAAATCTAGCTACCACTGCAATCGAGGCAATCAATTTAAAAACACCCACGTATTTAAAGAAAAAACTTTCCTTTAATAATATCTGAATGTGTCAGACTTTATTTAAATGGATCAATTAGTTACAATCTTAAATAACAACGTTTAAGACTAAAAAGGATAATTTTAGAACGATAAGATAATGCTAGAAAGTTATACCTAAACAACAGGTATACGTGGCATAATGCAAAAGCTGCCCGATGCTAATCAACTGTCCACCAGTACGGGAAATCACGTCTGTCTTAAGAAGAAAACATGATTGCCACTGTAATAATAATAATAATAATAATAATGATGGACAGCATCTATCAAAACTCTAATAACAGAACTCCCAGTCAATAACAGAGCAGTAACTACATTCAAAATCCAATCAACGTTGTTTACGTCGACACTAAGGATATGTAAGAGGTCTTGTACACTATGTTGAAAATCACTTCAGAGAGCAGTCGAAATAAAGCGATATTAGAGCTATAAAACCATTGTCAAAAGTTAGAAACATGAAGGAAGTTTATTGAAGCGTGCATGAAATTAATAATAAAAAAAATCTGGAATGGCCTACAGACAACTTTACTATAAGTAAACATAATATCTAACTTCCTGACAACTTCAAGAATTAGCTTAAAATTAGTATCCGTTTTGTATTACAGAACAAAATAGTCCATTCCTCATATTTCAATATTACCCAAACATAATATGTTCATAAACATACGGAAAACTACATCTGTTATTAAGTTTTGTTCAAGGGTACAACATAAAGATTTATTAGAGCATTTTGTTAGACAAATCCATCATTCCATGCAAAGAACCAGAAATTATATGTTTGATTGGAGTCGATCCTTTTACATCTCATATTAAGCTATTAAATATTTTTATATTTTTTCATTAAGGTTCAAAAATCCATTTTTTTCTTTCAGTCAATTCACCTAAAAATGTTTTAAGTCCAATATAAACAATAAAAATAAATGTTAATAAATCTGACAAGTATAGCAAGTGATCTGGATCACTTCATATTCCGTTTTTATAGGTCTATTCCTGTTTGTGGTAATTTAAATTTAATGAATTTCTTGTACAAATACTTAGTTTCTGTTCAATTTTTGGCAAACTTTCACTGCTTTTTAATGAACCGTCAAAAAACCATTATTCTGAAAACATAAAATGTACCATAACGCCACTTTGGTAAATACCATTTTGAAAAAAAATACTCCATTCAATCCCCCACATAATATTCTTTTATTAGGTATAATTTCACTTTAATTGGTCAAACGGTATGACTCGTATTGTCACCCACAATCTTTCAGATTAAATAATAGGCCAAAATTCTTATATTTTATTGAAAAAAAAAATCAGCTGTTATAAAATTCTGAGAATCATTCCCATTATTGCTATCGTCGGTTTCATTGTAATACGAATGTGTTAAGACTCCAGAGTCAGTAGTTCAGGGGAAAAAATGTTGTCAAGACACACATATTGATAAAAAAAAGTGACTTTCACATCAAGCATAATTGATCTCAAACAATAGGTCACTATGAGGCTCCCAGCAAGAGATCTACCATCTATTCAGAATAACTGGCTTTGCGAAGGAGTAATTCTCACCCCTACTAATAAACAGGCAGGAAAATTCAACAAACAAGTTCTTACGCTATATCAAGCCAAAAAAAAAACTAACAAGCCAGTAAAAGACTGATTAGTGATGAGGAAGCAGTTCATTATCCAACTGAATTTCTCGACTTCGTAACTGTTCCTCGACTGGTCATGAGTTAAAACGGTGCCCCTACCTTAAAGTAGGGGCACCAATGATGCTGTTACGAAACTTACGCCCCAAAAATGTGCAAAGGGACACGACTATGAATGTGTTCTCTGCACAGATACATCATAGAGGCGGACATCATGACTGGGTGTTGTCATGATGTCTGTGATGTCATTGGAGTCTGTGTGTGTACCACGCTTACCATTCATTTCGAGTTACGATCCGTTTTAATTCAAATGGTTGCAATTTCCCTTCAGTGTCTGTGTCGCAATGATGGTAAATAAGTCGCAAAGGCAAAGTCTATCTACGGCAGGAATTGAAGTGAGTGAGACCAAGTGTTTCCCACATGGTGAAGTGTATGCTGCTTGCTCAAGACTCAAAGGTTACACGTATCATTTCTGAATGTTTGTAAAATAACCCAGAAAGACGGGTACGTCTGCTAGTTATTTATAAATATTAATACTAAACATTTTTTGTTCATGGATATCATGCCCATAATAAGTGATTAATAGTAAAATTAAAAGTTATGTGAATTGTTCAAGATTGGAAACTTGGGATGACCATCCGGATGGTAGAAACGTATTGCTAATAATGTTAGATTGTTGCAGCACTAAAGTCTCACTGATTGTAAAATGAAATAGCTAATCAATATTTGCTAGTTATGGTTATTTCCTGCAGCTGGTAGCATAATGTGCATTCGAACAGGTATTGTGTAGGCAAGTCTACGGTTGACATAGATCATTTTAAGCACAGTTGACATTACTATTTGGAAAAAACATTGACAGTTATTAAATAAAACGCTAATCACAACGTGGTGTGTGAGTGGTATGGTTAGAGTTGTGCACCTGGGAGTACTCCCCTAGTCACTAATTAAATCAAAATGAAGAGTGGATATTAACACTTAGTGAAGACAAATGAAGTTCAAGGGCTCGGGGGAACGTCAACTATGTGAGGCACACTCCTCATGTAAGAGTACCTGTCTCCAACATCCTGACCTATGACAGTGTCAACGTATGGACTGGATTTTATCGCAGAGGATTAGCATTAGCTGTCCCACCGGCATGCCAATGGTCTACGCCAATAGCTGTCACCCCAATGCATGGGTTGTTCATGTTCTTGTCATTTGTTGATGGCTTCATGGTGATAGGGGTTTCAAACTAAAGGCTGAGTAGGTATTGCTGATGCAGGGTCGGCCATCAAAGGATCATTAACAGAACATAAGTTATCTTCAGAATAATAGGATATGCTAGATAATACCTACTTTTTTTTTGAAGGTAGGACTGAGGGTTTACTAGAAAACTATAACTTTGACGCTGATTCCTGAAAGCAATATTGCATTACTCAATGATTCTGCATTGGGGGTCCTCAATTGTACCTAACTCAAGAGTGTTTAGAGCAGGAATCTTTAACGAGTACTTGACACCATACATGCTCAGGACCATTTGTCTTAACGTCCTCTCCCAGGAACAGGATCCTCAGATCTACGACCTTCCACTTGAAAAAATCGAGGGTCACATTAAAATCCTTACCTAGAGCAGTGCGTCAAGAACCTGGCACTTACGGTGTATGAGCCGTGACCCAATGTAATGGCCACAACAAGACGGCCTTGCTGATACCGGCTCACGGGGAGTCTGAATACTGGTCGCCGTAACTGGGTCAGGCATCGTCTAATCTCTGACGATCTAATTTTAGTGCTATCTAAAATAATTACAATCACAGGATGTTTATGTTATTTTATTATTTTAAAGAGTTCAATAAAAAGAATAGTTTTATAACGATGTATTAGAAGAATGAACTTCACTTTTAAATAATTATCACTAAAGAACCTAAAAGGAGATTAACGCCTCTAACAAGAGACTGTAGAAGACTGTAAAATTTTAATCATGTATATATATATAAGTGAACCATGGGGGGGGGGGGGTCACATTACCTAAGGCACCATCATGTGGTGTCACCCGTCCAAGTGCTAATCAAACACAAGTTTACTGAACTTCTGTGATCTAACTGGAATAGTGTATTCAACACGGCTATCGCAGTTTGCTGGAAAACCAAGATAACACTGATATGTTTGTTTGTTAAAAGATCCTTTCTTTAACCGAATAATAAATATACATGTAAAAACAAAACATCGCCTGATTTTTATCAACCGCTCACATTTCTTGTGTGCAAGGTCCCCTCTCAGCTGTTTCGAACGTCTCTCACCATAAACCCACATTTAACGGAATAAGGGGTACGAAATTCTCGAGTAATTTTTACACATAATCTCAAAATAGTTTATGATTTATTTTCAAGTACATTGAAGAGAGACATAAAGAGTAATTAAAATGAAGACACTTTCGTTTCTTAAACCTGACTAACTACTTATGTGAAGTCATAAGTTGATTGTGAGTATTTTACTGCTTTATTATACAACGTAAACTTCGTCTATTTCATTAATTGTACTAGTTCAGTAGGATTAAATAATAGTTGAGTATAATCGATGCAAAGGTCTATCTTAGTTTAGGATACGATTTCACTTCACACAGTAACAAAACGAATGGTCTTGTACGCTTGGTGAAAACGCATATTAAGAGAACCAGATGTTGATCTGTAATCAGGCTGTGATTCATATTTATAAAAGTTTTAATGTATTTATAGCATATAGAAGTTTTAAAAGATAAGCTGATAAGCACACACAATACATTGAAACACTTACAGATCCAATTTGCGATTTAACAGTTATCACGAGAATAAACAGAGCGCCGGTAGCTTGATAACTATGTAAGACGTTTCTGTCAGCGCACTGTCTACCCTCTTCTATTCCTTCTGATGACGGTCAAACCACAAATTGGAGACTGTGTCAATCTATTGTGTGTACTTACTTAGTTTATTTTAGAGAACTTTTGTTGTGTATTTAGGATCGATTTTCCATTTTTTAAAGAATGCATGATATAGTAATGGGGATGAGAGTATTACAATGAGTTTATGGGTTTGCATTAGGGCAATATCATCTGATTATTTTTCCACTTATTAAACCTATCAACTCCATCTTAAACTCAGCGCATCTAAATGAAACTTTCAATTCATTGAACGATAGCACCACAGACCCTCTCCCGGGCAACCTACCTGATTTATTGCAAGAATCGTCACAGAGTGTAAGTACAAGCAAGTCTAAACTGATACCTTTAGAATGATATGGTTGTAACCTTGAAATACAACTAGCAGTGGGTTTTATCTTGACGACTAGAAGGAATTAACTTCTTTTGCACTACTTTCCGCATACTTGGCAGCCTATTCGCATCAGACAATAAACGAAATCCAAATAACAGCGCTGTCATCCAGTTACCATAAACAGAATTACATTGTTCAAATGAACCTGATCTTTACAACTAACAGGGACTTATTAATTTTTCAGACCAATATCAGCACACACCTGTTCCATGAAGAATAATACTCAGTTATTAAATGCATGCTACGTCACTTTAGCTATCAATATTCAGGCTAAACCATTCCACTTCCTAGTTATAATTTTAAGACCTCTATTACGTCACTTTTAAAAGTTCTCCCTTACTATGCTTATTCCGAAACTTCCAGTTAACATACAATGACATAGGGTGAGCATAATCTATGCTATAAAAATAATGTTCTATTGTCTACAATCAATAAGAAATTATCATAAAAAATGAACAGTGAATTGAACCAATTGATTAATTTTAATGTAGCTACAACATTTTGCCAGTCCTGACGCAATGTAACTCGATAATTCTTTAAAACCATTAGTATATTCTTTCAAGGTATGATAGATCAGAATGACTGTAATACCATAATAAAAAACAACATTTTTTTTATTGATTAGTAACAGGTAATATCAACACCAATTTAACTCTTACGATTTATAAAATAAATTTGTTATTTCATCTACTTCAGACGTAGTCTATTATGAATCAGTTTGTTCTTGATGATGGACTCGGTCCAAAACCGAGACATGTCGTATGGGGTAAGACAGTAGTACATTTCTCTAAAAGTATGACAAAACCAACTATCTGATCCATAACCAATGTAAATATTTAGAAAACAGTTAAATAAATGTTTAATAAAAGTTCCTTGATTTATATTAATCGCTGGATTTGTAATCTTCAGTCTTCACTCTAAAGCGTAACATTCATTAGGCTTCCCAGTTAATTCGTGGCACCAAACACCACTAGTAATGTAGTAATGACTTCTTTATTGGCAATTATTGAAGCTGCTAGCCAATCTATTTTGATGACATCGTCAAGCCAGTTTATCGACCTTGAATATTAATTGAACTCCATTGATAGGAGTTGATCGGTTCAACAAATCAGTCCATTTCTATTGAGTCACTTGAATATCTCAGCTTCATGAATTCAAACTGTCTGTTTGATTCCAACAACCCCCACTTACTGGGGATTTCGCTTTCAATGATAATCTACGGGGTGTAAAGCATGTCTTATTTGTGAATAGCGAACCAATTTTAGCTATAGGGCAACCTAATTGTCAAGTTGATTCCAGACCAGAAGTCCTAAACTTTGTTTAACTTAAGTTTAGAGTTGCAATGGAGTGAACAGGTATCTGAAACAGTCCCCACCAACAGAACTCCGACTTTCGGCCTGCCTCAAGTTTTTTGCAGGGACTAACGATAGAAAAGGACAGAAGGACTAACGGTTGAACCTCGTTATACTTGTTCTTTTACCTTTTCCTCTTTCCTCTTCAATTAGATATCAACCCATTTTAAAGTGTCATTCAACCCAACAGGGGTTACTGTGTCTTAAACGAAGCTTCAAGAATAACAGGCAACCCTTCAGTAAGTAGCCTTATTACTGAAGAAGCTAACGGATCGTAACCATTCTATGGAATAAGACGACACACTATTAATAACGTTTTTAGTATAGAAGATAGTGAATTCTGGAGAAAGCACTAGATTTCCCTTGTATGGCATATACAGTTCAAAACCCATTTGGATAAGTTTGAGACAAAACATACTTTGGATTTTGTGAAAAAGAGCGGGAATAATCTAAGACTGTACACTGTACACCGAGTGCTAACTCAACAGTCCATGCAGAAATTGAACCTTCTCGGTACTGGCTCCGGGGAAGACTTGTAAGTAAGTAGAGAAAACACCGACACACTTGCTAACAGACTGTGAAACCACAGTCCTTCGCACGAGCAGATGTTTCAAGGCATATGACACAACCCCAGAAGAACTCAAACCTGAAGAGTTCTAACTACAGATTACTGTATGTGGAAATGCTGCCTATTACTAGAAGATGATTAGCTTCATTAAACATTTAGTAAGCCAAGCAATTAATTATTTTTACTCTCAATAAGAAAGTAATACACCTCAATATAACTGAACTTTTCAATACTATGATGTTAACCTAATGAATAAATGTAATCATTAAGACTACACTTAACCGAGGTTCTTAACGTGGTGCAGATGTACCCTCAGAGGTCTATTGTAAAAGGGTAATCATACACCATAACAAACAATATATCAATAACGTAGCAAGCTGATAGAGTATTCAAACATTAGATAAAACATCAGGTACAATGTTTCTACTAGTTTGTCATAATGCTCCAATATTTTAAAATATTGTATACTATATTACTCTTTTTTATACTCAAACTGAATTTGATTTTGTTTATAATTATGGGAGGACTTGTAATAAAAATATCTTGTTATTCTTTTAAAAAAAAAAGTTAGATTTCTTTTATTATGAATTCAGGTCACTAATATATGAAATTATTTCATAGTTACATTTTATTTACTTCTACAAAATATTTTTTTCTAAAACTTACGGACGCAGGATTATTTAAGTGATAGGAGGCCCACATATGACAAGACATGTGTTAGAAGGTCCACAAGTAAAACAAACTGCCTGTGCTTTAAAAGAATGAACATGTTAAGGAAACATTGAATGCAATAATAACGTTCATCATTTAGGACTTAATTCCTAAAACGTGCAACCTAACTGGGGCTAAAATGAATTAAAACATTTATACGAACCATGACCGACAAGAACTTCAAAAGCCAAACGATTCCACCTAACGTAATATACATATTTCTAACATAATAAAGCTGCAGAGGTTTTCTTTTTTCATCAAAATCTTCGTAGGGTTAGAGGTAACCTAACCTGGTAAAGTAGGAGCACCAATCATGCTGCGCTTTTAGTATCAGTAACAAATTTCATGTTACGAAACTTGGGTGCCCCAGAAATGTGCAATGAGACATGACTCTGAGTTCATTCTCTGCACAGGTACGCCATAGAGGCGGATATCATGACTGGGTGTGGTACTGGGGAGTCTGTGTGTATACCAAGCATACCATTGATTCCGAACCACTATCTATTCAAGCCATTACAATGTCCCGTCAGTGTATGTTTCACAATGACAGTAAATAAGTCGCAAGGGGAAACTCTATCTACCGCAGGAATTGAAAAGAGTGAGACCAAGTTTTTCTCACATGGTCAACTGTAGTTACCTTGTCCAAGAGTCAGAGGTTCCAACTCTTTGTCCTTCCATGAACCTTAAGAACAGACAGCTAATGTGGTATATGCAGAGACATTTGCTTAACACTGTACTAATAATGGCATTTTATACTATTCTATAATTTCAAATAATATTTTGAAATTACGATGTATCATCTCCGAAGTTTTGAAAAAGTACCCGCCAAAGACGGACTCGTTTGCTAATACTCCATATTATGGAACTAGAAATTGTAAATTACATTTAAATTACTTGTCGATTTTGATAGTTATATAAAACACGTTTCCATATATAGCAATAGAGTAGTCCATCTAGTTTTGCTACAACTTGGGCCATGAAACGAGTTGTCTGGACGCCGTTTCCTTAAATGTTCATCAACGTTTGCTTGCTTGTGCACGTCCTCATACATATGTTACTATCTTCGGACACCTGACAGGTACCTACACCGTCTGTGAATCCCTCCGACTGACCCCTTAGAGCCTGTGGACCTTATACGACTTAAAATTCTAATTACGCTGATGTAGGTAATAGGCTACTTATGTTTAGATCACTTTATCAGTCTGTGTGCAGACTGCCAACAATTAAAATAGATACAATTAATTAGGTATTGACGAGCTCTATACGGAGTATATTTCAAAGCATGCCTACTTCTGCATCCATAAAACTCAAAAGCAATAAAGGATATAAACAATTTATACCAAAATATTCAGATAAAATAAATGATAATAATAATGATAATAATAATAAAAGTTTCATTAGAAACATTTTTTTCTCTGATATCATCTAGTCCATGATATATATAATAAGGTAAAATACCTCACAACATCTAGTAGGCAACATATATGTAAAATAATGTGTATCATAAACATGTATATCATATACTACACCAGCATATTAAAATTAATAAAAGATTTATAATGTAATGTTATAATGATTTATAATTATGAAAAGTTATTATAATGTTCTTATAACATTAAATAAGAAACGATTCCACCATAAACTACTCTGAATTTTTAAAATGGTGCTATGACGTTGCGACTGGTAGTCGTCAAACGGAATTACTTGCAGAGTGATTATAGCATCTGTTTGGTTTAATCAGATCAGAGCCCCTCATTGAGTAAGATATAGTTACCTATTGATAAGGACTGCAGACTTTTGAGTCAGGCAGCATTTATTTCTTTGATATAGTTAAGGGTTCATAGTTAAAAGATAAGTGTTTATCTTTTCACTCAGGATAGGTTTGCAATCTATGAGATAGCTTTTGTGACGATCTGAGAAAATCTCTTAAACTAAAATAGAATAAAAAAAGAAATACTTGGATTTTATATTAATAAAACACTAGGAATGTCTGTATGAATGTCTGTATGTCCTTGATAGAAATGAGAGTGGCTGAAGCACACTGACATAGCTATTGTGCATCTACAAGTTTTCAATTACTATAGATAAAACAAGCTATTTGAAAGCGTTTTGTGGCATTAATAACTGTTGTAACCAGGACTTGCACCTTATAAAACTAGTTTCAGTGTTCCATCTATTTCACAGATTTTTATTGTTTAAACCAATCCCTGGCGGTTGATAACACCAGCAGTTTACGGGCTTTTTGTTTGATCGGTGATTCTACATTGGGAGTTCTAAATTTAGCCTAACTCAAGTGCATTTCGAGTAGGGATCTTTAACGAGTACCTGACACCGTACTGGCTCGGGACCGACGACTTAACGTCCTCTCCGAGGGATGACGTACTCAGATTTATTCACCTCCCGTGTGAATAAATCGAGGGTCAAGTGGGGATCGAACCCCAGACTATCAACCGAGAGGCGAGTATATTTGACAGATAATCAGGATTTATAGGGAGACAATACTTTAGGAATGAATTCGTTGGATAGTATATATTAATGGTTTCGAAAAAGAACAGGATTTAAATAAATGCATTAAGCGCAGCAATAGTACGAATTATTATTAAAACTAAAAGAGAAACACTAAGGTTATTTATTTCTACATATTTACTGGACCATAATGCATACGCAAAGTGGACGAAGTCATAGATAAACCTAAAGACAATCAATAATTGTTAAATTAATTAAATTGTTTAAGACCATAAATCTTCCATCATAATAATTAAGGAATCAGGATTATTTACCTTATTCAGTAAACACATGCATACCGTGTTACTACCACCGCGGTTAGTACGATTTATATAAGAAATAGGAGAAATCGTCATACCTCGTAAGATGTTCTTGGAGTCGTTGGAGCGCTTTCGGACGTTACCCATCTTCAAGGTTAGTTGCGATTGAAGATAGACAACGTCCGAAAGCGCTCCAACGACTCCAAAAATACCTTACGATGTATGACGGTTTCCCCTATTTCTAATATAAATTATTCAGTAAAGGTTACATAAGATAAGTTTAATTAAGTTTTATTTTATTCAGTTCGTGAAATAAGGATATCTAACTTTATCAAGAATATTTGTTGAAAATAACTTTTTGCATCTATATCATTTAACATATTTTAAATAAGAAGAATAACCTTCAATTTATTGTTGAATGTATTAAATTATTTTTGTACACATTGTTCGTACTAGAAAAGCGAGTTTAATTTGCATTAAAAGATGAATTACCTAGTAGGCCGGTGTTGTAGTCTTACGAAACTAGTTGAACAACTCTACACCTACCTGCTAAGAACACGGTTAATTAATCTCTGTGTATACTGTATGCAAACGGTAAGTTTTATTCTAAAAACATACTTATTTTTACAATCAGAAAAATTAAATCCAATAGACCACGTTTATTAAAAATACCAAAAAGAGAATAATGACGAAACAGCATAAATAAATCAATTCAATACAGAAAGAGTGAAAGTTTTCATCTATCTTGTCATTTTCAGTAAACAGGATTTACAACATAATTTGTCTGTGCTTCTGTAGATCATTCGATATGGCCAGCAGTGAGTCTTTTGAGTTAAGGTAATTTTTAATCACAGGTTTGTTTCAAAGGTTAAAACAAACAAACATACATCAACATAGGAAGTGTTCAGCAAAAGACGGACGAGAGTTGTCGGAAACTCTAGCGCAAATAACAACTAGATATGTTAAAGTTTAGCGTTATTTACAACTAGCAAACGTACCCGTCTTCGACGGAATCAAATATTCTATTATACTTGGTATTCCAAAATACCATGGAATACCATACCAATTATAGTATTATACTAATAATATAATTAGAAATTATAGAATAGTAGAAAATATCAGTATCAGTACAGTGTTAAACAAATGCCTCTGTATACACCATATTAGATATCTGTCCTTCAGGTTCATGGAAGAACAAACAGTTGAAACCTCTGACTCTTGAGGAAGTAAACTACAGTTGACTATGTGAGAAAAAATTGGTCTCGCTAAAGTTAGATAAAGTTTCCCCTTGCAACTTAGTTAACGTCATTGCGAAATAGACTCTGACTGGGACATTGATATCGTTTCAACGGAAACAGATAGTGGCTCGGAATTTATGGTATCCGTGGTATACACACAGACTCCCCATTCCACACCCAGTTACGAGTATGATGTCCGCCTCTATGGCATATCTGTGTAGAGCACAAACTCAGAGTCGTGTCCCGTTGCACAGTTTTGGGGCACTCACATTTCGTAACATGAACTTTGTTACGGCTACTAAATTGCAGCATGATTGGTGTGCTCCTATTTTAAGTTTTTACTCATGAGCAGGCAGTCCAGGACCAGTCACGGAGTCAAGAAATTCAGTTAGATAATGAACTGCTTCCTCATCACTAATCACTCTCTGTACTGACTTGTAAGTTCTTTCTTCGGTATGATATAGCGTAAGAATTTATTTTTTGATTTTTCCTACCTGTTGTTAGTAAGACTTGAGCATTGCTCGTTCACAAAACCATTTATTCTTAATAGATAGTACATCCTCAACTCTGGGAAACACTTTTTCAATGATGTCAAATACGCAATATACTCCAATGAAATTAAAATCAACTAACAATACCTACTTGCCATACCTGTGTATTTTCAAAACAAACTTGTCTGTGAAGTTAGCAAAATACAGCTTAAAGCCCCATAACTTCGTTTCTGCACTGAATTGTCAATCTATTTAGAGCCTATATGTTAAGTTAGGCAAACACAAATCTAGTGTCAAAGTTTCAGCTTATTATGTCTCATGGTGGCTGAGTTTACTTGTGACAAACGTTTTTGCTTTAAACTCCCATAACTTCACTTTTACGTTGAATTTCCTATCAATTCAGAGCCTATATTTCAAGTTAGACATACACAAATCTACTGTAAAAGTTTCAGCTTGATATGTCTTATTGTGGCTGAGTTTACTTGCGACAAAATTTTGCAGACAAACCGACAGAAATTTTTCTAAGGGTGGATTCGGTTTCTCCAATGTATGAAACGTAAAGAAAACTTGAAATAAGTCAGTTCTAAGCAATGTACAGACAAAATCATTATTTTATTTATATAGATTAAACATGCATAATAGGGAAGAGCTAGCTCTCCAAGATCAAAAATATTTTACAAAACAAAAATTCACATTGTCGAAATCAACAAAGAATTCATTTTCTGTCATGATTCTACTAAGTAAACATCAGTATATAGTAAATCTAAAATTGGTCAAATATGGCTTAAACAAATCCGATTTTAAATTTATATTAACAAACAAAATATAAATACAAGTAAATTTATTGAAATAAATTTCTGTATAAGATCATAAAATAAAATATAAAACGATATGTACAATAAAAACACCTTTAGATCATAGTGTATGTTAAATTAATTATTCAAAGAAAAAAGAAAAAGCAACCAAGGATTTTAATTACACATTATGATAAAATGAATGTTATAATTAAATGAATGCTATTAAATAATAATTAAAAAATATTAAAGTAAATTTTTAATTACATGAAGAACTTTTCTGGATTTAATATTACAAAAAATAACTAAATATTTACTTTAATTATTTCAATTTTTTTCCACACTGTAATTAAAGACAGCTATACTTGTTAAACAGAACTCAATATATTTTTATTTAATAGTAAGTCAGATTTGAAATGGCTTTTTGGAAGTAACGGCATAAACTGGCATTTCGAATGAAAGCAAAACGTCTGGTGGAGTCACAACAGGAATTAAAGAAATGCTACGAATAGAACAATAGGTATTGGAACAAAATTACAAATAAATAAGGGTTCATGTCTATGGCGTGTTCACTGCTTGTACCACCCTTGTTGACTTAGTGGGGTAGACGGCTGCCACTATCAGTCAAGTACGGCTAATTTGTTATTTTATTTTTATATTGTTATGGATGATATATAGCTACAAATGAAATGTTATAGTAATAACATAGATAATAATATAGTAATATAGTAATAATATAGTATTAAAATATGAAACATAGAAATTATTATATAGCTGGTGCGTTGGGTAGTTGTGACGATGCATAAATAAACGACCCAGCAGTCTGGTGGCTACATTCAACATTGTGTTCTGCTGCTCGTAATAGCCTAACTGTGCATGAATTCCAGGCCGAACAATTTTCTGGTTCATGGATCGGTGCTGCCACATTTTCACATTTGGGAGTTCAGTGATCCTGTCTTAAGCTTGAACCAACCTATTTCAACGTGAAACTAACCTCCCGATGGGAAAGTTCAGTGGAGTAACTAAAGCAAACGCAGGGACGCGTCACGACTACTCCACAAGAAAAGTCAACAGAGTGAATGGCTTGACTGTTAGTACTGAAAGCTTTAGGCTAGAATGTTTATCATAACTATAGATTCCTTAAGCCCACATACACAGATAAAATACAAATATCTAAATAGGCACTCCTAGACTTAGAGAATAGCTAATTAAAATGCCTTCGATACCAAGCCAGTATTATCTCACGTGCTCCTTAAGGATCATTAATCCAATAAATTTAACTAATGTGAAATTTGGGACTCCCCAATTTAGAATCGACTGAGTAATATGGTCCTCCATTAACCATAATGTGAGTCGCTTAGCTAATGAGTCACCTTGTTTGTCTCATAAACACACTCAAGATATAAGTCTACGATTGTGAGCACTGGAGACCAGCAAATCTAGATATCCACCTCCCCCCTCTCTCCCTCTAAGAGACATATATATATATATAAAAAGATTTCACATAAACACGTGAAACAACAATCAATGATCAAACCACAATAAGAAATGGGAAAACAAGACTAAGATCTTTCAACCGTAACAAGCGGTCTTCGTCAGAGTCAAAAACCCAACTGAACACTAGATGCAGAAAACATCTGGTGAGGAGTTGAGAAGTGTGGGAGGGAAGAGTGATATTTTAAAAGGTGTCTAAATATCACTCTTCCCTCCCACACTTCTCAACTCCTCACCAGATGTTTTCTGCATCTAGTGTTCAGTTGGGTTTTTGACTCTGACGAAGACCGCTTGTTACGGTTGAAAGATCTTAGTCTTGTTTTCCCATTTCTTATTGTGGTTTGATCATTGATATATATATATATATATATATATATATATATATATATATATATATGTTGCAGAAAACCAGTATGGTGCAGATCTATAATCAAAGCAAGGCTGACTTATAAAACTGAAAAATCAATTTGCTACGATGATGTAATTGCATTAGAAGTTGTTAGTCAATCATGTGGAGTGGCGAGAATATGGAGAGGAGGTCTAGACTGAGTCAAGTACGCATGTCTAAAACAATATTTACAATGTAGCTAACAGATGGCATAATCACTTAACCCACTTACAGCGCAGTCACTTTGGGGCCCTAAAGCTACCATGAGAGCTCGAGATCATCAGAGTAGCATTCACCAAGGGCCACACGCCTTCAATTGAACTCAACATGGGAAACCCCTCCAGAACAGCAACAATAGAGACTAAAGATGTTAGCTTAAATTAACACAGGGGTTTTTTTAACAATCCGTAAAAGTAGAGTTGCACACTCTTAGCATGGACCAGAGGTGTTTGCTTAAATTGGATATATTCTCTACGGACTATATAGGTCTGTGAGGAAACTGTAATTGCTGTAATGTTATTTTATACTTTGATTAATTTCAACGTGTAATTATTAGATAATCGCATGTACTATAACACATATATTGTAAGTGTAATTACATCTATGAATAGAATATAATATAATTACATTCACATATAATTGAAAAGAGTTACAAAAGTAACTTGCTCTCAGTTAGTAAGAACTAAACTGAACAAAGCAGGGATCGAGGTCCTTTTAGCAAACTTTGCAAAGCAAGTACTAATTGAAGGGGCCAGGTTAGCTCAGTAGTTAACGTACTCGCCTCTAGACTGGTAGTCCAGGGTTCGATCTCCACCTGGCCATCGAGTTATTCACGCGGGCGGTGTGAACTAAACCCGAGTACATCGTCCCTCGGAGAGGACGTTAAGTAGTCGGTTCCGAGCCTGAACAATGTCAGATACTCATTAAAGATCTCTACTCAAAATGCACTTGAGTTAGGCAAAATTTCGGACTCCCAATGCAGAATCACCGATCAAACAAAAAGCCGTTAAACAATCGGTTTAAACAATAAAAAGTACTAATTGATCGATAGGAGGCTTAAAGCAGTGTTGCCGTTTTAGATTATTTTCATCTAAATTTGGATTATTTTGCGAATATTTAGATGATAATTTTACCCTTTAGATGATAGATGATAAATTGGATGATTTTGTAATATATTTAGATTTTTTTTAGATTATTTCAAATTAGGATATTTTATTTAAATATTTTTAATTTTTTTTTGGTAAATTGCAAGGTGGCACGTGGCAGCCCTGTTAAAATTCCCTGAGGCTCTGGCTCCTGGCTCCGACTCCGAGGCTCGTTGTGAGCAGAGTTGCCAAGTTTGAATTTGCACTTGACATTTTTGGGTGTGTTGCGAAGTTCCTTCCTATTCATTGGTAAAAAGTTCGATATATTTACTTAATCGTGCCCCTTTGATTAGTGTTATTGTGGTTATTTAATACATTTGTATTAACCCTTCAAGATGAGTACAGCTAAAAAGAAAATTAACCAAAGAAAAAGAAGATAATTTGCGAAAGCGTTGCCAAAAATTTCTCCTCTCCTTGTTTAAACAGCTCAAACAGCGGCTTCCTGAGAACATAGGTGTTTTACAGAATGTTTCTCTCTTTTCTGCTACAAACATTCTTCAACCAGTGAAGGATGTAGCAAAATATTGTGAAGTTATGAAATTCCTAAGTGCTTCTGATAATAGTGTTGCTCAGGCTGAATGCCAGCTGAGTAAGATTGATTTAGTTGATTGGACTCATAAAACTGACACTGAAGCATTATAGAACAAAGTCAGGCAATTCAAAGATTCTTCAGGAAATGGAAAGTTTCAAGAACTATTTGAATGTGCAAGAGCTGCGTTAATCCTGCCACATCCAAATGCTGATGTATATTCAAATGCTGAACGCATATTTAGTGCCATGAATCATATCAAAAGTAAAATAAGGAATAAAATGAAACTGGAATTATTGAATGCTATTCTAACTATTCAATTTGGACTGAAAAGGGTAAATAAGTGTTGCTCAACCTATCAACTTCTTTTTGAAGTACTCAGAGATATTAGTACAAAAGTGTACCGAAAAAGTGAAATATCAATTGCCAATCATCCGAGGACGAGTACATCAAATATACTTGATGTGATAAAAGAAGATGAAGAGGAGATATTTTTACATTTATAATTAAATAAGGTAACTGCTTGTGTATTGATATTTTATTGTTTTAATCAAGTTTTTTTTAGATTATTTTTTTAGATGTACGAAAATATATTTTGGATGTTTTTAGATGTTTTATAAAAGAATTTTAGATTATTTTGCAAAAAAAAAGTGGCAACACTGGCTTAAAGTGTTACTTTATATAAGTAATGATATTTTATAACATGGTACTTTCATGTTACAAATTTATGGTTTATGTTGTAATTACAATTTAAGTAAACGATGATTTAATTTTCGAAACAATCAAATAATTATTTTTATATTTTCCGTACCCTCACTTATTAAATCACGATCTAGTGAATGGAATAATTTTTCAGGTAAAATTAAGAAGGAATTAAATATATCAGAAGGCAGTGATTTAACATTACTGTTGACAAATACTTTATCTGATGTAAATATCTTGAAAAATCAGTTGCCAGAGCTATCAAAATAATTTTTTAAATATTCAGGGATCATTTAATATTGTAGGGATCACGTACTTATGAGACTATTATTTATGAAATTATTATTTTTAATAATATTAATAATTATTGATATTATTTTAAATTAAACCATCATTATTTTATTAAAAAATTTAATCTAATGTAAAATTATATTTATATTTGAGATATTTATCAAAATAATTAATAAATTAATAATTATATAACATATTTATCAAAGTTATTTCTTTATACTTAGAAATATTTCCACAAATTATTACTAAAGAATTCTATCTATGGAAGGATATTCTTTTTAACAAAATCAGGAGGTCTATGGGTTTTTTTTTTTCAATAGGTCTTTGGAGGTTGGAACTGCAGCCTTAAACTAACATAAGGGTCCTTTTACAGCCAACAAGGAAAGGAGGCCGCTTCCTGCTATTGTAAGAGTATCAAGTCTCCAGGCATAAACAATGGAGTAGCGTCAGAAGGGATGACCCGAGATAAACAACTTGACGAAAGAAAGTTGTGTCAGGGGAGCAAGACCCTGGACAAGCAGTCGAGCGTTTGTTACATGTTATAACGTGCCCTGAGATGCGCAGAGCTGCTCCTCAACCAATAACAACATACCTTCTGTAATACTTAACAACTCTGTTACGACTTCCACAAATGTCTGGTCTCTATGCCTGAGTCAAGTCTGGGCGAACTCTGGCATTTTAACCTTCATCCTTCTAGAGCGAGAGCGATTAGTTCTTCATGAATTTCACTCCTGCTTATCCTCTTAGTAGTTGCTCAGTCGAATATGGCAACATTTTTCTTCCTTAAGGCAATTCAAAATATTTTCCTTTCATAAACACCTTTCCCTGTATAAGTACTTGTTTCGTGCTTCACTAAACAGACACTTACATCATAATTATTTCACCCTTAATCCCAAAATCGGGCAAACAATTTTGAAAAAAATAATAAGTAAACAATTTTATCGGCGGTACAGTCATTTTGGTAGCAAACGGATATCATATGCCAGTAATAATTTGAAATGTCGTACGTATTTGTTTCCATATTAAAGACAATACTGCTCCTGAGGTAATTTTTTTTATGAATCTCTGGGTGATTGCTTAGCCTCTGCTCGCAGTAGACATGCGTTGTCTATTGTGACTACATCCATTGACGTGCGCCGACTGTGTCACAGATAACTCTATTGATGTTCAAAACACCAATAACCACTGTTTTAATTACACTACTCATCTAAATAGACATGACGCTGTTTTATTATAGGCATCACGAAAAGTCCGACTGCGTGGAAAATCTAACATACACCTCCACAATAGACATTTGTTAATTCTATTATACTTTGTTTTACTACTTTGAACTGCAATATTTTTATCCAACAAATCTAAAAAATATTAAATAGAAAATACACTTTATTATATGAAACTTGTAATTATACGTTTTTATTAAAGACATTTAAGGGCAATATGAGGGTGGTGCAAAAGGAGGAAGAGGGGATAAGAAACGCCGCCTACCGCTGAGGGCGTCTAATCCACTATTGCATCAAAATGTGAGAAATGTTTAACCATGAAGCTTTATTTGAGGATCCAGCTCGAGATATTTCATAACTCACTGGGAATTACTATTTCCAAATAATATACAATTTTGCAGTTTATTCAAAGCATTTTGAAGAACTTTTCTTTTAGTTGGAAGTCTGAAAGTTTATTATCATTACTTGAACATAATCAGCTCTAGGTGGTGACATAGAAGATAAATAAGATCCTCCAGATATAACAGTCTTTTGATTTTGAGGAAGTAGGTGTATAAATGTCATCCTCCCCATTGAAACTCGCTTACGTCAGTCAAGTCGGCAGGAGGGTGCATTCAACGGCTTTGCGCACTTCTCACTACCACCTGACCCTAATCTATTGATGTTACAAAAGCTAATCACCCCCTTCAATTTCAATAGAATTAAATCAATGCTAGCGACAACTACAGCTGCCTCATATGAGATGGTCTTAATCCTTCCATTATACGCAGAGTTAAGAGCCTTTGGACCTCTTCTACTTGATCTTAATATTCTTTTATTTCACATCTTTACAAGTTTTAATGCACAAATATAAATCATTGTGACAGCTCTTTTTACCTGCGAGATCCCGGTAAACATTTGCTGAACATAAAACGCTGTTATTTGCAAACCTTTCTGGCATACTGCTATAACACACTTATTAAAGTTGTACCTGTAATGGAAAGCAACACTCAAGTATTGCATTTCTTTTACTACTTCCAGTTTAACAATACTTAAATACATATTTCTCTGTTCTGCATCTCCTTTCCATTTCAAAAGTAATATCTTTTATTTGCATGGATTAAAAAATATATCATTTTTTAGATTTGAAAAAAGAAATATCATTGTTTTTACTACTCTAAAGGCGAAATTTATAAGGACTGTAAATAATTTGTACTCAAATTAATATCCAGTTGGAAAATCAAAATGTTGGCAAGTGCTCGAATTGGTTAGTAGTATTCCTCGTTAATTTTTCTATTATCCTTGATTCTACATTTTTTTTTAAAACCTTCAATATTTTATGGTACTCGTATGAATGTTCAAACCACAATAAAAAATGGACCAAAAAGACTAAGATCTTCGTCAGAGTCAGTCATACTCAGTTGGCTTTTGACTCTGTCGAAGACCGCTTGTTACGGTTGAAAGATCTTAGTCTCCCCCCCCCCCCCCCCCATTTCTATTTGTGGTTTAAACATTGATTGTTATTACACGTGTTTATTATGAAATCTTTACAGTATGTGATGATAAATATCTTACTTATTCCGTATTTGGATAAATAACATTATTTGAATATATAGTGTTTAAAGTTTACTGATGTTCCATTGACTGTATTTACAGTGAACTCAGTCAACAGTATAGATCGCTGTCACGGTTTGAAGGCATTTCTAATTCATTAGTCATATTTATGAAAGGTGCAACTCTTTCTCTTCAATCCTAAAATGGTATCTTACATGTATCCAGACTATTTTATATATTCACAATATACAGGGTGTTCCAAAATGGTGGACCCCATTCTAATACCCATATCTCGGTAACTACTTGCTGGATCATAATAAAACTAAATACATTTTATGTTGAATGGCATAAGTTTTATTGGTTAAATTTACGAAGCAAAGTACAAATATTTGTTGGTTCTATGACAGATTTTCACAAATGTTTAATATGATCGCCGACTGTGACTCTCCACACGTCGAGTCGGTATTCTTCTTCACTACTTCGACCAATCCATCTCTCTGACGAAACCTCATTGAGGTAGGCTCGTACAGTGAGCTTCCAGTAAGGTGGAGCCCCATCCTACAGAAAAATGAAACTTTCGTCTTCATTTACTATGAGTTGATCAATTAGCCAATTTTGAAGCATTTGAAGATAAACATCTCTGTTCACATTTCTTTCGAAGAAAAATGGCCCATAAACTTTTTTCTTGGATATTGCACAACACACATTAACTTTTGGTGAGTCCCTCTCATGTTCAATTGTGCCATGAGGATTTTCTTCGCTCCAAATGCGAACATTATGTTTATTAACTTTGCCACTCGTGTGAAACGTGGCATCATCACTAAAAACTAGCCGATCATCGAAATCGTCCTCTTCGAGTTTATCTTGCATTTCAATACAAAAACTTGAAACGTTTCTACACAAGCTGTGAAAATTTGGTGTCATTCCAACGAAAATTTTCAATATTATTGGCCTAAAAAATGGGGTCAACCATTTAGGAACACCCTGTATAATAATTGTTTTAGGTATTTAATAACCTACGTTCAATAGGCTCAACAAGGTGACGCACTACCTAAATCACTATTAAACCGATACCCACTTGGTTTGATACATATATTTTTGATAAAATCACTATGCAACCTACATCGATATCAAATAAATAGAAAAGCATTCACCTCTCAGAACTCAAGTGCTAGTTTTAACAGATAATGAAAGGACAAAAAAATCTGCTAAAAAACAATTTTAAATAAAATGTTAATATATGGAAATGATTACGCAATAACTAATAAAAACTACGAAGACTGCCATATGCCTTAGTCATACTCGTAAAATAACTAAACGAATGTTTACAAACACTCATTCAGCAAAGAGTGAATCGTCTGCTTATTATATAATTATTTATTATAGTTTCCTTCATAGAAATAAGCAAACACTGCTAGAGGAAAGTAAAGAAGGAAAATTATTGCATACTTAGAATAAAAACTTTCCATTACAAACAATATTTTATATTATTTTAAAATAACTTTAATTTTGATATTATTTTACGTAAAGATTCTGTATATTTATAATGATTTTATATTTAGAACTACCCTCATTGATAAGAGTGGTTCTGTACTTATAACTATGTGGAAATTATATAGTTTATACCATTCTGAAAACAGGCTCCTTCATAATAGTGCAAGATAGCTTTGCTCCTACAATTATATTATAAAATATATATAACTATATTAACTAATACAATAATATTATATTGAATACAATAATTAATTTATTGTTACCAATTTTACTAATTACGGTTTCTTGTTTGATTTATAATAAATCACAAATTTAAACAGAAACTGAACTTTAATGTTTAACCCATTATTCCCTTTGCAACTGACATACCTCTACGTAATGAGACATACCTTCAAAGTCGTTTACATTGTACAAATCACACAACCACATATTCTCCGAACGACTAATATTACAATTTAATTCTAACATCATGTCCACACAACAACAAAAAAACTTGTATAAAACTTAATTAATAATAAGTATTCATTAGTTGTGCTGTCAGTTACTATATGGTATAAACTTATTATGAAGGAAACCTTCATACAAACAAGTATTACAAATAAAGCAATGCGTCTCGAACATTAGTGTCTTTTTCAGATATTGAAACATAAATAAATTCTTGAAAGCAATTAACAATCGTCACTGAATAGATTAATTGCTCTTATGTTTGTATTTATCTGAAGAAACAATCACAGGTTTAGTCACTTTAAAAACTTCTGATGTAACTCAAAGACTTTTAGTTAATTTATTATATGTTTATATTTTTCAAAAATAATAAGCAAAAGGAATTGTGATACTATTAACTGTTCAAACTCTACTCAACATATAAATCATTATTCAGATGATAACTTGAATTTATTTTGTAATAACTATTAGGAATTTGGTAGATAACTCAGACTTACATTCCTCTTGGATTTGTAATGAAAGGTATGACCTGGTTGCAAATGAAGACAGGAATAACAAGGACGAAAAGGGACTCTTGCTGAAACGAATATGAGAAAAGTCTTTGACGGGTTCAACATCGTTGAAACATTGTAAACTACTGTGTTATCCCATAAAGGAAATATTGTTCCCTCGTGGTATGGTCCCCACATTGATACACCTATAGGCTCCCGCGAAAGAGTAATACAGTTTATTAAATGCCCAGTAATTATGGTATGGAAGAGGGGGGGGGGGGGGGAGTGGTGAAATAAAATTTACATAGATAGGTAGTATAGAATTGTGGGCCAAGAACACTACCTTGATGGACGTGCCAGTGCATTTGTGAAATTAGTGATTTAGTGCTATCAATATGGAGAGAAGCGTCCAGAGAGAAAGGATTAGTTAACTCAACAAGCCATCCAAGCAAATCAAAGCAGCCTTGTTTATATAACAAGACCCTGCACTAGACCAACAAGAAATGTATTGCTTAATACATTATTATGTATTGGTCATACATAATGACCTCTTGTCATTTCCAAGCCAACATTGCTATTGACCTTTAGCAATATTCTTGAGTTAATGAAAATAATAATGATTATCATTAATTTAATTCAATTCACGAATAATGATAAATAAAAAGAAATAAATTTTAATTATTTTATTACATAACATCTTGGAACGTATTGTCATTTCAGTTTAATTAAGAAAAAAACATTTATAAAGTTAAAATTTTAAATTCGATCAAAATATTACCAACATTATTTCCAGGTAAAAATATAAAATGATAACTGCCTGATTAGTAATGCGATGAACTGATGGCAATACGTTGATTAGTTTATCAAATCAACCATTAGAAATCCGTGAGATGTAGATAAGAATGTTATTGAATATAACTTCTCTTTTGCCTGGATGATAAGGGCACTATAGTTAAATGTTTACAGTTAAATAGCTACCATGACCTGAAAGATAAGGTCATTTGGAGCTAAAACATTACTGGCAGCGTACAATTCACTAGTAGTACCTCACTTGAACAAGCAAAAAGGTGATAAAGATGAACATGAGGTGCACAAATAAAATCACACGGAGAAAACACAGAAGAAAATGCAGAACGCAACTACTATTTATTTCAACATCCGTCGTCATCAAGAGGGTGAAGTGAGCCACTCAGAAGGCAAGCTAAAATTGACTGCTTTCTTACAAGATGCATAATAATATATCAACGCCTAACCAACAATGAGAAATGGGACAATGAACTTTCAGCCAAAACAACTGATCATCAGAGTCACACTCTCAGTTCGATTGTAACTATGACGAAACCGCTTGTTTTGGTTGAAATATCTTAGTCGAATTTCTAAATTTCTTTCTGAAGTTTAGACACTGATTTCTGTTTCACGTTCTTGCTATGAAATTTCGTTATGTATATATATATATATATACATATATAGGAGTAGTAGTTTGCTTCTCAACGCGAGTACTTCGCACTTCTTCCCGATGACGACGGATGTCGAAATATCGAAGTGAGTTCTGTAGTGTCTTTCTGTGTTCTTTTCTATGTGTTAAAGTGTATATATATATATATATATAAAGTTCAAAGTACAAAAGGAATATAGAGAAATTAAAAGCACACATTTACAGTCTCTAATTATCGGTTTCAACCGATGCTTTTAATTTCTCTATGTATCTTTTTGTACATTAGCTATATTTGTTCGTTTCGGATCGTATTTCCATCGTATATATATATTTTTCCTTTTTCGAACACATATATTTAACACTATTCTATTTTTTATCGAGGTTTGGTCCAGCATCAAACAGTAAAACATTATAACACCAAACTTACCTGATACCTGTTTCCTAACAAGTTTCTCCATTTTCCTAAATAACACTCTCGTTATTTCATCCACACAGTCAAGTATATTTTCTAAAATCGACATATTTCAAATGCTCACCATTCGTCTTCATTATTTCTTTAAAGATAAAACACCATAAACTAAAATTTTTGAAGTCATACTAATTCAAAAACTGAAAACACATTTAAATATTCAGACTGAAAATAGTAACAACATTTTGAAACTATTTCAGTGCAGATAGTCACTGAAACAGCGAGGCCACTCCACAGGATTAACGAACGCCTTATACCCTTACCCTTCTCTGTCTTCACTTTGACTATATAAACCAGAAAATTCATCCAAGAAGTTATTCATTTCTTCTTATTATGTTATTCAAATGGTGAGCATTTGAAACATGTCAACTATAGGAAATACACTTGACTGTGTAGACGAAGTAACGAGGGAAATTTAGGAAAATTGAGAAGCTTGTCAAGAAACAGGTATCAGCTAAGTTTGGTGTTATTTTCAATAATGTATATCTTAAAGGACTACTACCAAAATTTACAAACATATACATATAAATTGGGAGTAACTTAGGAGTAACAATAAAGAGAAATTTAGTAATAAAATTCTTTGTAGGAATACTGAAGAGGAAATAATATAAGGAACATTGAACAGTGACAGTAACCAAGACAGCTACACGGAGATTTATCATACTTTCCCCAAGGTTTTTGAATCTTGCAGGAATGTTTGAACATACTTTAAGTAAAAAACAATCGCAATATATTTCAAGAAAACAGAAGAATAAGCAGATGTAGAAAAACATTACACTAGAAGTGTAATCCGTAATTGCAGATCAATCTCCAGAGTCAGTTTAATAATAAATAAATATTAAACGAGAGTGAGGATTAAGTATATCGAAAAAACATATAGTTCCCATTTCAAGTAGAAGAAATAGGGAACACTGTGCGGAATTTATTAGGACATATATTGCCTACGGCATATTCAAAAAGTCTCTAATCACACTACCACTCGATATACATGGAAAGAAATAAACGATTAAATTGATACGACACCTAAAACTGAGTTTTAACAGAGAAATTATATACTGCTTCTATGTATATCAACTACTGAACGAGAAGCTAATCCACATCAAAAAGGAAGTTCCAAAGAATATCCTAATATTAAAACTCTCATGACAAACAGTTAAAATAGAAAGGTATCCATCCGTTCCTGAAATAAATTTACTCATTTGAACATGTTGGATCCATATATAATCATACACCTCTGTAGCTCTATAATATGTATCAGACATAACAGACAACTAACTTTATCACATAACAGACAATAGGAAAAAACTTTATCACGGAGGATCAACTAACTTTCAATTAACTTTAGGGTAATACTTAATCTGAGACATAATTTCGTAATATATATACACTAAACACTGAGGTATCACCAATTAATGCAATATCAGGTCGTTTATCAAGGACACTACTGAATTTCTCGTCAAATATAGTCACGAAAATAATAAACAATGATTGATGTAACCAATTTTTTATCATGCACTAAACAATAAAATACATTTATCAAATACATTCTATATGTTTTTCTTGTAAACGAAAGCAAAATAAATTGCATTCATAATACGCAATAATTTCATATAAAACGGGAAAATAGAATAATAGTTCTATCAAGATAATGGAAGAGCTGACTGTTAATAGTACGTAACGCCAAAAAGACCTAGATAAGTGACTTATACTTCAGCTAATACAAAAAATAAATTAAACCAATATTAAATAAGTATCTCTGATTTAAATAAATAATAATAATTGAATAAATTAAGTGATATCAAAGTTGAGTTAAAAAAGGTGAGGAAAACTACAATTTAGAAGCTGAACATTTTTAAAAAATGTTGCATTATGTCAATAAGTAAAAATGTCATGCAATTCAGATTTTCTGTCACTATATTCCTCAGTTCAAACAGTGGAAAGCCCAAACAGTATATTTATTTATTTAACTTTAACTTTAGTGGAAATAAAAAGAACAATAAAACTTATGATATTAAGAACCAACTTTCATGAATTTCTAAATACTTACAAAACAAGTTATGATCATTAAAACATCAATTAATATTGCATTTTTTTACGGCACTCGATCGATCATAATCCACTCACTCTATAGATAGAGAAGATATTTTTAAAGGAAACAAAGGAAAAATTAAAAATTACTTGAATATACTGATTAAGTAAATATACAGAACAAAAATGCCTTATGCTACTTACATTCGATACTTATTATCCCTCATAAGCTCATATTCTTCCATAACAATGCTCCCCATTTCGATGTATTTAGTTCACATAAAATAACAGTTTCATATAATGTTCACAGTTTAAAGTCAATAAAAAAAAATCATCTACATTTCGTCTCAGTCTTCATATGATTATACTCCATCTATCATAAGATGATAAAGCACCACAATTAAATAGACTACATTCAGAAAGAATTCATTAAATAAATTTTAATGCAATACAGTTACTGAAACGGAATTGAATCACTTGACAGTTTGCCACTACTACAAATATGGTGCAAATTCTACAGGGTGTGTTTTTCCCCACACAAAAAACCCTAAATATATATAATTGTTTTTCATTTCAATTGTAATAAAACAACTCTGTATAAACTAAATCCTGTTACTTTTGCCTTGATTTATAAAGTATGGAGTAAGTAATTGACATTAGTGGTTACATTGAGGGAGTGTATAACTGTTACTATCGAAGTTTAATGTTGGGTTTGTTGTTTACTTGTAGGTTATACTTCTATAATGTATGTGTACATTTCATTTGCTTAAATATTATTGAAAGAAATATCGTGAATAATAAATATTCATTTGTAGGTCTAGAAGTGAACTTAAATCTAACGATAATAATACCAGTGATTCGGAAACTCCGTCAGACTCTTTTTCAACCGAAGGCACTGGAGTTGATTCTTCTCAAACCGACCAGTATGAACTATCCGCCTGTGAAGAATTTAAGGAACCCTTACCACCGAGCCCTATACCAGAAAGTGATTCACAGTTAGATTCTCAGGCAAAATTGGAAGATAGAGGATCTGAGACGATCGATGATAAAATAGTTGTTAATTCAAAGTCGGAAAGGGAAGGAAATTGTTACTGGTAAGAGTATTCCTTCTTCCCTTATATGGTTAAGAAGTATGTAGCTTTTATCTAGTTAGTAGTTTATTTGTATTATATTTAGTGTTGTATGTGAAATCTGCTAAAAAATCTTTAATAATCAATAAACTTGTTAGGTTGTATTTACAATAACTAAAGCACCAAAATCGTTTCGGCTATTTCTCTTATTTAGAATTTGTTGGGCTAATATGTGAGTTACTTAATGATGATTAAGTAATTAATTATTAATAACCATTGATAATGGTTGTTGGCAGTACAGTTTAGTATTATAGTATTATTATAATGTTTTTGTGAATGTTACAATTTCTTTTAAATAACAATATAATTGATATATTAATTTAAAAGTAAGTGGGCACTTTATATATTGAACTATACTGATCTCATTGGATCCAAAGCAGGAACATTGTATTATTAGTGATTGGGAAGAGGAATTCAGCTAACTCCATATTTACGTAACGCAAATTTTTATATTAGAAGACGTCAAAGTTAAAGCCGTTAGAATTTGTTTGCGTAAATCTTTTGTTTTATACATTTTGGTGTTATTCATGCACTTTTTGGAAAACTTTATGTCAATATGGTAAGTGACTACTCATTAAACGGCTTTTAGTTTCATATGGCATATGTAGCGTTTGTAAAAGAACTGAGAGCAGTTTGTTTTTAATAGGAGTACCAACGACTACAGTTGTTACGTAGTGCGATGTTATGACGTAGCTCAGTGTTAAAAAGAATCGAGCCCACATGGATGCACATAGGTCATCGTGTGATTGTATAAAGCAAATCACCTTCTTATGCGAGGGTTCTCGATACCAATGTATATGTATTTGAAATACAAATGTGTTGAATTTGTATTTATAGCAGTTTGTTTTCAGTGGCAAGGAGAGAAATCTCAACCTGATTGAGCTTCTTTGTGCCAGTTGCAGCAGATGGTTTCATGAGTCTTGTATAGGCTATCAGTTTGGAAAATTGGTTCCTTTCCTCATGAATTATGTGTTTGTGTGTAAAAACTGTTCTACTACCGGACTTGAAAGCTTCAAGAAGTGCCCAGCCCGTGAGTTCAAGTCCTGTTTTTTACTTTATCTGTCATAATTGGTGGTGTGATAAAATAAGAGAAATCCAAATAGTTTATGTCCAAAGAAAGTGGACCATAACAATGGATTATAGCTATACCCTGGAATTAATGTTTTTGACATGAATAACAGAAATGAACTCAAATGATTTGTACTCAAAAAACTGAACTATTGTAATTTATTACTAATTTTACAATTATAAAATTTACCGGAACTTTATAACAAGAAAAATGAAGAGAGATTCTTGTTAAAATATTCTGCATTTAATTTACAAAAGCCCATTGCCGTTCTAAGCCTAAGAGGGCTTGTGTTATTCCACATACTTTAAAACTACTTTTTTCCCTAGTGCTCACAGTTTGGACTCTGTTATTAAGGAGTTTTTTTTCTTCTTTTTGTTCTTCTCCTTCTGCTTCTTCAATCTTCATTGAACTGACATCCATTTCCTACCGACAACCTCTTAACCTTAGATGCGTGTTTTCCCTTTTTCTCTATTTGTCTATGTCTCCTTGAGGTTAGAGGTAAGGCATCAGTGTGGGCATCGGTATTGTCATACTTGCATCACAATCAATCATGATTCCCATTATAGTTACAGATGTTTCTAACATTTATAGCTACCCGATAAATGCCAAGACCGTATTTATTAAAACTGTATCTACCGACCAGACTACAGTGTGATGGATTTTATGTAGGTTTGACTTATGTAGTTTTAACTGAGCCTGTGTATGAATGGTCATGGGGATTCTGTTGATCAGCACAGCAATATCTGTTACAATCAAACCAACCCAAAAAAACAGAAATCGTCGAAAAACGTTTAAAAAATTGCTTTGGGGACCTCAAAACATGTAAATCTGTGAAAATCTCGATATCGATTTTTCATGTTCCCTACTTCAAGTAAAGTAAAAAACCGACACACAGAGTAACTATCGGGAAGCCAATGCTTCAAATGTCTGGGCTTCGGAGATGTGATTACGTCATGAAGACAGAATAATCGCATATGTGTATATTGTATTGGACTGTAGAACTCAAAGGGTGTAATAGAATAGGGGCAGAAAAATGTTTCAATTGCAAAAAATAAGGCACAGCAATGAAGGCCACGCGCACTGCAAGGAACACCCAGTTAGAATATGAGAAATAAGGGCTAACCAAACCCATTATGGATAATTTAATAACTGTTTAGAATCACTTTAACTCTTCTCTTCTGGTTTCTTTTTTTCTTTTGTCGCTTGGTATCAGCCTTCATTGCTCTAGCGGACCTACTATTTCCTAGTCGCTATCAGTCCTCCGAGCGGGCTAGTTCTTCTCCTGATGAAGACGAGAGTAGAAATATAGAAATGAATTGTGTCATTTCTTTCTGTGTATTCTTATTTTGAGCAATTGCCTTGCAGCTTTGATGAAGATCGTCACTTGATTGAAAGATCAACAAATTGAACAAATTGCAAACAAATGTATAATTAATATATCTTCAAGTAACAAAAATGGATAAAGTGTTCTGTAAGAATACTTGTATCAGTAACAGATACATATCAAAATGTATAACTTTCAGAATTTCTCTAAAGCCGTTTGTTTTTCAAATATTTTAATCTGAATATTTTGCTGTCACTTTTATATATATTTTACTTATAAATATTACATATTTAGATGAAGGCATGATCTCAAAAATCATCGACATAGAACTCTTCAAAACTTAATTAACTATCCTATTTCCTTTATTAGTAACAGAGAGTACAAACAGTTCGGCAGATTAAAATGATAGGAAATAGTTCAAAATTTGTTATAAAAAAACTTCATATTCACGCATTATTACATTAAGGAAGATACATTTCCAAGTAGCATTGTTAATGTTATTTCAGAATATAGATTGTAATGAGGGTTTATATCTAAAACATAGAGATACATAACTTATTATATAAGTTAGAATATTATTGGACTTTGGTAGGAATTACTGTAATGATTCATCCATGTTTAAATTAATTCCATTATTAATTGATAAACTTAATTAAAATAATGTCATCATGTTTAAATTAAAGTTTTAGTTATGTAATACAGTATGTTTTCTTTTTTAGTTTTCCCTCAGATATGCGTGACAGCTATTGCAAATCTTATGCAGACGTCTGTCAAAGATGGAACCCCAAAAACTAAGTTCAGCAGAGATAAAGAAATTATTCCTTTTATTGAACAATACTGGGAGGGAGTTACAACTTTTGCAAAAAGAGTGAAGCAGACTATGTACTCTTCTGTAAGTTCAACAGTAATTATGCATTGATTTAAACCTCATCCTTTATTAAGTAGATGTCCTTTACATTGTAAACACAAAGTTTAACAGGTATAACAAATGACTTTTTCAAGCATATATTGTTAACTCTTCTTGTGTCATCAACTGTTATGATGGGTGAAAGAGAAGCATCCTTTTTGCGTTTTGGAAGGCGTTGTTTGAAATACCTTTTATTTTCCCAACATTATTAAATATAAACACTTTATATACTACGAGTATACACCTTTAAATTGTTTATAAACATTTAACTTGTTTTCATTTCAATATTCTTGTGTAATGATTTTAGGATGCATTAGGTTGTTGTTGAGTAAGTACAGTACTTAATCATTAGACATTCCAGATAAATTGGTAACTGCCTCCATAGACCGATTGAAAGCCTGTCACTCGTCGATCAACTAAAAAAGGAAATATGGTGTGGCCCTGGTACAATGGTTTATAATCACCAGTCAGAGCTCTTTGGTTCTAGGACCTTCAGAAGAGCATGAGGAACACATGGGTAGAAATCCTAATCGCTAACATCACTAGCAAAAGCTAACTAGTTCTGGTACTTTTAAAGAGGAGGAGGAGCTCAAATTTGTTATTCTCGTTCTTCCTCCAAAGAGGAAGAGAAACAGATATGTCAACGCCTCTGGTTACAGTACTCAATCACCAGTAAGAGAAAATTGGTTGTGATTCCTCCAAAGAGGAGGAGGAGTACATATAGCAAGCCTCTAGTTACAATCCTCTATCGCTAACGTCACTAGCAAGAGTGCATTGGTTGTGGTTCCTCCAGAGAGGAGAAGAAACACATATGGCAACGCTTTTGGGTAAAATGCTCCTTGACGAGCGAGAGCTTATAGGTCCTGGTACTTTTAAGAGAGTATTCGGGACATATAAGGCGTATATTTAGTTATGGTGACAACATTGCAAAATTACTAGCGTGTGGTCAGTGATATTGATACTTTTATAAGGAGAGAATTGTCATAAATATATGGCAATATCTCTGCATATAGTGATTCCATCGCAAAATCATCAGAAAGAGGCTACTGGCCCTAGTGCTTCTAAAAGGGGAGCAAATGCTCGTATATCAACACCTCTGGTTGCAATATTTATCGCCAAGATCACCTGCCAGACTTTAATACCTCCTGATACCTTAAAATGAGCAGCAGAAGTGCTTATTCTGGTTGAAATTCTCTTTACCAACGAATGGTTAATATGTCTAGTACTTCCAAAAGCACAAGAGAAGCAAGCCTATATGGTTGTGCCTCTGGTTACAGATCATTGAAAGCTCCATTAACAATCGTCAGGAAGGCTCCTCAAGCACAAGACTCCTTTTATGGAGAGTGCTATGGCAGTTCCCTGAATACGCTGCTTTATTCTTTATTTTATGATTCTTTTAAAATGGATTTCTCTAAGATTTAATTATTGTGAAAATGTTTTGTACAATGCAGTTTATTGGCTGTGCATTTATTTATAGAACTGATTTGTATGGAAAAAAATCTGGAGCGGCCTTCATTCAATTTTACTATAAGTAAACTTAATATCAAACTTCTTTGACTTATAATAGATATAATTCCATTTAGCCATAATATAAATGTCTACATGGGAGTGGTTTATTGGTCTTTCATTCCTGGAGGTAGTACAGATAGTGATTGATCCACTTATAAATATATATGCTTCTGAGGTAAAATGGATAAACAAACAAAAGTGTCCACACAAATGAACTTTTATTCAACAACAACAACGCGTTTCGAATACTTTGTGTTCATCATCAGGAAGACACTATAATATATAATCAGAATGAGTAAATACCGCACAATTACGGATTCCACAACCAATTATATATATGCTTATTTTTGTATACCACACCATTGATGCATTTAATATCATTAATATAACTGCAGCAGTAATAACATTTCCGAAAAGCGAAAATGTAAATTTGTGATACGAAATAATCTCTTATAGGAGAAAACTACTTTTGTTCAACAGCCAGTAGATCTCTGGCATAGTTTATCTGACCTCTTTCTAAAATGAAGATTTAAGACAAAGTTTTCCATTTAAAACTTGAAAATATTCCTATTTGATCGGAAAAATGTTAGAAACATATAAGCAAAAATGTTTTAAATAATTATTATTTTAAGTTGTAGGATAATTAATTTTATTATTTTTGAAAGAATGTATTCAATTTTGAATTATGCTATACATTTTTGATTTTTTATAAAATGTTATACTGGCAATTTTATGGCATGCTAGTGTTTTTTAAAAAAATCACTTCTCTTTCCCTTTGTCAAAAATCATAAAAATTCAATTTACTCTGAGTGAAATTACTCTTATCTTCCACATTAAGTTCTATTTTTAGGTATAGTTTCATTTGGATCCGTTAAACGATATAGCTTGTATCGCACTCACAAACTGTCAAATTGAATCATAAGTCAAAGTTTTTACATTTTATTGAAAAACAAATATTTACTTTATCTTTTTCCTGCGTGCTGTACTCTGTTATAAGCTTCCTATAATAATATATTGGTAATTAGCAAGTTTGGCATACTTAAATCAAATTTAAAACCGGCTTTTCAGTATAATTTAAAACTTTTATAGTTGAAGTTTGATATTTTTGAAAATAATAGAAATGAACTATTAGACTAGAATAGTAAAAAAACTGGTTATTTGCCAATAACATAGTAGGAAAGAGTCTATTCGTCACGCTTTAATATTACCCAAAGTTAATATGATTCATAAATACAAAAAACTCTACGTCTGATATTCAGTTTGGTTCAAGGGTGCAACATATAGATTGAGTTAAGCACTCTTTGAAGCAAATCCTTCATACCATGGGAAACATTAGAAAGTATATGTTTGATTGGCGTTGACTTTTTACATGTAAGAATTTTATTCTTTTACATCTCATATTAAGATTAAATTATTTAAAAATTGTCATTAAACTTGTAAAGAATAATTTTATTTCAATGGATTTACTTAAAAAATTTCTAAGTCAATGTAAATAAATGTGAACAAGTACGACAAGAATAGCAAGTAAACCATCAGTCCAGGATTAATATTCAGTTTTTATGTCTGTATTGCTCTTACAGTAATTGAAATTTCCTGAATTTTTTTATAAATTGTTAATTTACTGTTCAGTTTTTTTAGCGAAAACTCATAGTTTTTTAATGATCCATTTAGCATCAAAAAAATATTTTTTTAAAAGAAAAAACGTACGATAACAGACCTTTAGTTTATGTAATTTTGAAAAAAAATTGTTCCATCTCATCTTCCACATTAAGTTCTATTTTTAGGTATAGTTTCATTTTGATCCGTTAAACGGTATAGCTTTGTATCGCTCTCACAAACTGTCAAATTGAATTATAAGTAAAAGTTTTTACATTTTATTGAAAAACATATATTTCCTGTTGTTTTAAAAATCTGAGGATATTTTTCGTTTATTACTTTTGTAGCCTTAAAGATAATGCCAAAATTTCAAGACTCTAGAATTAGTAGTTTAGGAGAAAAAAAAATATTCTATAAACAGGTTTCTGGCAAAAAAAAAGTGACTTTCCCATCATGCATAATAGCTCCCAAACAATAGGGTACATGTACGCTATGACGCACATCTTTGTGTGAAATATCAATTTGATACATCAAAGATTCTGGACCGTAGCGTTGCCACAAACTTTGGATATATACTCACCCTCCTACCCACACACAGAAATCATGGAAAAAACTTCATAAAACTATTTCTGGGACCAGAAAACATGTAATCCCGTCAAAATCTCGAGATCGATTTTTTTCACGATCACTATATTTTACCAATAGTAAAGTAATAAACATATTTTGTAACAATAACAGTGATTATGTAAGTTTTTCCTATAATATCAATAAATTATGATGTATTGGTTGAAAGAGGATAAGTGTGAATTATTCAGTTTTTACTTTACTATAAGTAAAGTATAGTGATCGTGAAAAAATTCGATCTCGAGATTTTGACGGAATTACATGTTTTCAGGTCCCAGAAGTCGTTTTATGACGTTTTTACGATGATGTCTGTGTGTGTGTGGGTGGGTGGGTGGGTGAGTGTGTTAGCATTGCTTGTTACCACGCTACGGTCCAGAATCTTTGATGGATCAAGTTGATATTTTACACAAAAATGGGCCTCATAAAGACGAAGATCCCTATTGTTTGAGAAGAATTATGCATGATGGGAAAGTCACTTTTTTTGCCAAAAACCGTTTTTTTTCAAACATTTTTTTCTCCTAAACTGATAACCCTAAAGTTTTGAAATTTTGACATTATCTTTGAGGTTACAAATGGAACAAACAAAAAATATATTCAGAATTTTAAATCAACAGGAAATATTTTTTTTTTCAATAAAATGTACAAATTTTGACTTATAATTCAATCTCAAACCTTGTGAGAGCGATACAAGCCATACTGTTTGACGGACAAGAATGAAACTATGCCAATAAATAGAACATTATGTGTAGAATGAATTGAGATATTTTTTTTCAAAATTGCATTCGCTAAAGGGGCGTTACAGTACGATTTGTGTTTTCAGAAAATGTTTTTTTGACGCTAAACGGTTCGTTAAAAAATAATGAAAATTTGACCAAAAATGGAACAAAAAATTAGCAATTCATAAAAAAAAATCATGAAGTTTCAATTACGGGAAAGAGCAATAACGATATAAAAACTCTTCGTTTATCCTAGACTAAGAGATCACCTGCTATACTTGTCGAATTATTTATATTTTCTTACATTGTTTACATTGACTTAGAAATTTTTTGAGCGAATCCACTGAGATAAAATTGATGTTTCTAATGGCAAAATGAAAATATATTATTGACTTATAAGAGATGTAAGAGGAATAATATTGTGCAGGTAAATGATAACACTCATTAAAAAAAAATTCGTATATATGTTATTTGACAAAGGGGAAGGAAAATGATCTTATTAAATACTAAGAAGCCATAAAATTCCCAGTATAATAATTCTGTTAAAAACCAAAAATGTAAAAGATAATTCAAAATATAAATCTTTCGTTTAGAGATTAATAACTGTAATTAACGTACATCTTTAATTAACAAATCACCTTAAAACAACATTTTCTTCGCTGTTTAAGATGTTTTTCAGAGAAAAAAAGGGTATTTTACTGTTTTAAATTTGAAAATTTTACATTAATATTCAATGTAGAAGGATGTCAAGTAAACGATGTAAGAAATCTACTGGCTATTTGAACAATAGCCATGTTCTCTTGTAGGATAATATTTCGTTTCAAGAAATGTTCACATTGGTTTTTCAAAAATGTTATTACTGCTGTAGTTATACTAATGAAATTATTTGCAAATAATAAATTATTTGTGATGTACAAAAATAAGCTTATAAATTGATATGTCCTTTAATCATTATCTGTACTACCTCACGAATGCAATGCTAATAATTATATCCCATTTAGATATTTATGTTATGGTTAAATGAGACGTTATGTTTTATATACTCAAGAAATTTGACATTGAGTTACTTATAGTAAAGTAGAGTGTAGGCCACTCCAGATTTTTTAGTATTGTTCATTTATGTTTTAAACTATAAGATCAAAATGAGATTTGAAAATATGTTTGAAAATTGAGATTATGTTGTTTGTGTTGAGGTGGTCCGAGCTCTGGTAAAGGAGACGAATACTCTGTTTCACAGCGAAGACTCGAATGTGGATGGGCAAATGTATTCCCTAATCCAGGCGGACTTGCAACTCATTAAGCCCAACTATGAGGCTATGATCAAGGCGGGTCAGCTAAAGGTCACCGAAATGGGCATCCAGCATGGTAAACATGCCTTGAAGCATGGTAATCTCTCTTTGCACTTCTCTTAGTGTTAACACGCTTGCTGCAATTAACTGTCTGCACTGCTGCTTACCTCTGCTTCCGTTGCAACTGCCATTATAATGCAGTGGTACCTCGGAATTATTCGAAAGTTAATCAATTTTTTTTGTTGATATTGTGAGGGCCTAGAACTCAGGAAATGCTGAATTTGGGTTAATTCCCTTCCTGCTCTGACCTCTTTGATTATTTAAAGGTACATACTGAATCTAAAGTTCATTACTAGTTACTTGTGAATATAGGACATAATAAGTAGGAAAACTAGCACCTTTGCAGATTCAGAAGTTAGTCATTCGCTCCTTGAACAGCAAATAACATCTAAGACCTGTAAGTAACAGCGATGACCAAATAAAAGTCGTGGTTCGGAAACCAAAGTAATTACGCAAACCGAAACATTTGTTCCTTGCATAGTTAGTTTGTGAAAGTTATTTCTTTAGAATGAAGACACTCGTTTACCGAGGTACCACTGTATCGAATATAAATAGTTTATTAATTTAACATTTAATTATTACTATGTCAATTTTAACACTGCTTATTAATAAATATCTGGTATTATTTACTATTATTTTCACTAACCTATATGTATACATATGTATATTGTAAACAAGAAAACGATCCAAAAGGACAACAAACGTTTAACGGTGAATCATAAACGCAGAACTAAGGAACAAACACACTTACTGTCTCTAATTTTCGGTTGAACCGTCATCAGGATAGTTGAGATAGGGACACGAAGAGCACTTGTGAAGCGACGGTTGGAGACGGTTCCTTAGTTCTGTGTTTGTGATTCACCGTGAAACGTATATATGTATATATTGGTATATTTAGGAAGCAGTCCTTTATTTAAGCAGGTTCGAATAAATATTACGCCATATTACCATAACGAAGACGCAAGATTATTCTGGTCCCTTGAAAAGTACACGAAGAAGCTAATTAATCATATCTATGTATATATGGTATATAATATATCTCGCACATGGTATTCAAGATAAAAAGATTTCATATAAACACGTGAAATAATAATCAATGGTCAAACCACAATATGAAATTGGAAAAGAAGACTAAGATCTTTCAACAGTAGCAAGCGGTCTTCGTCAGAGTCAAAAACCCAACTGACGAAGACCGCTTGTTACAGTTGAAAGATCTTAGTCTTCTTTTTCCATTTCATATTGTGGTTTGATGATATATACATATATTATATTGAAATCTACATGAGGGGTCTGGTTCTAATATCTGATTGGTTGATGCAGAACCAAATAATCTTGACTCATTTTTTTGCGTGCTGTTTTAAGAGTTGAGGGCTTCTAGCTCTGATCGAAGAACCGCTGTACGTGACTTCGTAACTAGAAGCCTTAATTTACGTATTCAAGAACTTCAATTAAGGATTTCACCATATAATTTAAATTAAGGACTCTCTAATCAGTAGTTATTTTATAATTGATCACTTGTAATAATTAATAATTAGTTTTTTTAATTCATTTATATTTTTAATTTTTCAGTAATTATTGGAGCTGACAAGATTTATATGTTTTTTATTTTTTGTTTACTTAAGGTATATCATGATTCCGCAAGTCATTACTAGGTATTTTTTTTATGTGATTTATGTAATATGAGTGATAGTAAACGGCTTTGAATTTGTTATTTGCTTAAAATATGTGTCAAAATAATATTGTTATTTTGTTTTGGAACTGTTAATATCTGTATGTTAAAAAATGAAGTATTGACTATTTGTTTAAACAAGTAGTAAACCTTGAAATATTTGGTGACATGGTTGTCTGCAAAAAGTTCTTTGTAATTTAATTGTATGCAAAAGATAAATGACTGTAGTTTAATAGTCACATAATCAAATCACTGGGCTGTTATCATGTTTTAATGTTTTTTATATTCTTAAGTTAGAATTTTATTTTGTTTGATAAACACTCGTTTTAGTTATACCGAGCAAACTTAGACAAAAACACTTTCGTTCTGAGGTTTTTTTTTGGTGATATTTAACTGTGAGATAGTTTTTTCGCTTGGGAAACTGCTTATTTTCCCCGGTAACATGAAAATCGCAGATTTTCTAATGTTCACTTAAAATTGCATCAGAATACAACTAGTAAAATGAAAATTTATCATATTTGTATAGATATCTTTAATTATGTGTTAATGTATTAGTTGTAATTAAATTTTTATATTGTAACCATCTAAGTGTAATTGATAATATAAAGGGTAATAAAGATAAAGGGTAATAGATGATATATTGACTTCTTTATAGATGGTAAAATATATTCTTTATAGAATAGATGGTAAAAAAAGGCTTCTTTTCTTTCCTACGTGCTTCTTTAACAATGCAGCTATTATTCAGTAATTGTTTAAGTTGATTTCTGTTATATATCATTAATACATTCAACTTTATAACAAGAAATTTACTATATGATAGGTAAAATTTAACTTAAATTCATCAACTCAAGTTCATCTTATTCTTACATTCCTTTTACTTTGACTAAATATTTTGTTTAAATGCCTTTGAAATACTTTTATTTTTGTATAGCATGCTATTAGTTTAATTCATATATTTTAATTCATATATGTATTTAAATTAAGGGTATTTGTTGCAAATTACTGTAGCCATGTTGAATATACGGGTTACGGTTAAATTTGGTTTACGGTTACGGTTAGATCTCTGAAACTAAGCAACATTGGATGTGATTATCATTTGGATGGGTAACATCACGTGTTGTTGAAGACTTGAGTAATGTGACTCGCACATGATTGAAATGAGTGTCGTACTAAAAACTAGATGCACCATCGCCCATTTGTGGAGTCTGAAAATCATTGTCTCCGTAAGGCTGGGCTTTGGGAAAAAATTAAGAGTATTTGCATCTGACTATCAAGTCCTTTCGTTCTTGCAGTCAGATATCTCTCCCATCTCGTAGTCCTATTTGATCTAGTTTTTATTTATTTTTTTTTTTTTTAATACAAGAGTACGTGGCTCGTTGTAAAATCTTACCGATGGATATACCTGTTTAATTATTCAATGAGTGGATGTTAGCCATGTATTTTGGCCTGGAATGATGCTTCTACGCATGTTTTAGTCTAGTTATGATAATTTTGAATATTCAAAAAATAAAAACATGCATCAATATAAATGGTTATTTCACTATGATATCTACGCTATATCTAACGGTATGCCTCTTTTTTTTGGTACCTAAAACATTAAATGTAGTAGCGGAATAGTGATAGTAATTATAGTGAATTAATATTATACTTAGATGTGTAAACTTTTATTGCCGTTACACTCTTTTTTCAGTGTACTACACTATTATCATAAAATTTTTGTTTAGGTAGTTATTTAGATGTTATTTTTTAAGTTTCAATAGTAAATTGAAAAATCAATTTCCAAATTCTGAATTATTAAAGTATCCAGGAATTTAATTTTAATCACGTAATAATTTTTTAAGCAATTTCAGGTATAAGAGAAAAAAACTATTGTTAATTTTTTTTTGTTTTATTTACTTTTCATCATGAAATAAATCAATTTTAAATGTGTTATATATTTATATTTTGAAGTTAGTGTAAAACATCTAAAAGTGGGAGTCTTTAGTGTAATAGGAAATGGATGTATGTTGACAGACTGTTATACAAAGCTGCTACAAGTGGGGGACTGAATTATGAATGTATTCCTCCCATGCTATGCATTAAAAATTGAATTGTGTACAAAATTGTGTAGTTTGGAAGAGAAACCAGCAGTCCTTTTAGAATAAAAATTAAAAAAAGATAAAATTATTATTACAAAAGAATGGTTTCCCTGATAATTTAATTGGATGTTATTGGTCTAGTCCTTTAATGCAGCAACTAGAAATGTCCTATGACAATCATATTAACCTCGAAGGTTTAACTAAAAACTATTTCGAATTTCTGTTTATTCCGAGTTTATCACAGAGAATTAATAAAGTGTTCAAACGAAATATACCTGAAGTTACCCTAGCATTCAACAATAAAAATAAAATTGCTTCCAAGTTAAAGAAAAATGCCAAACGAGTTAGATGTGGAAGGAAATTTATGAGTTGACATGTTTCATTCTTCTTTTAATTGTTCCATTGTTATTGTAAAATAATGAAAAGCAGATGTCAGGTTTGTCATCATCTTGAAGAATGATGGTCATGATTCTCGCTTTCATGTTAATTACTTGGATATTTTTGAGAAGTGCTTAATTCGCTTACTGTTCAGTAGCACAGAGTGATTCTTTCAGGCACAACAGGCGTTGGAGTCCGAAGGAGCACCAAAAGAAAGGTGGTTGGGGATGGTGGGGGTGGTGGAGCGAAGAAGACCCGAGGTGGGGGCTCTGGGGGTGATGCGAGTGTGACGAAGCTGCCTGCTCACGGCTACCCTCTCGAGCACCCCTTCAACAAGGACGGCTACAGGTACATCCTGGCTGAACCAGACCCCCACGCACCCTTCAGACAGGTACTCACATATCCACCCTCCATGTGTTTCTATTCCCCTTATTATTTGTCTGGGCTAATGTATACTAGTCAATAAAGTGCTCTGCATCAGCGCTCTCGTCTCTTATGCTTTTTGAATTGGCCGTATTACTAGAAAGATAAACGATTCAAAGAATGTATAACAGCAACAATTAAACTAATAAAAAAAATAAACCCCAAGTTGTAGAAGTAGTGGTGGTGCTTATTAAATGCTAAAATCTGACTGAAATTCACCAATACCAGCAATACTATTTAATTATTTGAGAACCTTCCGATTATTGCCTATCTTACATACCAATTACTTTAGACAGTAATTTTTCCCATATTTTAGAATTTCATTAGTTTTAAACCATCCACAATCATCATAGATCGTATACTCCATAGCAAGCTTTGCCAAATTACGTATAAAACAACCCGGTCAGGAAGTTAATAGATTTTCCGCGGAAAACTTGATTTCCTTTATGTCCTGAAATTATTTCAATAAATTAAAATATATTTAACGACTTAACACTTTACAGTATGTATAAAATACTGTATATACTCGTACATCTACTTCAATGACGTTTGAAAAAAAAATATTGAATTGGTTGGAAAGATACGCAGTTAAAGATTTGAAATAGAATATAGAGGAGTCTAATAACCATGACGTTGTAGAAACAAAAACGGTGTTATTTTTATCACCTTGGCTACAGAATAATCGTTTTTTTTTTATTACAAAGTAAGCAAATAACTGTTATGGACTTTATGAGGATTATTTGGTTAGAAATTAGACTCTTATAACCCTTACAGAGTCCTGGTATCAATTGATCGCTTAGTGTGTATAACTAAAAACGTATTCCAAAAGGGATGAATGTGTTATAAAAGTTTTTGTTGTTGTTAATATTTCATGATTTATTAAGCATTCCATCCCAGGAATAATTTGGAAAACTTTGTCTTAAACACATGGAGATGTTTAATTATACTATGTGTTTATATCTTCCAAATGAATTCTACGAATTTAATTTGGCATGAATATGCCTAACGTATGTGATGACTGGTAAAAGAGAAATCTCTAGGTGCTTGGTTGTTCCTCTTGATCTGAATATGGGTAAAACCCTTCTCATACCACATGTGCTGTCTTGTTTTATATCATTAATCTATTTAGCATTTCATAAAGCCGCCTACATGGGTTGTACGGGACTCGCCAAAAATGGTGATTCCTGTGACATCTTGATCGAGTAATATTTGTTTTGTTTTCAAATCCCCATACTTATGAGCTTTCACCTTAATGGTGTTGTAGAGGTGGAAAGTGTGGCTCATATTGCGTATAATAACATATGGAAATATGTTATTTCGTACCCATCTTATTTATATATTTAAATTTACTTTTAAATAGAAACAGATTGAATTTTCCATCTCCCATATGAAAAATCACGGGTTCTGACCAAGATTCGAACTGCCAATGTGCAAAATAAAAGGCAATGTCCGCTGTACTCCTGACTCAAGTGCTGACTGACTATATTATTTGTAAATTAATATATAATTTGTTTTATTAAATACTATTTGCTTAATAATGGCTTTCAAAATTATTATAGTAAAATGATGTAGAAGTTATTTTTCAATACATATAGTCAATTTAAAATTGCAATTTTATTCTGTTCCATTCAATTTTTTTATTTTTTTTATTTAGATGTAGAAATATGTGATAAGGTGATGAGTAATTCTAATTATGAAAGTAGTGACTTCGATAAAGAAATTAAAGAAGTAGATGATACCACTAATTATGGATGAATCAACAGTTTTCAATTGATCAAACCATTATCTGTCGCTTCATATTTGCCTAAAGTTCAACTAAGGGATTTAAATGGTGTATTAATTGACTAGTTGCCACTTTAGTTACCACCACGCATTCATATAACAAAACTATTAATAAATAGTATTAATTTAAATATATTTTTTAAAGGATCCCAAAAACCTCTAAAGAACTCCAAATAAATGCTAATCCAACACTAATAAGAATATGATAAAGCTGTCGATTGTCTGAAATCGGGGTATTGCTCATCGCTGTAATACCTCTGTAGTTTCTTTCACTATAAACTGTCCTCATATATAAATGCTCCTTTTTATGTACCACAGTTTATTTTAAGTGTAATCAGCACATCTGGATCATATCAATATATAAATAAATACTTTATCATATAAATATATATATACCATATGTGTGTATGATTGATCAAACCACAAAGTGAAATGGAAAAAAAGACTAAGATCTTTCAACCGTAAAAAATGGTTTTCCTCAGAGTCAAAACCCAACCCAACTGAAGAAGACCGCTTGTTACAGTTGAAAGATCTTAGTCTTTTTTTCCCATTTCATTTTGTGGTTTGATCATTGATTTATTTTACGTGTTTATGTGAAATCTTGTTATATATGTATATATAGACAAAACCTCGAATAACTGACCTAGTCCTGATAACCTTTAGTTTTGTTTCTATTCCCCAGTTGAAGCTTTATTAATATGTATATATATATATATATAATATTATATATATATATATATATATATATAATGCCTTCGTGTTTGATGATACATACTATCTCCAAGTCAGAGGTACAGCAATGGGAACTAGTATGGCCTCATCTTTCGCATGTCTGTTCATGGCAAAGCTAGAACAGGCCTTTCTCAATACCTGTTCTCTCTTGCCCCTTCTCTATACCCGTTACATAGATGACATCTTTTTTATATGGCCCCACGGGGAAGCCAATTTGACCTTTTTTATCAACTCATTTGAACATTTTTCCCCCTCCATCTCATTCACTCACTCCGTTTCTGATAAAGCTATAACCTTTTTAGATGTTAATATCACCATAGACAAAGGTAGTTTGGTCACCTCCATATACACAAAGCCAACCAATCCCCAACAATATCTCCATTTCAGCAGTTGTCACCCGCCACACATTATGAAGTCTATTCCACGTTCCCTTTCACATCGTATCCATAGAATTTGTAGCAATATTCAGGACAAACGACACCAGATTAGTCAACTGAAAAATAAATTTCTTGAACGTGGCTACCCCCAACATCTTCTTGACAAGCGTATCATCCCGGCTGGAATCATTCATACACCTCGAAATAATTGCATTTCCGATAATAATAGCCCCTTCCTCACCACCACATACTTTCCCACAATTAATAAGTTACGCTTAGTCATCAAGGAACTCTTCCCTCTCCTGTCATCCTCTCCGACCACTTCCAATATTTTCACCAAATCACCCCGGATTTCCTTTAGACGACCCCCCACTCTGGGCAATATCTTCTCCCATAGAAGTTTTAAACGCTCCAGGCCTGCACCTGACACTTTTGGCACAAAGCAATGTGGCAGAAGGAAATGCCTCACCTGTCCCATCATCAATCCTGACAGCCATTTCATTTCGACAGTGAACAACCATTCATACCCTCTCTCCTTTGCTAGTTCTTGCACTTCCAGCAATTGTGTTTATCGTCTGGACTGCACACAATGTGACTCATTCTACGTGGGCCTGACTTCCACGTCACTTAGCCTCCGTATGAATGGTCACAGGTCATCCGTTGGTCAACGCAAGCAGCTGCCTGTTGCCACCCACGCCAATCTCCATAACCTTCCCTTCAACGATTGCTTCAGGGTTAAAATATTAAGAAAACTCTCAAATGATGACACCCAGACCACTCTAAGGGCTTCTGAGGAAACCTTCATTTGGTTATTGGGTGCAAGAAATTCCCCTGGTCTAAATTTAATCAGATGATTTTTTTATTTTATTTTTATTTATTTATTCATTTATTTATTTATTTATTTATTTTTTCTTTTTTAATTTTAGTTAGTTTTATGTTTTTTTCCTTTCCTTTCTCTTTTTTACTTTTCTCCTCCCTTTTACTTAAATATCACTTTTATAATTTTTTTAACTCACAGCCTACACTGGTTCACGTTGGTAAGATGGCTGCACTGCGTGTCATTGTATCGCGCCAGTTTACATCGGCCAGTGGACGCATTTACGTCTCCGTTCCTTCATTCTTTCTCCTTTTATTTTATTTTCTTTCTTTTTACTCTCCTGAAGACGGCAAGACGCCGAAATAATCGAGATTCGTGAGTGTTCGTCCTTTTTCTTGTGTTCTCTAGCTGTAACTTTAATTATATATATATATATATATATATGTTTTATTAAAAGTAATGCCCAATTTAACTTTTACACTTTTTCTTATCCGTTTTTCAAGTGTTCTCATACTTGACTTCCATGGTTCTGGAACTAAAAACATAAGTTCACCAAAATTTTTATTACTATACACCGACATGTTTCGGTCATCGTTGACCATTTTCAAGGTTAAAGAATATATAAAATTATTAATGATCGAAAAGTGAATAACAATTAAAATAAACTAAAATAAACATAACGAGTCCATAACACATATTCACAACTAGGGAGGTTATCAAAGGTAAAGGTATGTTGAGGTTTCACCAGGCTCTTGGTTACCTTCCATCCGTCATTTGTATCTGGGAAGGTAATCGATTAACTTCTATACCTCTCCCAGACTGGTTCGCCTTCTGACTGCCTTCATATAATTTTAGAATTCTTGAAAATCCTCCTCCTTGGCTGTTAATACTAGGTTGCTTTTCGAGGATCAAGATAGCTTCCAAAATTTGCAATCTGGTGTGGTCATGTTCTTGTTGTAATATTACAACAAGCGTAATATTAGAAAAAGCGTAAAAGTTAAATTGGGCATTACTTTTAATAAAACGTGTATAAATGAAGGCCTGCTCCCCAAATATATATATATATATATAACAATTAAAATAAGCAGTGACACTTAAACAGAAACACAACAAAGACTCACTTTTCAATATTTCGACCGTAATGGCGGTCGTCCTCAGGAGAAGAAGTGAATTGACGGAGGGACGACAGTCAACTCTGTCGTCAACGGTCGAAATATTGAAAAGTGAGTCTTTGTTGTGTTTCTGTTTATGTGTCACTGCTTATTTTAATTGTTATTTGTCCTGCCGGACCGTTTTTCGTTTATCATGGTATATATATATATACGTTTCACAGTAAACTATGGATACAGAGTAAAGATGCGAACACACTTAAAGTCTCTAATTTTCGGTTGAACCGTCATCAGGTGAGATAAGAGACGGAAACCAAACGCACTGCTCGTATGTACTGTCCTTATAATTAATGCATGTAACTTTAGTTTATACTGCATTATAACCAATGGATTTGGATTTATAAACTTTATTCTGATGAATAGTTAAGAAAGATAAAGAGAGTAGGTTTGAGAAACCATATAACTTATATCGTGGGTGGTGCGCTCAATTAAGTTTTTGCCCAATAACAGCTAGGAATATGCACGTAGTAGATATAAAGAAAAAATTATATCTTTTTTATTCTAATTTGAAAAACTTTTTTCCTAATCAGTGATATATGTTGTTCTGTAAGGAGTGAAAATGGCGATTCCTGTGACATTTTTAGAGAGTAATATTTCTTTGTTTTCTAATTCTCACATTTGAGCTTTCATCGTAATGCTGTTCTAGAGGTGGAAAGTATGGCTCATATGTTATTTCAGTTTCATTAATTTGTAATTTGTTTAAAGGAATTCGATGAAAGTAATGACTGGGCTGGAAAGCCGATTCCCGGTTGGTTATACAGAACACTTGTACCGAGCACAGTGCTGCTGGCCCTGCATGACCGTGCGTCTCAGCTCAAAGTGTCGGATGACAGACTCGTCGTCACTGGAGAAAAGGGCTACTCTATGGTCAGAGCCACCCACTGTGAGTACTGTTCTCTGTTTATATGTAATGACTTGTAATGCTGTCTTCTACAGTTAGGGAATAAATATGCTCTTGAGTGTTTGCTCAATAAACCCAAATCATCAAGAGCCTCTTAATACTTTATTTACTGTATAGATAAATAAAACTATGCATGAACATTTCAAATCTACAGAGTAAAACATTGCAGACAAAACATGGAAATAACTGACTCAATTCACTTTTTCATGTGGATACCGTCATTAGAAAGAGACTAGTGGTTGACTAGGTGTTTAGGTACTAACTTAGGGTCACCGAAGAAAACAGGAAGTCAGACTGACCTACAGGACACCGACAGTTGGCACAACTGCCACACTCGCGCCCGATTAGAAACATATCTACTTAAATAATAAAAACATCAACTTAAACCGTAATAATCAATTAACAATATTCATTTGAAATATAATACAGAAAATTATAAACAGTTTCAAGTTTATTATCTTGTAATCATATACGCCTTGAGTGTGCTTCCTAGAAGACTCGCAGTATAATGCTCTTTTCCTCAGGAGGATTTGTGCCAGACCTGTAACCTATAACAATCATTAATGGATAGATCATAGGAGTCAGTGTGGTACCTTAAAGAACTTTTCTCTATTTTGTCTTCTTCAGAGTGCTCTTCCAGTGTTTTTACAATCCTCCTGGCTTTGTTGTGGAAGTACTCCCAACCTGGGCCTACTGGTCTCCCTAGGCTGGAAGGTCGCAGAAACTTAGAACATAAGATATAAGAAAATACACTGAAAAACACTAAAAAAAAATTCACTTCTAAGTATTTTGAAACCCATATTGATCAGGTAAATTAACCTTTTGGGTGGTAACGGATGAAACAGAGCTAAAAACAACTAGGTTCTAACTGTCAGGGAAGGGGGTAAAAATCTAAAAGTAGGACTGGGGGAATTCAGAATGTGACTATAAATGTAAACAAATGAAAAAAAAATATTGATAATTAATAAGAAAATTATAAATGACAATATAATTTTGTCATTTACTACTACTACTACTACTACTACTCCAGAAGTAGTATGAAAAATCTACTTCTGGACCCAAACTATAATGTTGTTATTTTAATTCGTCTCATTTATTATTGTGTTTACTTACTATTCTCTTCTCTTCTTCACCTTCACTATGTGGTAGTAATTGTGATAGTAACGGAATGTTTATTCAGTTGTTGCCTTACCACTTTGTTTTCTTATTATTTTGGAAAAAATGACTGTTTTCTAAATATAGGAGTGATATTTATGAGTGATATAATATGTATACATAATAAGTTTTATTGAACTTTGATTTTAAAGTGTTTATTTAATTGTTTTCCGTCCTTCATGATGGTTTATTTGTAGTTTTTAAATACTGATTAAAGATAAAGTAAAATGATTTAAACAATTGCCAGTAGAACTTGTTAATTGTGTATCTACTATAGGATTCATTTATAATTATTGAACGTTTGTAATAGTATAATTTAATGTTTGGGTGTATTACAAATTAATATATCTGTATTATTTATATTAGTTATAGGAAATACCGTCATACCTCGTACGGTGTTCTTGGAGTACGACGTTATTTCCTATTTCTAATATAAATCATACTAACCTCAGTGGTAGTAACAATTTGCATGTACGAGTATCTATATTATTTTTTGAAACATTGTGGATATTTGTAGGTGCCGAAAGAGATATTGTATTTTAAACATTTTTAAAATAGTACTTCAGTTTAATTTTCAAATTGATTATTATTTGTTTAATTAATCAAGAACGTTTATTTCGTGAAGAAGACTGCGATTATACTCGATGAAATGTTTTAATGTTAAGTTTTTATCTCTCTCAGTCCATCTCTTTCCTTGTCTGTCTTTTTTGTCTAATTCCATTTCCTTCATTCTGTCTCCGTAATATTTATATTTTTAGCGATAAAAAAAGTCTGTTGTACTTTTTAGGTGTAACACGGGGTTCTTGGTACTATGAAGTGAAGATCCTAGAAATGAAAGATGGGTCCGCTGCGAGACTGGGTTGGTGTCAGGAATATGCTAACCTACAGGCACCTTTAGGCTATGACAAGTTTGGGTACTCCTGGAGATCTAGGTAAATTGCCATTAAGTAGTTTTGGTATAAAGAGTGGACCAAAAGTATTTACCCAGTGAATGATAAAGTTTTGTAGTTCTTTGATAAGTAGCACATACTATTGTACTAAAGTTGAAACTTATACTACGTAAATATAATATAGTCAAATCAGATATAATAATATAATAAATATAAAAATATAAATAAACTCATTACGGTAATTTACACACACACACACACACACACACACACATATATATATATATATATATATATATATATATATATATATATATATATATATGCGTGTTCGTTTGCATTCGGCCTACCTCTCAGTTAGCTTCAGCTACTCAAAGGGACTACTTCTACCCGATGACGACGACTGTCGAAATTTCGTTGTGAGTCTTTTGTATGTATCTTTATTTGTTTTTTCTCTTTCATGTGTTAACTATATATATATATATATATATATGGATTAATTTACCACAATGAAAACAATTTTTTAAAACAATGCTCTAAGGCCTTTCGTTAATACATCTTTGGAGAGCAAGTGAACTAAAAAAACAATAAATACTTGCTAACTTGGCTGATTGAAATTTCCAGAATTGATGGCAACCCTGAATGTGTTTAATGATGAAGTCTTCATCTGTTTAATTATCCCGTTAATCAAAACTTCATCTAATTTGTAGAGTCCTAGGCTATTGTTCATCAACTTCTCATAAAAGTTCTTTATGAGCGCACTTTCTACGATATTTCTTCTTCTTTCTGAAGATACGTATATTAATTCATTTGCTTCATTCCAATTCAATCTATTATATCAAGTGTTATTTTGATTATTATTCATTATATATATATATATATATATATATATATTGTGTTAAACTGAATTGCCTTAATTAAACATACCTTTTTTTTGAGCAGTTTTTCATATTTCCTTGCTAATTTTAAATAATCTTGATTTAGCTGGTGGATTATTTGAGCGAAACTCTGGTAAGCCTTCAATATTTAATGATTAACATAACATAACATAACTTGACATGTTTCGGTTGTCTCCAACCATCATCAGAAATTATTATAAAACGTTACAAAACAAAACCATTTTCATGGAACAAGTATGGCCCCCTCCATCCTAACTTAAATGTTCCTAGTGTTAGACTTAGGGATATTTATTTTAGTGTTAGACTTAGGGATATTTATTTTTTAGTGACCAATTTTATTTAACTCACTGTTATGTTTACATACTTGTTCCATGAAAATGGTTTTGTTTTGTAGAAAAGAAACGGTCCAGCGGACTTTTTTAAAATAAAATAAATTCAAAACGAAGGAAACACACAGAAAGACACAGACATAACTCACATCGATATTTCGACCATCGTCGTCATCAGGAGGTGTGAAGAGCGAAGAATCCCGCAGGAAGACAGGGAGTACCGCCCTGTCTTCCTGCGGGACTCTTCGCTCTTCGCTCTTCACACCTCCTGATGACGACGATGGTCGAAATATCGATGTGAGTTATGTCTGTGTCTTTCTGTGTGTTTCCTTCGTTTTGAATGTATTATTATATATATATATATATATATATATATATATATATATAAAGATTTCACATAAACACGTGAAATAACAATCAATGATCAAACCACAATAAGAAATGGGAAAACAAGACTAAGATCTTTCAACCGTAACAAGCGGTCTTGGTCAGAGTCAAAAACCCAACTGAATTACTAGATGCAGAAAACATCTGGTGAGGGGTTGAGAAGAGTGGGAGGGAAGAGTGGTATATACCTTAATTTGTATATACTTTTTATACAAAAAGAAGAGTGGTATATACTTTTAATATACCACTCTTCCCTCCCCTCCCACTCTTCTCAACCCCTCACCAGATGTTTTCTGCATCTAATCTTTCAGTTCGGTTTTTGACTCTGACGAAGACCGCTTGTTACGGTTGAAAGGTCTTAGTCTTGCTTTCCCATTTCTAATTGTGGTTTGATCATTTATATATACGAGTATATACAAAACTAAAGTCGGGCTCGGTCAGTTCTTCAGGTTCAAATTAAATTCTCATTAACAACGTTTCAGTTTTTATTTAAAACCTTTTTCATAGGCCTACAAAACAGAGGAAACATAAGAAATAATTCAATAATTCAAAAATCAAACTTACATGAAAGGGCAATTAGTTACAATTAAGAAATTACAATTGATATTTTGACAATAGGTTAGTGACAAAACTTACAGAAGTATGAATTTTGAAACAGAAAAACTAAGTAGTACTTTACAAATTATTTTACAAAGAAAAATAATTATAATAAAGAATTATTAATTATAGAAGTGACATTTCAAATTTAATGTCATAAAAAATGACTTTATGGTGTTCTGGTGAAATTTGTTTACCTTGCTTGTTTATTTCAGTTCAGTGTCACGTGTTCATTCAAATTACAGTTGTTGTTGAAATCCGCAGACTATTTTTCTTCAGATCATTCAGAGTTAAAGTTACTCATTGTGTCACTTTCAGGAGGACTATTTGCCTAGTCCAAAGATCTCAGTTCCATTGCGGTATTTCTTCCAGTGTTTTTTTTTTTTAAAATAATTGAGGCAAAGATAAATAAATATATGTCCTCTCTCATTTACCAAAGATCTTTTGCTACTCATATTGTTTTTATTTTTTTACTAGAAGTAATCTTGTTCATGTCATTATCGTATCTCTAGCATAATGAAGTAACTTAGCAGTTAAATTACGAGTAGTAACTTAAAAATGTTATCCAACCATTTCTGTGACTTAAAACTTCTTTTGTTTGATTAATTGACTTCAGCCTTGTGTAATACAAATTGAATTACTACATCTTATAATGGTTGTGTTAGATAAATAATAAAATGATAAAAAACTTAATAAAACTTGATAAAACTTACATAAGCAAAGCATGAATGTAAGGTTATAACTATAATAACAATTATTGAAGATACAACTTGAAGTATGAATGTTGTGTTTTGTTTAGGAAGGGTACAAAGTTCCACGAGTCGCGGGGAAAGCACTACAGCGAGGGCTACGGTGAAGGTGATGTGCTAGGCTTTCTCATTGATCTCCCTTTTGACTTTCGGAGTGCTCATATCCCACCTACATATAAAGACAAGGTGAATCACAACCAAACCTTTAAATCTGTTCAGTCTTTCCAAATATAAAACAAACGTCAGTGAGATGCCAAACGACTGTCATACACCTCATTATAAAGTGTATAATATTTGTCAGGATAGAGCTAGTTGTGTTACGGTAGTTCTGTTGATGCTTTTGGTACTTATCATTTTTCAAACAGATGCCCTTTTTGATCTCTCTCTCTCTCTCTCTCTCTCTCTCTCTCTCTCTCTCTCTCTCTCTCTCTCCAGAGAGATGGATCATATTATGGTTTGATCATTGATATATATATAATCAAACCACAATATGAAATGGGAAAACAAGACTAAGATCTTTCAACCGTAACAAACGGTCTTCGTCAGAGTCAATAACCCAACTGAAACACTAGATGCTGAAAACATCTGGTGAGGTTTTGAGAAGAGTGGTATTTTAAAAGGGTGAAAGCGCAGGAAAGGACAAATTTGCCAGAAATACCAGAAAGGTATGTTTGGGGAAACAAAGGAGTACAGTAAGAAAGAGTAAAAAACTATCCGCTAGCTCTCAACCCTCTTAGAAAAGGCTATTCCCCTCGTAACGAAAGTATCAAGTTTGAAGAGACCGTTACTAATGTTTATAATATTTGATCTATTAAATTTAATTAGAGACGATTCATAATATGGGGTTGTTGGGTTTTTGACTCTGACGAAGACCGCTCGTTATGGTTGAAAGATCTTAGTCTTGTTTTCCCATTTCATATTGTGGTTTCATCATTGATTGTTATTTCATGTATAAATGTAAACAGTTCACAAGGACAAGTCAACTCACTCAGAAAGAACACATAGAAAGAACAGTCGCTACCACTTCTATATTTTAACTATCATTCTCATCAATAATAGAAGTTAACCACTGGTCGTCAGACTCATTGAATCAAAGACTCATTTGTATTAACTTTTGTTTTTCCTGTTTCAGCCTCTAGTAAAGTTTAAATCACATCTCTATTACGAAGAAAAAGACAGAGTTGCAGAGTCATTAAAAAAATTGAGAACTTTGGAAGGTTCAAAAATGTATTTTTTCAAGAATGGAAAAAATTGTGGGGAAGCTTTTTCTGGGATATATGCTGGTTCCTACTATCCAGCAGTTTCCCTTCACAAGAATGCTCAAATCCAAATCAATTTTGGCCCTAACTTCTCATGTGCTCCAAAAGGGTATACTTTTCGAGGAGTGAGTACCTAAAATATACACTTCAGTAGCTGTAGTTTTATATTTAATAGAATTACAAAGAAAATCATATATTTTTGTAATTCTTACTGGATGATATGTAGTTATCTTTGTTTAAACTTTGATTTATGTGTTGATTTGTTTTTCAATGTAATTATTTAAACCTTTATGCATGTCTAATAATAATAAATCGTATATGTTTAAAGCTTTAGTGTAGAAGAATCACAATAAAAACATGATGCTATCAATAAAGTGTAAAACCACAAGGAAAAAAGGAAATGATAGAAATAAGTGCTCTGAGACCTTTCAATTCTTTCGTTACATTTCTTCTGTATAACTTGTATCTTACCTGCTTTGTTTTTACTTTGCTCTCTGATGACACAAAAGTGAAAGGCTTCAGAACATTTATTTCTATCGTTTTCCACTTTCATTGTGGTTTTATACTTTGTTTAAATCTAAATAGAAGGCCGGACAATAAGCAGATGCAATACTTAATTACGATGGCAGACACTGTGTTCTGCTCTGATCTGCATTACTTTTAGTTGGTGATAAGTTTGGTTGATCCACTGTTTTGATATTTCGGTTTTGTACATGTTGAAAACAGATAAATCACTAATATAATAACTTTTATATTACAACATTCGTAGTCATCAGGAGAATAAGAGCCAAGCTAGAGTAGCGATCTGAGGCTGAAAAACTTAAAAAAGTGTTTAAATAAACTTAAATACTTAGAAAAACTTTCTTATAATACCTCTATAAGAAAAAGTAATCGAAGAGAGTGAAAAGGAAAGGGAATTTTAAAAAAGCATTAGGTTGGGTTAGGTTACAGTGGATGTCCCAAGAGAGAACACACATAGGCCGCAAGCGGCCCCCTTGTGAAACCACAAAAGGAATTGGGGTTATTCTCCCCCGTCCCTTGTCCACTCCAACAACCTTGAGAGAACAATAAATCTAGACAGATCCCTGATACCAGTGGATGCTAAGTTCTCAAGATTGTCAAAGGAATATTCTCCTAATGCTGCTTTCCTTCTTTGAGCCAAACCAGGGCATTGACAGAGAAAGTGAGGAATTGTCTCTTCCTCGTTCTGGCATGCCCTGCAAAAATCCCTCGCCTCCAATCTTAATCTGGTGGCGTGTTTACCTACGAGCCAATGCCCTGTGGAAACAGCGATCACATTGGCTATAACTCTTCTATTCCTAGAGAGAAGATCCTTAGTTCTTTTAGAGTTACAGGAAGGCCACAACTGCTTTGAAAGAAGACACGTGTTCTCCTCAGACCATCTTTGTTTGATGCGTTCATCAATTCTTTGTCTGATCCAAAGCTTACATGTAGAAAGTGGGGTCCCTAAATTATATAGGATATCCTGTGTGGGGAGAGTAGTGCCAAAGCGGGCGAGCTCATCGGCCTTGCAGTTGCCTTCAATGTTCCAGTGACCTGGTACCCATATAAGGTCAACCTTAGCCCTCAGTGACAGTTCAAAAAAAAAAAAAAAAAGAAAGCATTAAACATTGCGAAATAATCAAACAACTAAGAAGAGATTAATTACAACTAATCTAAATACTGTAGTGTTAAGGAAAATTTAGGACTCCCAATCTATAATCAATCTTCTTTTTGTGGTATCACAAAGGGCCTTTGTTCGGTCTGTGTGTGTTCCCTTGTAGGACTGCCACTGCAATCTAACCTAATTATCATGGTAGATATATAAACCTAAAGCATGTCTCAATATCTAATATCAATATCTTAATATTGCAATGATATTAAATATCAAGGAATATATCTGCAATATCAAGATAATGAGATATATATATAGTTATATATGTTATTTGTTCGTAATCTATTATGAGCACTATAATAACGAATATTCAACGTCAATAATATTTACTTCTAGTCTTTTTTAAGTTTTGTGGGTGAGAAAATCTTTGATAGATATTGGGCTTACTTATAAACAGCAGTATTCACAGCTTTTAGATGAGTAAAAAAAAACCAGTAATATATACCACACTTCTTAGAAAATAATTTACAAAAGTTAGATGAACTGATTCTCTGCACAAATTTAGCCTAAAATACTGCAAAGAATACATGTTACACTGAAGTGAACTCAGAGTTGGCTGTCGTCCCTCTGTCAATTCACTTCTTCTCCTGAGGACGACCGCCATTACGGTCGAAATATTGAAAAGTGAGTCTTTGTTATGTTTCTGTCTATGTGTCACAGTTTTTTTTTTTAAGTGTAATCTGTCCTACCGGACTTTTTCTGTTTATCGTAGTGTATATATATATATTATAAAATATATATATATTTATTTAATGATATAAACTATATATATCATACAGTTTGTACGTGGACTAAACCCATGAAGTAAACACAACGTAAAAAGTATCTCAGTGCGAGCAACATTGTAGCTAAGGATACAATACATGCCCACTCTTACCGACTTTGATGATTGGTAGGGAAATGCTTTTTTTATATAGCATATGTTATATATGTTATTTTGTTTGTAATCTATTATGAGCACTATAATATTTATTTATTTATTTCTAGGCTTATTTAAGTTTTGTGGGTGAGAAAATCTTTGATAGATATTGGGCTTACTTATAAACAGCAGTATTCACAGCTTTTAGATGAGTAAAAAAAAACCAGTAATATATACCACATTTCTTAGAAAATAAGTTACAAAAGTTAGATGAACTGATTCTCTGCACAAATTTAGCCTAAAATACTGCAAAGAATTCATGTTACACTGAACCCGTTTGCATTCCTAATGCAAATATCAGCAGATCATCTGAAACGGTGGCGATATAGTTTTCTTCAGAAGTAAAATAACTTTAATCCACGCATCTCTTTTCAGGCTATTTTTATTATAGTATTAAATCGTTAGTTGTGCAATCCTTAATTGTGTGGTATTTAATAATTCTGAGGTAAAATGGATAAACAAACAAAAGTCTCCACACAAATGATGTCATCATTTGTTTGGAAACTTTTGTTTGTTTATCTATTTTACTTCAGTATTATAGTATTCTATATATTTATTTACATTTAGTTGAAATCCATTACAATAGTTACATTATTCATGGAACCATGGAACCAGATTAGCACAGTGGCAACGTGCTCGCGTCTCAACTGGTAGGTCTGGAGTTCAATACCCACTCTGACCCTCAATTTATTCACGTGGGAGGTAAATAAATCGGAGCACATCGTCCCTCGGAGAGATCATTATGACGTTGGTACGGAGTCTGTTCGATGTCAAGTAATCGTTACATATCCCTACTTTAAATAAACTTCAGTTAGGCAAAATTTAGGGCTGCTCTCAGTGTAGAATAGTCATTATTCTTTGTGTGGTATCACAAAGGACCAGTGTTCGGCCTATGTGTGTTCCTTTGTGGGACTGTCCTTCCAGCCTAACCTACTCTTGCTTTATATATATGCTCTTGTATTGTGAACCGAATTATTATGGTTAGATGAACGGAAAAACATCTTCGTTCTTTCATCATGAATTTGATCTATGGTGGTGATGAAAAAATGTCTGCGTCTATTCTTTTATGATACGTCTAATAAATAAAATAATTTATTTCATTTACACTCAAGTGGTTAGATAAATAAAAAATTACGTTAATTTATAGTTTGATGATTTGATTTATTGTGATTAGATGAATGAAAAGGCAGAGGAAGCGATTTGTGAGCAGACGATGGCAGACCTCCTATACCTGACTGAAAACAAGGGGAAACTCAGACTGGACACCTACTTCGTATAGCTAGAGTAGAATGGACAGAGCCCTCCCACTCTGTCCATTTTTTTTTTTACTTTTTTAACTCCATTATTATTTTCGGTAATCAACATTAAGCTTAGATGTAATTAGGTATCTTTTTATACTTCATCACTTTCTTTGAACACAACTTTTTTTAATTAATTTTATTCAAACAACTTCTAGTGATTTTTTTTTTAAACATAATATTCGTTCAAGTTGATTATAGCTTTAATTGATAATGAATAATGAATTGGTAATTGAAATTACATTAAGTCGTGTAATAACACTTTACTATTTAATTTGTAGTGTTTGTTGTAGTGTTAATTATTCGATTTTTATTATTTATGAACATTTTCTCAAAAAAAATGTTTTTATTTTTTTCCCCATTGATTGAGAATTTAATTTTCATTTAATTTACTGACTTCAATTGATTTTTCCTCAAATTTCCTCAAAGCTACGCTTTGAATAACCTGACTTATAATTATATGTTGTAAATACTTATTCAACCACAACATGTAATAAATATACAAAAAGATTGTACAAATGTTTCATTAATTACATTCAATTTTACATATGTGTACATATATATGTATATAAGTATAATAAAAAAAAAAGCTAGCTTCATTATATTTAGGGACTTAGTAAATAACTCCTTTTCCCGCTTGGGCGGAGGTATGATGGACACCCTCTTTCTCACCGCTGTTTGTTAAATTTGGATGTTAATATTTAAATGTTCCCAGCAGCTTAGCATATTGAATCAGTTTTTTTGCTAATCCTGTGTTGATGGAAATGAAAATGCTTATATTACAAGCGTGTACAGAAGATGGCATCTTTTAAATATTGATATTGAACTCGGTATGTAAATACTAGTGTTATGGAAATATTTAGGATGGATTTACAAGATAAAATTTGAAAAAGAAATTTTACTATTTTCCAGAAGTTCTCTGATGAAATGATCCCTGGCATAACTGAAGGCTTATGTACCCCTAAGTCCTCACCCATCACATACAAATGTTAATTCCTTAAACTGACCTCTTAAAGTCAAAATGATACAATTATTATAACTGAAATGGACTGTCCATTCCTCAAGAATGAATATGTAAAATTATATTTCCGTTTAAAATTCCCCATTTTTTTTTGCGGCTTTTCTTATATTTTACACTCCTCAAAAAGCCGCTCTGGCAGGTGTTGATCGTCCCTCCTTCCTTAAATTTACCAATTATAATATTGTATGAACAACTCTAGGTGTAATACAGTAAATGCTTTATCTCTTAACGAAATACATGTCTGTTGTGTATTATTCTTAGTTGTGAAAACTAGTTCTTCCTATGTTTGTCTTATGATCTGTAAACTACAAGATGGATGTTTGTGTCAAAGACAAGTCAAAGTAATATTTTATGTTTATTTAGTTCATTTGCCATGGTATTTATTATTCGGTGAGTTGCATGATTATATTCTCTTCGTAATCATCATAGAAACAAGTAGAGAAGCTTGTTTATGTTGGTATATTTAGAAATGTATTAGAATACATGTACTTTTAACTCGGTTTTAGGCAGCCTGTTTTGTTTGGAGTACCAGTTTTTTTTGTTTTTAATCAACGATGATGCTTTAGCTTTTTACATTTAACTTATACAATTTTAGGGAATATATTAATTAGAAGTATACTTTATATTTACAAGATCCCTCCTAAAAACCATCGATATATAATTACCATATAAGATGTATGTTTATCAATTAAAGATCTAAATGTCAGAAAATATATTTATTTATGTAAAAAGCAAAAGTAACATAGTTATAAAATAAAAATACAAAGTAAAAACAGGTGGTAGCCCAAATAAAGCTGTCGCCTCTCCATACCCATTAAATTAACTTCCATATAACACTATTATTCCGTTGAAGCAATAACCATTGAACTTTTCCAAAAGATTTTTTGAATTATAGTTCAGCAGTTAATTAAATACATACTCGTATGGTTGAACTATAAGCGAAATAATGAAGAATTATTTGGCAAAATAGTGTTAAACTTTTGAATTCTTAATTGTTTTAAGACTGTAAGCATTAATTGATTAAACAATTAATACGTTTTAATGTTTTAATATCCATTAATAAATTAATGATTAAAACTTGATGACAGGGTACCTCTACTTTTTGTTTTAATATTGACCACAGATTTATCGAAACATTTTTTCCTACTGTTTTCTTCTTTTATTTTCTGGTTGTGAAATGTAATACCTTAAGTTTTAAAATCACTTAGTTTACAAAAATGAGTAGCTGAATTAAAATTTCGAGTTAAGTGGTATTGGATATTTAGATCAGTTTTGATGCAAAAGCTTTTAGTGACTATAATATCTGATAAAATTAAATATCACTGAGCAAATTCGAATTAGTAACATCTATATTACCAGTGCTAAAACAGTTGTTTTTATAATGTTGAATGAAATATATTATAATTAATATAATGCATCGATTATAAAATGAAATGTATACTATTAGTTTGATTAGAAATTGTATATTTTATTAAATCATGCATATATCAATTCAGATTTGCTAGAATTAAAAGTGTTCTTGTTTGTGTAAAATGGTTCCTAATAAAAGTAGAATTACAGTTGATAAGACCGTAATATACACAGTGTGATGAATTAAATGTTTTGTCTTTATCGGCCTCAGACTTTTCTTATTCTGCCCTCCTTATTGCTAATTTATATGTTTAAGGATTTTAGAAAAGGACTCAGAATGATGTAACTAATTGTTTGTATTTACATGAGCATCTGAAGCACCATGGGACGATTATGGATGTTCATTAAGGTAAAAAGTTGAATTAGGTTTTATGGATTCATCGTTAGCTTATCTGATGAAAATTAAAAAAAAACCTATATAAATTCGTAAAATATTTATCAAGGTCAAAGTGGTGATTATTGATGAAAAAGATTGAGGGTTATTTTTTATTGAGTTAAATGGCGAAGTGAGAGTTGACATTGTTACCGTCGTTGGGTGTTCAGTTTTTAATATACTCGTTGATGTGTTCTCTAATCATTTTAACGTATGAAAGGACATGTATGCAGATGACCATTTTATAAATGTATATAATTTTAAAAATGAAGATGAACCTGGTCCTGGGTAGCCCAGGGGCTTACGTGCTTGCCCCTGGACTGGTAAATTCAAGGTTTGATGCCCACTCTGGTCCTGGATTCATGTGGAAGCTGAAAAAAATCTGAAAATGCCCTTGCTCAGGGAAATTGTTAAGCGACGGTCAGAGCCTGTACCATGTCAGGTACCTGCTCTAAATACACCTGAGTTCGGCAAAATTTTGAACTCCCAATATTAATAATGGTTCATTGTGTGATATCACAATCTTTGGTCTGTGTGTGTTCTACGGCTAGAGCAACCGTGGCAAAATTTTGAACTCCCAATATTAGTAATGGCTCATTGTGTGATATCACAATCTTTGGTCTGTGTGTGTTCTACGGCTAGAGTAGCCGTGGCAAAATTTCGAACTCCCAATGTTAGTAATGTTTCATTGTGTTATATCACAATCTTTGGTCTGTGTGTGTTCTACGGCTAGAGTAACCGTGGCAAAATTTCGAACTCCCGATGTTAGTAATGTTTCATTGTGTTATATCACAATCTTTGGTAATGTGTGTTCTACGGCTAGAGCAATCGAACCTAACCTAATATGACTCCAGTGCATTGGTAAATCTACAGTCAGTCTCTAAAACACAAGGACGCTCAACAATATCGACTCAAACTGATGTAGAGAGTAACTGATTTCCTCATAGTCAACGAAAGATATATTAGTTCTTCAACATAATCTCGGGGAATACATAGACACATATCGCATAGTCGTATGCCTTTCCGATTCTCTTAGCGTAGAAGTGTGTAACTTGCTGTTTGAAACATCCGAGTGCCGCTTTTTTGATCACTTCGATGAGTTCGTATTTAGTAAAGGAATCAAATAGACCAACTAAAGAGAAAACATTGACTAACAGTTTTAACGTATTAAGTTAAATTATTCAGATATTGTATGTAATTTTAAAAAATAATTCCATTTTAAAAATAAATCAAAACATGACAAATATTAGATTAAGATTGAATTTTCAGTACGACTATGAAAAAGTTACATCTTTTAAATATAAATGTGTCAGTTATTTGTATATACATTTAAAAAAATATCCTACTACTATTCAAAAGTATTACTTGTACTACCAAGGTTAAACAATAAGACTTCAGATTATTAAACAAAGTCTGTTGAGGCAAAAGTGTTTGTAACTTATAATATGATGTTCCTTTAGCAAAGTTTGAGTAGATTACACCTAACCAGTGTAGACAATATAATAACAATCGCGCTAGTTATTGCATCTTTTCAGCCCTTCTACTTCTATTTTTTACAGAAATTGAATAACTGCTAAACAATTTAAAATGTTAAATAATTCAGTATTTTATGTTATTGTAATATATCAGTTTTTTAAGACACACCCATTTATGATAAAGGTATATAACAGTACATTTATAAAAAATTAAATATATTATTCAAAAACTTTATTAGGATAACTTTTTATTTAAATTACAAATTATTAAAATCTATATATAGTAAAATGTTTATTACAAAATAATTGCATCATTAAAAAGTAAGATATAAAAATAGGGAGAGTATTACGTGGTGACTAAATGTTACGAAGAATTAGATACATTGCTTTCAGAAGATTTAAAGTTTTCGGAGGTGGGGGTACCATTGGAGATGACGGGTGAGTCTTGCTTAGGAGTAGTAGACTGTTTGTTGGTATTCTGAGGTTTAGGGGATGTCTCGGTGGGCCAGACCTGGACTGGAGGGGCGGATTGGGGAGGGGGAGAGTTGGCGTTGGAGTCGGCAATAGGAGGAGGTGAAAGAGCCAATGGCTGAAGCGGTATCTTATCCTTCTTGGGAGCTGACTTCAAGCGGGAGTTCAGGACTTCCTGAAAAACAATAGATCATCAAACCTTGTTCACTTCTTAATTATAATGTTACAACCAATTCCGAAAGTATAAAAAAATGTTATCGTATGTATAAAGAAATGCAACTAAACAAAAAATAGAGCAATATTTAGCTCAAACAATCGCCTACATCTTACAGTCATAATAACAAGCGTTCTTATTATGATTATTACTAATATAACTGTAAATATATATATACATGCTATATAAGCAATTTAAATGATTCCATTAACTAAATACACTAAATTACAGAAAGAACACAAAAAGATCACAAAGACTCACTAATATTTCTTCTGCCTCGTCATCAGGTAGAAAGATGAGTCGTTCCGAAGACAAGTGAGGACTGAAGTAAAGTTTCATTGATTGTTATTATCACCTTCTCAATGAGACTGCATTCAGTCTTTGTTTATCATCAAAGCGACTCACAGTTATCTGTTTGATGTCGACGAAGTCGAAATAAAGTAGTGAGTGTTGTCATCTCTTATATGGGAATATATGGCATAAAAATCAACGTATAAACCACAGTGAGAAATTCAATGGGACTAAGATATTTCGGCAAACTGGTTCTTTTGAAAGTCACATGTGTGATTCTAAGAATCTTATGTGAGAAATAGAATGTGTGATTCTAAGAATGCATCGTGAGATGATAGATTTGTCAGTTTATACGTCAAGTTTATATTGGATGTCGTGTTTTATTTATACTCGTATAAACTACTATTATTGAATCTGTGATATATAAACTGCAGTAAGAAATTATAAACATTTCAAGAAAAACTCACAAGTTTCAATTTGTGGTCTGTTAGGACTTCTGCTAATTCGGAATATCTTAGCAAAGTAATTTATAATTTAGAATAATTTATATGATTCAACAATTTATATCATTGTTAATACATGTAAAGCATTTGCAAGTAACACGATCCAAGACAGACAGCAAATGTTCATAACTAATCTATATTTCAGATCAATAATATACTATTGCCTAATGTTTAGATCCATTAGTATATCTATTTTATTATCTATTATAATACGATTATTTAATAATAGAATATAAAACATTAAAATAAATGTACCTTAAGATGATGTCATCATAATTATCTGAAATTAATTATGATGACTACAATGGTTAATAATTATAAGGCAACACTGAGGTCCAATATTTGAACTAACTACGACGTTTGTAAAAACACATTAACATTTAACAAAAACGTATCTGGAGTAGTTGTATGGGTTATAGTTTTATTCCTAAAATGATATCTATTTATATTAATAAAATACACGTCAATTTTTGGCTTTAATATAAAGTTCTAGAGCTCTGCAGTAAGTGATAATAAATTGTAATTACTGATGATACGTAGAGATTTACTTACTAATAACTGGAGTGCTAAAAACCTCAACTGTTTCAACTTCTGTGCAGATATGTTGACTGTAACGTTCTTAACTCTTTCAAGGTGAACTAACTGAAAACAGAATACTTAAAAGAATAAGATAATTGTTAACAAGATATACATATATTCTTGACGGGATCGAATATATATCTATATACATTACATGCGTGTTAAGAGTTCTATATTCATTATTTATTTGGGTGTTTAGTGTTCTTTTTTAATTGTATAACATTTAGCAGTATATTATCCAAATTAATATTCTTCTCAAAGTTTCTTCTTACTAATTTCAACCAAATCATCATAAAATTTCAGATGATTCGTTAAGTTTATATTTTCATAATATACCTATTATACTGTTGTACTAACAACCTTACAATTTTTAACTTAGAGAAAACTTCATTTAATTTTAACTCTCTTGAGTTTATTAGGACATCAATTTATTAAAAAAGCATACAATGAGTAATTCAACTGTTATATAAATAAGTAGTACCAAATAATGAAACCAAATTTGTAAAATTTGTTATTTTATAAAATCAGGTTGAAATGAGGACCATCCATGAACACAATCACATAGAAGAAAGAAGACACAAGTCACCAACTAAACTCACTTCTATAATTCTTCAGTAGGAGAAATAATGTCAAGTAAGTTTTATTGTAGACATTTTATGTTCTTTACTCCATACAATCCTGTTTATTGTTAATATTTCTTTAATTTTGTTGTAATATTTGTTTTTTAATTATATTTACCAAGCATTAATTAAAGAAGGTATACAAATTATTTAATTCTATTTATTTAGTAGATAAATTAATTTTATGAATCAAATAACTTTTTTTTAACAAAATAAATTACTTCAGCAAGTCAGTGGTGAAATATTTTTTCATCATGCACATTTATCATTGAATTAAGTTTCAGTATTAGTGTAAATCAAAGCTCTACGTACATATATTGAAATTGAGGGAATCGTATTGGTATACAGGCTAATGGAAGTACTCGATGCTTAGCAGCAGCCAAACTACTTTCGACAGTTGATTTAAGTACATTGATAAATAGTCATGTTCATTTACAACATGGTCTTGGCATAAATCAACCATCTCAATGGAAGCAAGATATATAAACTTCTGTCTTTTCATTAGACATTAATTGAATTTATTGCATAGGTAGGGTATCTCATACACCTTGCTATGTCAGTGCGTGGCTATTCAAGGTTACGATAAGAGGGGGTCTTTTGAATGACAGTAATGATGATACTGTGAAGTGATTACACATTACAAGAATTCGATGGGTCAATTTACTTGCCTAGTGTTATACTGGTGACGTACCTTGAGGAAGTAGTCTGAGTAGAACTGGACCAGTTCGAGAGTCAGACTAGCGTAGTGGGCAGTGCGCACTGGTAGGGTTGCCACGATGAAGTTTGATGCATGCACCATGCGACGCGCAGACTCGCGTACCAGCAGTCCCATCAGTTGTTCTAGGTTTGCCGGAGGTACTTGGTTCTCAGGTTCATCTTCGCTCAGTTTTCTCCATACTTGTGCAATCTGATCTCCAAATTCCTTTGGGTCCCGCAATAACTGTAAAGCGATTTTCAACATCAATAAAGGCAAGAAAGATACGGAAACGGTATCATACCTGATATGGAAGAGTTTAGAATATAATATGTTTGGGAATTAAAAATATGGTCAGAGATGTAGATCTCGGTTGTATTGAACATCAGTAACCTTTCCATCAACTGTTCTTGTTTATAATCACTTGTTTTTATAACAAAACTAGCAAATCTATTGTGAGGTGAAAGTAGTAACCCAGACAATAAACTTCCTAATAACCAGACAAATGCCACTATTATTCATTAATGAACAATTCAAAACTGATATAATCTACATATGTATATATATCCCAACCCTAAGACACGAAACTTCCACTCTTAGTTTCGATCCAAGTACAAACACAACCAAGTGCTCATTTATCCGTTCTAACTTGCAACGCATAACTAACAGTTGGTCTTTTGAAACGCAATCATCTGCTACCGTTCTTATTCTATTCACAATGAAGTTTTTTTTAGTCTTTTAGTGCTGTTGTCGATAGATGGCAGTCCACTGAATCTTCGCCGCTACTATTAGATTAGATTTTTATTGCTAATGGTGGAGGATAAAGTGATTAATAGATGGAATACCAGCTCTGCGAGGTAGACTAGTTTCTCGAATGTATCGGCGCCTCCTTTCTTGAGAGCTTCAGCCTCCATCAGAGTCCGCTTTGTTATTCTACGCTGCAGTTTCCTTGACAGACTGTTAATGTGATTCATTGCTTGGCTTGTCTTGCTCTCTCCAACAGTTTCCTTGTTTCCATCTTTAAACATACAAATAAAACTCAATAAAAATCAAACCACTTGAACACGTCCAAATATGAAATATTTTAGATATCTTAGATATAAATATACTGATATGTTTGAGTCATATCAATTTCTCCAAACAAAATAAATGATTATTTAAGAATAAATAGCACTCAGTTCAATATCTCAATTTCCCAGCCTTTAATAAAGTTATTGGATTCATAAACAATTTATAATTTAGATTGCCAAAGGCCATAGCCATGTGGAATACACCGTTTCCATTAGACCCGTGAAGTTAATTAGTGCCTCGAAAGGTGGCACTCTCGGTAATCCGACTTAGTAATGATTTAAATAAGTATCTATAAAGAATGGCAACAAACTTTTATCTTGGGCAGCCAGAGAGATATTAAGCCTCATTAGTCGCGGCTATTCATAAAAAAATAATTTAGATTCATGCTTGTATTGTAAGGAGATATTAATAAAAAGAAATGTTTTGAGTAACGTAAGGGAAAACATGAACTCGATTGAGCTGGATTAAAAAGCAAAATAAGATTTGAAAACAAATATAGCTAATAAGATGATTCAGTCTTCTCCAATTATCCTAAAGCATTTGAAAAAGCTTTATTTATAATCATTAATGACCAATTACCAACGTATCTTGAGTGGAACTTATAATTAGCACTTGCACGTCTTAGACTCACACCTCGTAAATTAACTGCCAGCTGTGATAGTGAGGACACCAGTGAATTACATTTGTGTCCTCTCTAGTGTAAGTGGTCATCTGTTCAAACGAAGTCTAATTATGTCCTCAAACTCAGAGTATAAGTTGAAGATTAAAAGAGTATAATGTTAAAATTAACTATAATGAGAAAAACGGGAAGCAACAAAGAGAAATGAATTGAAAATAATAATAATTGATAAAGTATTACCTGTAGTGTCAGAGGCATCGGGGAGGTATTTGTCAACATATTTGTCGGCAATGACGAGGGCTGAGTCGAGTTTGGTAGCAGCTATTTCACCAACACGGCTAGCCTCGTGAAGCCCGAGCTGCTTGACAGAGTCTGCCCGACGAAGCACTGGCTGAAGACGAGCAGCGAGGAAGTCCCGCCCCAGGCTAATGAGCAGCTCCGGAGGGTATGTGATGACTGGCAGACGGCTCTCGACGGTGTCGAGACCACGACACACGAGACCATCTACCAGCCCCAGAGGCAGAGCCGGAAGAGCTTGCTCTGCAGCCATCTGTAGGCCGCCCTCCACAGAGCCCAGGCCCCAGCGCACCAGCCCGTTCACGTTCTGAACAAACCAAACAGCATTGCACAAACACCTAACAGTATTACATTATATTTCATAGGTATACATAATGTATACCATTATATACATTCATATGTATAACTTGCAAGCAAGTACATACAAAATTACAACTCATATAAATGATATTACTTTGTAAAATACTGCAACACTAAAAAAGTATAATTCTTTCCGATATACCTTAACTCTGTTATACATAGAAGAGAAGTACTGGTAGCTCGTTTCAACCACAGGGAGGCTAGAGATCCTCTTCACGGATTTATATTCGAAGAGGTCCATTTTGGTTTTACCGACGTTCCTGCTCACTTCTAAACAAAAAAAAAACAGACATCTACTTAATATGGAAGCAATAAAAAATTTCATTTAAAAAGAAATTTCATTTAGAAGTCTAATACAAATGAGACATATAAACAATTGTTGGATTCAAGAGAAACATTTAAAGTGTTAGCTGTTTTCAGTTATGGGAAAAGTATGTTATATGAAATTAGTCACTTCAGTTCATCTACGATTGTACTCCTCAAGTCAAGTTCTCCACTAATGATTGTGAAATGGTTTAAATGGTTCCAATTTGATTGGTCTCAATATTTTGACAGTACATATATGCATATATATATATATATATATATATGCTCAAATTGTTCTTGATCTCTTAATTCAACAATATATATGTACCATGATAAACGGAAACGGTCTGGCAGGATAGATTACACTTAAAATAAACTGTGACACATAGATAGAAACATAACAAAGACTCACTTTTCAATATTTCGACCGTAATGGCGGTCGTCCTCAGGAGAAAAAGTGAATTGACGGAGGGACAACAGTCAACGTCAGAGTCACACTCGAACTCATAAGATCATAAACGAAAGGCGAAAAACAGTTGTTTTGATTGAAATATCTTAATCCCATTTCTGAGTTTCTTATCGGTTAAGACATTGGGTTTTTATTTCACGTTTTTGCAGTGAAATCTTGTCATATACATATATGTAGTATAAATAAACATTAGAGAGAAACCATTAACAAAGAACAAGTTTTCAACAGTCTTCGTAATCTTCACTACAAGGGTTCGATTCTTCTTTTTCTGATGATGACTGTTGTCGAAATACAGAATGAGTTTAATCGAGTGTTTTAATTTATTTTTATAATATTAATTTTTTTGTTCTTTTGGACTGATTATGTTGATATTTTCATGTATATAAACTAATAGCAGTGAAAACAGTGAAAATTAAATATTTGACGATGGTAAACAAATAGTACAAAAATTAAGCTTTCTCCTGTGAACAAACTTTGACATTCTTTTCATTTGACAGGAGGAAGAACATAGCTGGTCAAAAGGTCAGCCAAACTTTCTCTTCCTAGTTTCAAATCGGTACTACATGTCAATGTTTCAAATTGAGTAGTTGAATAACTGTTCAATGGTTCATTTTGCATTAGAATCAATTGATTTAAATTATTCAGATGCCGAGCGCCATGCATATTGTGATGTTTAAGTACAGATCCACCATGCATTGTTTGATGTTTTTTGTGGACTTATCAGCGAAATGATTGCAGCCATAGTAAAGTTTGACTTTATTGTTATTACCTCAGAAGAATGTCATTCTTAAGTTAAGCAGTAGAGTTTAAAGTTATACCAGTTTCAAATTTCTTCCATGTAGTGTAACCCTGTAATGTAGATTATCCATTACTAAAATGGGTGTCAAAACAAATGAGACTCACCTTCTCCTCTAGACCTCACAGTAAACGTAAGAAACTGTGTAATTAACAATACTGTAGCCCCGTCACTATTAACTCCGTTTTGAGAAGACTTTTAGCCTGTAGTTAAAAATTCAGGTCTTTTAAAAGCATTATTAATAGCATCAATAACACTGTTAGAAACAAACAAACATTCTGTGGAACAATCAAACACAAGTCATGGAAAGCCGCCTGTACTAGACACATTGGGGCAAATTGCTAGTGCTTTCGCTTCCCTATTCGCGTTGTACTCATCATTTTGGCTACTCTGATGATCTGGCTAAAGGCAGCACGTAAGATGCATCGACCTAGTCTGCTTAGTTCTGGTATAACTAAAACTTAAGCGCATGACAAATGCGCTGACAAATATATGTGTTAATATATTTAACTATATAAGAATAAAACCTTATAAAAATAAACTAAATTTATTAACTTTATTAATTGCATATGTTGTTTTTCATTTATGGTATTGATAATAACCCTTCCAGGATTTTCATTAATGTTAATCACACAGTTTCTTACGTTTACTGTGAGGTCGAAAGGAGAAAGTGGTGTTTGGCATCCATTTTACTAATGAGTAAACCATATTACCGGGTCGAGACTACATAGGTAGTTCTGAATTCTTATATTCATTCTAAGAGGGTCATCCCTGAACTGAGTGAATCGTATTTTAATGAGAATATATGATTCTGTGTACTCAAAGATTTGGCTACAGTAATGTTATTAATTATATAAGTCTACTCACAAAAATAATAATGAGTTTACATGAATGTCCCTTTAAAATCGCTGATAAGGAGTTCGATGTGAACCCGATGACCCCCCCCCCCCCTCCCCAGAGACACAAGACTATCGGCCTGTGACATCAGGTCTCTCAGATAACTTGCTGATATCACCGCTTGGGACACCTCTTGTCTGCCTTTTCAAGTACTCCAGTAGATTATGTTAAAACCAGTACAAAAGTCAAGCACTTCCACAAATGTTGCAATATTTAATATTCTTGAAATTGTGAAATAAATATAACCCGGAATCATTTCATATCGTCACAGATACGGTATTTGAAACAAATAACCAATATTATTTCTAATACGAATGTTTCATGAATATATGTTCAGTCTAATTTGTTTTTTGCACCCATATTAGTAATAGTTGATTCTACATGAGAAGTTCTCAATTTTACCCGACTGGAGTATATTAGATATTTAATGAATGCCTGACATCATAAAGGCACAGGGCCGAAAGCTTTACGTTCATTCCAAGGTATACCGGGCAAAAAGATTTTCAATCGCATGTGTGAAAAATATAAAGTCATAAAGCAAAGATTCGAACCAGCAATCATTGGCACTAAATGTAAGCACTATGTGCTAGACACACCAGACTCATGTCATAAATACAAGTTACATTTACTACATGAAATTCGATGGAAATAATGCGAACAATATGCATAAATATTTCACATTGGTTCCTAGAGACATATAATTCATGATGAGACTTGCGCAATGTATGTACGATTATACAAAGGTGACTAAGACGAAACATGTTCCTATAACCTGTAATTTTTGTTCGATATAGGTCGTGGATGCCAACATATTGAGGACCACTACGAGCGTATGACAAACTCTGGTTGTATCTTCCTTCTGGGATACAATTCGTTTCACAATATTTTTTAAGAGCTCTACAAAGGAAAAATATCAAGTTCATCAGCTTTGTGCAAGGTGTAGTCGACAAGATCACCCACATGGCCTTTACAACCTCTGTGAGGAACGACGGTATGTACAAGGTTATCCATCTTGCACGATTATAAGGTAATATCACGAGTCGAACTCCCAATCTACAGTCTTCTATTCATAAATAGTAGAAATAATTAGTATAGAAAATGAAATTTACTCCAATTTTGTATAGCCTACAAAAACTTATAAACCCTGAAAAATGTAAATTTGAATCCAAACATTACTCAAAGAAAATGAGGTAAGAGTTAGGGTTATCAGGAAAAAGGGGCTTTTTTAGACGTTGGCTATCTTAAAGAATGACCTTCCAATTCATTAAACTTCCAATTGTAATTGGGTTCTCACACAGTAGAGGAAGGTGTAATTAACATGCTGATTATTGAAATTCGTCTACTGCATAAAGTATCCTTGAGCGGACATTAGAATATTCCGATCTAACAAGTAGGGTGGCATCTACGTAGGCAGAAAGACAAATTAAGCCCCAATCATATCAATATTCAATAATTATCAATTTAATTATAATTTCTTGAATTATTTATTTATTTTAATAATGTAAAATAATTGGTTCTATTTCTAATAACACCAAGGTAAATAACGTGATAATTTGGTAAAAAAAATTGTTGTTCATATAAGTTTGTCAAGGCAAATTTATATTTTATGATTTTATTTAATATAAGACCAGTAGCTTAAGTATCTCTGGTTTCTTACTTTCTCTGAATGGACCTGTTGTCACCCAGGAAAGGATTAGAGGGGATATTGTGATAGGAGGGAGAGAGAAAATGAAATGATGGAAATAGTATAGCAAGAAAGAATAGGAATAGGAGAGGGAGGGAATGAAAGTGTGAAAGAGAGTGGAAATGAGATAGCAAATGGGATAGAGTGATAGGGGGAGGAGGTCCTCGATAGAAATAGTATAGCGAGAAAGAATAGGAATAGGAGAGGGAGGGAATGAAAGTGTGAATGACAGTCGAAATGAGATAGGAAGTGGGATAGAGTGATAGGGGGAGGAGGTCCTTGATAGAAATAGTATAACGAGAAAGAATAGGAATAGGAGAGGGAGGGAATGAAAGTGTGAATGACAGTCGAAATGAGATAGCAAGTGGGATAGAGTGATAGGGGGAGGAGGTCCTCGATAGAAATAGTATAACGAGAAAGAATAGGAATAGGAGAGGGAGGGAATGAAAGTGTGAAAGAGAGTCGAAATGAGATAGCAAGTGGGATAGAGTGATAGGGGGAGGAAGTCCTCGATAGAAATAGTATAGCGAGAAAGAATAGGAATAGGAGAGGGAGGGAATGAAAATGTGAATGACAGTCGAAATGAGATAGCAAATGGGATAGAGTGATAGGGGGAGGAGGTCCTTGATAGAAATAGTATAGCGAGAAAGAATAGGAATAGGAGAGGGAGGGAATGAAAGTGTGAATGACAGTCGAAATGAGATAGCAAGTGGGATAGAGTGATAGGGGGAGGAGGTCCTCGATAGAAATAGTATAGCGAGAAAGAATAGGAATAGGAGAGGGAGGGAATGAAAGTGTGAAAGAGAGTCGAAATGAGATAGCAAGTGGGATAGAGTGATAGGGGAGGAGGTCCTTGATAGAAATAGTATAACGAGAAAGAATAGGAATAGGAGGGAGGGAATGAAAGTGTGAAAGAGAGTCGAAATGAGATAACAAGTGGATAGAGTGATAGGGGGAGGAGGTCCTTGATAGAAATAGTATAACGAGAAAGAATAGGAATAGGAGAGGGAGGGAATGAAACTGTGAAAGAGAGTCGAAATGAGATAGCAAGTGGGATAGAGTGATAGGGGGAGGAGGTCCTTGATAGAAATAGTATAACGAGAAAGAATAGGAATAGGAGAGGGAGGGAATGAAAGTGTGAATGACAGTCGAAATGAGATAGCAAGTGGGATAGAGTGATAGGGGGAGGAGGTCCTTGATAGAAATAGTATAACGAGAAAGAATAGGAATAGGAGAGGGAGGGAATGAAAGTGTGAAAGAGAGTCGAAATGAGATAGCAAGTGGGATAGAGTGATAGGGGGAGGAGGTCCTTGATAGAAATAGTATAACGAGAAAGAATAGGAATAGGAGAGGGAGGGAATGAAACTGTGAAAGAGAGTCGAAATGAGATAGCAAGTGGGATAGAGTGATAGGGGGAGGAGGTCCTTGATAGAAATAGTATAGCGAGAAAGAATAGGAATAGGAGAGGGAGGGAATGAAAGTGTGAATGACAGTCGAAATGAGATAGCAAGTGGGATAGAGTGATAGGGGGAGGAGGTCCTCGATAGAAATAGTATCTGGAGGAAGACAAGGAGGAAAAGAGGGAGAGACAAAGAGTGAATGAGAGGAGAAGATTCGGAGGATGATGGGAGTGAGGGATAAAGCGACATGACGAAAGAGAAAAGGAAAGAGAGAAGAAGAGTGAGAGCGGGGGTGCAAGAGGGAATAGAGAGTGATAAAGAGAAGAGTATGAGGAGAGCCAGAGAGGGCATAAAAAAGAGACTTTTCCTCCTCACTCCTTGTCTATAAATTTCGCAATTTCATCAATAACAATGTAGTCTGTTAAAATTGGTCACAGGGTTTCATGTTTTTATTTCATACAAAAAATTTGTCAATAACCATCCAACTACGCCGATGAAATTTATTTATTTGATTATGTGTTTCTATTAACAGAGAAATGTTCAAATCTTGTTTTTTATCAAAAGCGGTATAGCTTATTTCTCTAAATGAAGATAAAATTATTTTTTTACCAAATACTAAATGATATTTAATAATAACTGATAAGATAATATACACTAGCCATTAGAAAGATAGTAAATTATTTTAATAGAGGATATGAATTTAAAAATCAAACAGTCTTATCTAATTTTCACTGATAATTGTAAAATCTGACTCCTCGATAATGCTAAAATTGTTTCTCTTCACTTTTGTTACACAATCAATTTTATGAATTAATGTTATGGTTTGAGATCCCCCCCCCCCCCCCAAGCCCCCCAAAACCCAGAAAACTATTCCTACTGTAAAATACGTTGCTTTAAAAATATAAGGCTTGAAATTGACATTTATGTAATAATAATGAAAGTAAAATAATTTAAATAAGATGAATTCAATGGACTTATTACTATGTACTGTTTATAACTATATTGCTATATAAATCAAACCATATATGGTTAGATTTTTGGGATATCGAATGCATTAGTAACTAACGAATGTAATCAGTAACATATTTCAATAAACCTCATACCTACGACTATGGATTTAATACCATAACTATTTAAAAAATCATTCTATTTTTAACGCCACTTGAAATAATAAATTCAGGAATAACCAACCTAACACTGTTAGGGAACTAATTTTTGGTAAACTTTATTGTCCATAGTTTATAAATTTGTTGAAAATAGTAATTGTTATTATTATATTACTTTCACTCTTTTAATACATATATATTATATATTAAGTATATATATATATATATATATATATATATATATATTATATATAATCAATGAGTCAACCCAACTCAGTTGGGTTTTCGACTCTGAGGAAGACCGCTTGTTACGGTTGAAAGATCTTAGTGTTGTTTTCCCATGTCTTATTGTGGTTTGATCATTGATTGTTATTTCACGTGTTTATGTGAAATCTTTTTATATATTAATATATATATATATATATATCTTACTGAGTCTTCGGAGCGACTCACATCTATCTTCTTGATGACGAGGTAATCAAAATATAGTAGTGAGTTTAATGATAATGTTAGTTAGCATTTCCATGCCAAGAGGTCAGTATATGAAATTTCTATACTCATACGACGTATGTTAGGGGGGGGGGGGGGGGGGGGCAATATCAATTATTGCAGCAGGCCAGGACCAACGTGGTCTTTGAACCCTCTGCAATGATCATCTTAAAGAGTTGAAAACGTTCCTCTTTCACATTTGCTTCAAATTGAGACAAAATATTTGCCTAACAACTGTAATTCATATGATTATTTCAATGAGAGCATTGATTCTAATCTTTTGTTCTCACTCATACCTCAAATATTCTCAGCTATACCAGGTAAGGAAGTTTTTTTAGAAACTGAACTCAATGTGGTAGGAAGGTGAAACACATTTGAGTATCGAATGGTTTTAGGTCTACCCTAGGATCCATAAGGATTCGATCGACCCCCTACAAGAGGGAAAGTACACGTTACCCCGGGATCAGGGGTTGCAATGATTTGACTCCTCTGGGCTCCATTTTGTTACATTTGATTATCGAACAGTTTGTTAAATTGCATATCTTAACAGAACATGGGGCGGAGGGGATGGGATTACTGTTCCCAGACCAGACAGAACCAGTGGCCATAAATTGCAAGGACGCTGTTTGTTTAAAGTGCTATTAGAATAAATAATCAACATACATGATATGATCATCACATATACGAGGTACGATCGTTATTTATTCTAACAATATATTTACTGACGTCTATGGTAGAAACAATCCTATTTATTAAATATTTGTTGTTGATTGTGTACAGTATTAATGTATATTTATTGGACAGTAGTAAATTTATTTATTTTTGATGTTGATTATTTGAGATTTTATTTAACCTAACAGTAGCCATATGGATGGAGGATATGTATTGCTATTTATATTAGATTGTTATGGAACCAAAGGCTTTTGCATAACCCTTATTACAGAGTCCCTCAAAATCAAACACGACTTCTAATCTGATGATTCATACAAACCTTGAAATAACTTTCCACTCCCTGCAATATTAAGATATTGTCATTTGGTAATTCATTATGAGAGAATTCGGTCTAAAAATATTATTTTTAAAGACAATATCACTTAGAAACATGTGCCTAACTCATGAGTTGTGCAATCATTTATTGTGTGGTATTCAAAAATAATATGGTTGAAAAACAAGAAAAACAGTTTTCTACACGTCTCCAAAAAAATGCTATTTAAAAATTATGACATATGGATAAATTTTAAATATGACATTCACTAGATGAGTGCTATTATGGGTAATGTAAAGCTTTAAATAAAGGTTTTTGTCGTGTATTCATCATGGTTTATTACAAATACAGTCTGAAAATGTGCACAGTAAATATTGAATTATATAATAGTTCGTTCGTTTGTGTAGGAAACTGCTCAACTTTTCTTCATTCATGAATTACAGTATACTTTAATATTTAAAGAACAAAGTGGGAAGATATTTTATGTTGCCAACAGGTCCCAAGAGAGAGGGGGGATTCTATGATTCAATATTAACGAAGGCGAAAAAAAGCCTTTAAATTTCTTTTTTTAATTTATTTTCAATACTTTCCTATACATACATACTAGCCTTTAATTTTAAAAAAAATACACCGATTTCCAATTAATGCCTGTTTTTTTTATATTTATGGTGTCCGAGGTCCGAACAATATAAAGAAGGCATCTTTAGGGCCCCAGTGTAGTTTTACTTATGATGAACAGAAATATGACATAAATGACTATGGTACTGAAGGCCTCTTCGGAATATTATTCCCAACCTCATATAAACAAAAATACATATTTTAATACATTTTGCTCAGTATGTTTTTTTATTCTATTTATAATATAAGAAGAGCTGTATTTTTTCAAACTGCAGTGAATTAAACAAGAAACAATCTCCAGTATTATGTATTGTATGTAAGTAGTACAGCTTGTAAATGTGAAATGACATGGCTGCATCCTAACGCTAACCGTTATGATATTTGACAGTGGTTTAGAGCCTTTTGAAGAAGATCGCCGCTTCCTCACAACATGCCTATTACTGCTGACATCTAGATGTGACTAGCTTTAGACAAGGGAGGAGCAAAGACAGTCGCAAACCAGAACATCGACTTCCTCTAAGGGCCTTGCTTGTCAAAAACATATTGCATTGCACTTAAGACTAATACCTGCAAGTAGAAGTACAAGTTAACTGACGCAGCCATCGCTGCCGTGCCTGGCCTTGTTCTGCGGAGGCAGCATTGTGTAACTGTCCTTACGTAACCTTTCTAGTTCGGCTCTGTTTTGAATTGTCTGTATTTTGAGCCACATTTAGAGAGCTTCCTAGTGTTTATTTGTTTGAACTCTGGCATTGTTTAAAATAATACAGGTCGCTGCTTTTTCTGCATAAATGAATAATCATTAAGATCCACACCTGATGCTTTTGCAAATGGATAACAAAGAGAAGCATAATAAATTGATTACCACTAATTGCTACAACGTTCTGAGTGTAATTAGTACCATAATAACAATAATTAACAGACATCAACTGCTACCTTGAATTTCTCACCGTTTAATAAATGTCATACAAGAAATTAACAATAAACTGCATCTTCCACTTTCCTCTAATGCCCATTTTTATACGTTTGAAAATAACTTTGGTGTTTCCTACCTTAATCAAAAGCAGCTTATCAACAGGGACTATGGATAAGGAAACAAAACTCGTAGAGATACAGTACTCTTTATATATATTATTTATAAAGTCAAGTACATCATCCACTTAAGGTACTTGTTTGGTGTTGAAAACAAAATTGAAAGCCGTCGACTGGACGTTCATTCTCTAGCCTCCAGAACATTCTGTTGTTTAGTCTCAATAATTTTCCGGGATAGGATATTAGTGAAATAGGCCTGTATTATTCAATTCTAGATTTTTCATTCCCTGATTTTGTGAAAGGAAAAAAAAATATGTTAACCTTTTTTCCAATTCTGACGAATAACCCAGTTTTTTAGATTTCTTCTTAGAAAGTTAATGTGATGTAAACATTTCCGATAAATAATAATATCTTCGATACTATATGATTATAAATAAATAAATCAAATGATCTTTTGCGTTACTATTTTAAAATATTTACAAATTAAGATGTCTGTTCATCAAAAAAAAAAATTAATAAAATAAAAATGCTTCCCCAAAATATGCACGTGGGAATAAACTCCTTTAGGCATGTGTCGCATAGGACGGATAACCCACAGATATGTTCCACAGAACAGACAATGGACAAGGCTCCTGACTTATTTGGGTGAAACTACAGAGCGATGCCACCGCCGAGCTGATACCAAATCTAGTGTCCCACGACTGAAGGAAAAGAGCAAGCTGTCCATATGGTCGACTTGACCATTAGTCCACCAATACCAAATCATCATAGGATGAAAGAGAAGATTTTGCAGCAATACCAAATCATTATATGATGAAAGAGAAAGTTTTCCAGCAATACCAAATCATCATATGATGAAAGAAAAGGTTTTGCAGCAATACCAAATCATCATATGCTTGCACTTTTTAAAGGTTACTTTACACGACAAAGAATTTGGTTTATTTCGTTTTTCTACAAATTTGTCCAAAATGAAATAAAATTTTAATGAAAAGCGTATGATTCTCACTTTTTATTTAATATTAATAGGATGCAAAGAGCACAAAAATTAAATTTCGGAGCCAAAAGTTCGAACAACTTTTCTGAAACGGTGATAAAAGAACTTTAAATTGATTTTCTTTGCATTGAAACAGATATTAAACAGAAGACAGTAAATATTCATATTAATATGAAATGAATACAAATAGAAAAAGAGAAAACACTGAAATAACTTCGCTTGGAAAATAGTGTGTACGAAAAGATTTAGCAGCACTAGCGTGTAACAACTACCGCATCCTAAAAAATCCACTACCATTTACAAATAGGCAAGTGAAAGTCGTGTGACGTCTCACCAGATTTTGTAAATTGCTTAGTTATGAAGCAGAAACAAATTTAAGAATGTCTAACGATTATACTTTTAACGAATTCTTTAACGAAGGAAAAATTCTAGAAGCAGAATTGATTATTAAAATTAATTATTGAATAATTGTGAGATAGTATGATTTTAAAACATAGCTATTATCCTAAATAATTTAGTTGCTAATGATAAAGACATTTGCCCCATGTTGTTACGTTAGGGCAGAGTAAACGTAGTCTTTGTACTTTGACGCCAGTAAGTAAACTATAATCTCAGAACGTTCCTATTCATTCTTATTTCAAAGTTCAAACAAGGTTCATGATACCGGAATCTATTACTACTCTTCCAATGGCGCATCAAATTTTTTCGGCATGATTTGATTCCCGCAGTCTTTTTCTTAATTTAGCCATTTAATAACTGTTGATCATACATATTAATATACAACATATTGAATCAGGTTTTTTTTAATTTATACAAATAAAAATGTTTGTTGACAAGCAAATACAAAAATTAGCACTTTTGAAATTTTGACATTGTATAGTGCTGAGGAATTGAAATGGACATAGTTATTTCTTTTGACTCTATTTGAAAGATTAAATGTGAAAAAGCATAGTTAACTACTAATTCAGCGAAATCCTCCGTTCTTATACTGATTCATTGCAATATACAAACACTTCAATTCACCATCTTTACAAGTTACTTAGATACTATTCAGTAATCATAAATATAATCCTACTTGATTACATGTGTGCGAAGAAATATGTTTACGTTTATTAAATGTTATTTCTTCGTATGGAAAATTTAAACCTAATGCGGACATTATTTATGAATATTATGTCAGATGTGGTTTATGTCATTAATCATGAAATAAGGTAATATTTCGGATATATGACTAAAAATTCTGTATTTGAAAACGTGTTAGACGAAACAGTAACTAATGTCAATGGATGTTGACGTCAGAAGAGCCTCGATGATTGGACATTATTTATGAAGTCTGTATGTCAGATGTGGTTTATGTCATAAACATGAACGCTTTTGAAGGTATATTTCGGATACTATGACCTAACAAATGCTGTACTAACAGGCCAAAATACGTGTTAGATGAAACAGTAACTAATGTCAATGGATATTGACGTCAGAAGAGCCTCGATGATTGGACATTTCAATAGTCTGTATAGAGTGGTAGAAAAAAACAAATGCTTTGAATTTTTCTAACTATACCACAAATGGTACTAACAGGCCAAAATACTTGAAATAACCTGAAATTTTATATTAAAAGTCCCCACACTTATATTAGGTGGAAACTCTGATTTCAAGTGGTTACCTGTTTATTGTGTTTGGAAGTAGAGTGGATCGTCGTAAAGTCTACCCAGAGAGCTAAAAACTACTTGACTCAAACTAGTGGGATATTAAATAATCTAATTTATAAAGAACATGAATTAATAATTTTCCAGTAAAAATTATTAATCTATTTTACTATCACCTCATATTGAAAACGGCAAATTAAATACTTACAGTATGGTTGTTGAAAACCAAAAAGCTTTGGCATAATACGAGTATAAAAGCATTTTACTTGTAACGTCGAAACTTCAGGATTTGCCTTTTGCGCTAATCTAGGGTCAGAAATTATCGAGACTCATATGCTAACTGGTGCCCACTTGGGTTATAGGGTCTCGCCTTATTCAAGTATATTAGAGTAGGGGTCTATAAGAATAACTGGCATTCTACAGTCTCGTGCAAGATTTCACTGTTGCAAAAGGTCATGAAGTATATTGCTACTTGAAACTATAATTTTCTAAAGCATTTACTCTAATGCCAGATTACACCTAAATCCTTATTTGGAACAACCTACCCATCATGAAAAATAATGGAAAACTAATTCTAATTTTCATTTAACAGGAATGACAATGACTGCAAGTGGTTATCTTTGTATTATTTGAATTATTAATCATAGCTAGTTAAGAAACACAATTCACTAATTAACAATTTCTTGTATAACTTTGTAATTATTGAGTCAGTATATCTGTGTTAGGGTGCATTATCTGTCTATGCTATAACAGGCATACAAACTAGTTTATTAAAGCTACTAAACTAATGATGTATTATTCGATATTGTTTTATCAAATCAAACGATCGCGTGTGTTAGTGGGCAAGTGTCCTTACAGATTGCGTCCCTCTAGAGTGTTTATCATAAGATAGATGACTCATGTCTGACACGTTCCTACTAATGACAAAGCACAGGTTAGGCTCTAATTAGAAACTACTTCATAATAGAATTTAAACAATACCTCAAATTAAAACTTAGCACTTGACTGTTTAACAAACTACCTCAATTTTTCCTTTTAGCTAATAAGAATGTTAGTGTTAAATGTGTTGAATAAATCTGACAAAGTCCTAAGGGTACACAATCAAACACATTTACACATTAATTTTAAATTGTGATATGCCAGTTTTTGTACACCATTAGCACCTGTCTATCCCTAAGTGCAGCTTGCATTCACAGACGTGTATACAAATGATAGGCCAAGTAGTTGGATTGCGATGCAAAACTTTCTTTTGTACGAGGATATTTGTATTTCTTACGGCTACTGTCATTACATCAAGATTAAATAATAGACTCATGTTAAGAATAAAGCACTCATTATATTGTGATTGGTGTCATACGGTTATACCTATGGAATACGAGGGAGAACTGCAGTTCCATGGAGCAATCCTTAACTCGGAATTGCTCGAGAAAATAATAGATAGCACGAGGCGAAAGATGGAAACTCCAGCTTATAAAGAATGTAAGTCTTCGTTAATTCAGTACAGTTGTTTTCGGCTGCGATCCCCATGAACTGCTATAGTTTATTAGATATTCTTAGTGACCCACAGTTAAATATCGCAAATTTCTTAACAACGGTAACATTCAACATGGAGAAATAAATATTATATTATCGACTGCTAGTATTGAAGGACAAACATGTAAATATCAATCGTTTTAAAAAAACTTCTTCCTTTCGATATTCGATTGTAGATTATCTTTAAAACAAAAAAGAAAAAAAAACAGTTGTGCCAACAGGCAAAGAGTTCATTCGCACATCTCCACGTGGACCCTGTTTTAACATCAGATCAATCTTATGGATGAATAAGATCTATATTTGTGGAATATTTATCAAATATAAAAAAACTTAACATACAATAGTACCCTTTTCTGTTGAAAATCGTCAAATTCGTCAACAATGATTACAAAACTGAAGAGGAAAAGAATTCATGGTAATCACCTTAACTTTTTCAGAAAAAGTAAAAATGTTTTACATGAAATATAGTGGAGATCTACGAATAAATTTTAAAATTCACTTTTGTTAAGTAGAATAAAATGCAGAGAACAAGCCTAGTTCCACAATGTTTTATTAAAATATTCACACTAATGAACTACGGTTCTAAATTGTTGTATAAAATTTATTTTTTAAAGATAAGTCGTATTTCATTCTAGGTTAAATTTCACTGGTATAAAAGTGAAATCATATTTATTAAAAATCGACATGAAAATGAAAATCCCAAGGCTACTATATAATTTATTTTTCATTTACAAAAATTCCAATTTAAAATTAACTTTTATTGCTATTTAAACATAAAATGTTATTGTACATTTTGCAAATAAATTAGAATTTATTTGACCATTTAATTCCACGTTCTGGAAATTGATTCATTACTTTGAGAATGCAGTACAACGTCAATAAATTTATGAAGATAAAATTAATTATGCTATATTTAAACAACTGAAGCTGAACTTTATATTACCAACTAAACACTGGCCACAGTGACCTTATGAATATTCAATATGTTTGACTGCTCCGATTCTAGTTACTTTGATATGGGAGATGAAAAAATGAACCCCAAAGCAGTTCATATCCTTGAATTCCACAGACGAACTCATAAGAGTATACAGAGACACACAAGATTAAAATGTAAAAAAATTCTACAGATGAAGTAAATATATGCAAGATTAACAAAAGAAAAATATTAAAAGCTTCACTATATTCTAATAGTAGAATCATAAATATCGACAAAAATTTAACAGAATTGTCATTTATTTAAAAAGTTTCTATTTCTAAATCTGTTAAATGAGTCATTTTGAATATAAATGTAATCCCCAAAAAAAGTAAATCATTTCTTAAAAAAACTATTGATTAAAGTTAATAATAGTTATAAAACCTATCGGTTCGTTAAAATAAGTTCAGTGTTAATATTACTGTAATTTCCTATATCATTACTTTAAACTTTGTACCTAACTGTTCGGTTCACTACTATGTAATGCTTGCTAGGAATATTTAAACTATTCTCAATTGTTATATTTCCTGCCTTTAGTATTAGAGCAATTAACAACAGACAAATTTGATTTACCACACACTTTAAATATTGAGTTTAGTACGGTGAATATAAGAGTAGTCACATAAGACTGATATAAAATGTGAAAGTTTGTGTAACTACTTATTAAAAAAAAAAACAAACACAAGATAATAGTGAAAATTAAATAAAAATACCAGTCATGGTGTGGCAGTATGTAGGATGTGAAGAGAATTGAGAAATGCTGATCAACGCTTTGAAGTGAATGACAGCTTGAAGCAGACTGACGGGGAAAGCCTAGTCAAGGCTTTAATAGTAGCTTATCGAAGGAATGGACTCTGCCCCGCTCCGAGTTCAGTTCAAAAGAGCGCGCTGATAACCCATCTGCACTTGTCACCAGCCTCTTCACCTTATCGTCTTTAGTTGCTTACAAAAAAAAAAAAAAGAATTAGCTCACTCCCGACAAATAATTTATTACTAAATAATAAAGTTTCTTTAATCTATTATGAAAACTAACACTTGGTGACTAAATAAAAAACAGTCACCAAGAATTCGATCTTCTTGGGTGATAACTATTAACATGAGCCTTTGGACTTTTCTTCTTTATTCTAGAGCAGTGTTTTCTAACACTTTCATTTGATCCAACTAGTTTTAATCATTCATATAACTTTTTAAACACTCATTCATTTTATAGTGACCATAATCTGATATCAATATAAGAAGTAAAACAGGAGGACTGAGAAATAGATTTGAATTTATATAAATAATACAATGAATAATGCATAATGAATAATAATAATACAATGGATATATTTCTTCAAATTGGAAAAAATAAAAAAAAAAATCTGTCATAACATTTTTGAAAACTCAGTTTAATTCAAATCAACTGTAAATATAATTTGAATAAAAAAGTGGAATGTGAACGAGAAAAATTTTCGAAAGTAAATTTACAAGAAATATATTTAATAGGTTTACTTTTGAAGAGAGGGTAAAATCATATTTCAATTTTGGGGCCACATAACTAACAAGTTTACATCATAAAAAAAAAGAGAGTGCTAGTTCGTAATAATGGTTTGTTCTTATAGACCGGGAGTCCTTAGACATTCTCCTTATATTTACATTTATTCTACTAGCATTACTAGACATGCGTCTCAGAATAAAGTTCATGCCACTGTGAACAATTCTTAAAACTGAATGCTTAAATAATAGAGTTGCTGACGCTATGAGCACATGGAATTAATACAAGCAGTTACTATAGACTAATATAAAGACAGTGCAGATTCAATAAAAAATATATTTCAAACATTTTGTTCCTAAAGTGTTTATTTGAGCAGAAAAGACTGTAGGACCAAACAAGAGTGCAATCACCTTATTTTCTTATCTCGAAAACCCTGGTGAAATTGCAACTTTTAACAGTATAAAGCTAAAGCGTTAATTTAATAGCGTACTCTATTGAATTATGAGATAAAAAGAAACTTATTGCTTGTCATTTATCTATGTGCAGTGCTAATTCATTCACATTACAGTGTTAACTGCTGACAGTAGCAGGGGTAGCAGGGGTGACTTACACTTCGCATGTTTAAGTATCTGTATGTATATGATGCCTCTTTTGACTGTTATTATTTTATTTTCAAATTGTTGCATATTAATATGGTAGCAACAATTCTTTTTTTCTACTCACAGATATTGCATAACGTCAAGTAAGAAGAGAGAAAGTTCTCGGATTGTTATCTTCAGGGAGGGGGGGGGGGGGTTACTTTGATTCAGTAAATCTCCTACTATGTGCCATTTCTTTTTCTGTCCTGGGAAACGATTCACTGAAGCCTTCATAATTACAGGTTCACCTGACCAAATGCACACCAAGTGTGTTAGGAAGGAAAGGATTTTTTCAAGAGGAAAGCAGATGAACAGAAGAGACAAAAACTTGACGTGGATTATTTATTTGGTAGCATGGAAGAAAAATCCTCACGAAATTGCTGAAGAATTGGATCTACCTTGTGCAAAAAAAATATTAGACTGCTTCTTGGAGAAAGAGTAGATCGGTTGAAGGTATAAAGCAGGGGTGCTCACACTTTTTCAGTATGTGAGCTACTTATAAAATGACCAAGTCAAAATGATCTACCAACCCATAAAAGCATATGTTATTTTAAAATTTATTGAACATTCTTACCTTGCATTACCACATGAGCCAATATTGCAAAAAAATAAGCTCTCAGCATGTTTTTGTGATTGCTATATAATAATAATAATAATAATAATTTTTTTGGTTAAGGAGGTGAAATGCATTTACGCACATTGTGCTGGGCTCCCAATAATAATAATAATAATAATAACAATACATTGACAATTTATAATAATAATAATTAAAAATAAATAAATAAAATAATAATACAGCTGTTTTTTGTAGCTTTGCATTGTGCTCAAAGACAGAAGCTTTGTAGGAGGTTCAAAAGACACACACACCTCAGAGATAGATAGATAGATAGATAGATAGATAGATAGATAGATAGATAGATAGATAGATAGATAGATAGAGAGAGAGAGAGAGAGAGAGAGAGAGAGAGAGAGAGAGAGAGAGAGATGGGCTGACTGTCGCACTGGAACTTTTTTTTTTCAAAGTTGTATGCGATCTACCACTATTGGCCTCGCGATCGACTGGTAGATCGCGATCGACGTATTGAGCACCTCTGGTATAAAGGCATCCTCCATTCGTGTAGGTCGATGAATGCAATAATTAACCAAGGCGTGCTAGCTGTTGGTATACTGTCAATTCCTGTTTAAAAGCAAAATCAAGAAGAAAGTTTTTTGTTGTCAAAACCTTGAATTATTTTTTTGCAAGGAGGATTTGAGTTGAAATCACAAATGATAGATCTCCAGTCATTCCTGCAGCGAGGTCAGGTTTCCAAGAAAAGTCCTAAGCCCCAAATGAAGTTAGTATACGCTGCTTCATTTATCGGGAGGATGTGGCTTTAAATCACCCTTCTGTGTTTCTCAAAATTTTCACTGGTTTTTTCGAGGTCATAAACTGTGTAAAACTGCACTCAACATGACTGTTGTAACAACTATCATGCTATGGGATCAGAAAATCGTTCCTTGTTTTTTATAAATCCGTCAGATGGTTTCTGCAGCCCCCCCCCCCTCACTTCTCCAGCAGGGTCATTCTAATCAGAACAGTCTGATCTACAACTTTCTTATCTTCTTGTGGAAATATTTGAAAATTTCAACCAGCTAAATTTGAGAAACAAAGAAAATGATTCAAATTTGCTCAGCTACTGTGACTTAATACATTTATTTTTGACTAAATTAGAGCTATGTGAGAAGGGAGTAAATCTATGAAAGAGGCCGCGTTAGCTCAGTGGCAACGTGCTTACCCTTAGGTATGTAGATTCGGGGTTCTTTCTGGCCCTGAGGATTTATTTTATACTGGGCTCCAATTTATTAACTCGGGAGTGAACAAATCTCAGCACGTTCTCCCTCGGAGATGACGTTAAACCATCATTCCCGAGCCAGTACGTTGTCAGCTGCTCGTTAAAGATCCCTAATTTAAATACACTTGAGTGGCCAAAATTTAGGATTCCCAATGTGGAATGTTCATTGTATGGTATTACAAAGGTACAAGTTTGGCCTGTTATTGTGAGACTGGCACTGTAATCTAACCTAACCTGACTGTAAGAATATCATTGAATGTTTCGATGATGTTGGTCAGCACTTTGTCTAAGACAATCACGGGTCACTTGCCTCAGCTAGATGATGGATTTTGCGATTACTTTCGTAACTTTAGCCCTTAGCATGCAGAATTGAAAAAAAGCGTTGTTATGTCAGGTCGGTGATGTATTTGAAGACACACAAGAAGAGTTCATTGACTTTATCCGCGATTCAACAGCCAAGAATGTGATCCATTCAAACTCCTTGTCCAGTTTCTGATGTTCATTGATAGAATCATATCCAAAAACAAATGATCTGACAGTTGAAGTTATTTTGTCTTTTGTTTCAACCTACCTGTGTGAAAATGAGTTTCCTTCATTACTTGCAATGAAAACAAAATCAAGTAACAAGCTGTCTATTGAAGTTGACTTTTGATGTGTACTGGCTGCAACTGAGTCAAGGATTCATGAGCTAGCTGCTCAAAAAGAACCACAAAAGTCCCATTCAGAAAGAAAAAGTGACATACTTTTTCGTAACCAATAAAAAGTTTGATTTACTGCTGTGAGTTCTTGTAATTTTTGGGTCGTTCATCCATACATTTGTTTTATTTATTCATTTTTTATTTTATGTGTTTCATTCATATCGGTTTTCTATTTTTTTTTTTTTTATAAATATGCTTGTAATCTCAAAAATGGAGAAAATAATATAAAAATAGTTTTTTGTGTTCAACCTACAGCAATATCAACATTAACATAACATTTATCCTATGTATTCTACTGAAATAATAACGTGCTGATTTCATTTAAATAGGTCTACAGCTTTATTAGTAACTCTACTTGGCATCTTACATTTTGCACAAAAATCTTTTATTAATTTCATTGGGATAACCTATTTTGTTGTAGAGTCTACGTGTAATAAGGTGACTGGAAAAGGAGGAACAGAACAAAAAAGATTGGGAACCACTGTTTTAGAGTATTAAATACAAGTATCTTTTAATACTTGTAGTTTTTGGTAACAGAAAAACCCACTAATGGCTATTTCAGATTATCTAAATTCTTTATGTAAAAATTCCTTATTTGTTAATTCCTTATGAATTTAATATAATTTTTACGAAGTCTCTCATAGACTTTTAAAAAAGGTAGTTTTAAAAACCAGCTTGATATCCAATTTGTAGGAAAAATTTGAAAGAGAGAAAAGACCTCTGTAACATACTTAGTGTTTAAGTGTCACTATAAAAGAAAGAGATAAATATATAATTGTAAGTATTTAAAATATCTCTTAGGCTGAACTTAAAAGTGTTTGAATCTGAAACTATATTAAATAAAGTCCAAAATGTGAACTGAAAAAAAAAACGTTTAAGTACGTGAATGGAAATTTAAAAAAAATATTTACAAAATTATCAAACTTATATAGATATTTAATACATTACCCCAGTTCTGATAAGCATACAAATAAATTTTGATATCTAACATGTGGGAGAAATCATCTATCGAAATCAATTAATAGAATTTGCTAGTGATATAAGATCAATTTTCCAGACAATGTTAATGATGAGCATTAATCGTTGTGCAGGTTTCTACAGCGATATGACACACCTACGCGATATGACGAAACCCTTGTTGAATAACACTCTAGATCATTTATATTTAGCGCAATGCACTTCTGGCAACACAGTTAAAGTGTCCATGACACCCTTAAAACCGTTGTAATTGCTTCGTTCTTTGTGTTTGAGATGGCTTTGACTTCTGTAGTTACGAGTATACATTCTAACTTTCTGAGAGCACCACAGGAGTCTGTGGGTGACTAAGTTCTGGTCTGTGAGATTCACATTCACAATCAATGAACCGACCACACCACAAACAAGAAGATGCCTTTTAGCCAATCTCGGTACAGGTTTGAAAAAAAATCTTATTGCTTCTTATTGAAACGACGAGAGTATTTGGTCTCTACTAGTCTTATAGAAACCCTATGACTAATCGCCGAAAAGTGGGCTGTATGATGCAAAACTTTATCTATTATTTTTGAATCACTAAAGCAAACATGCCTAATAGTCTTCAGCAGATAATGAAGAAATGACGCTTATCTAAAGCCGGGGGCACTTTTTTTATTTTGATTTCCCTTTACCTCTATTTCAACAATTTCATTAAACATAACTGGTTATTAACAACAACTGCTGATTACCCATAAGTAGTTCAAAATATGAAAAGGACCATGCTTCTCGAAAATAATTTGCTTGAACATTAATTTACAACAGAATTCACCTACTGAATTTCATTGCTCCCAAGTGTTTTTCACTTTTGTCGTCGTTTTTTTTATTCATTATTTACTAATTTGTCCTTACTTACACTTTATGAGATCGGCTTCTACATACCTGTTTAAACATCTTCCTTCATGCATATTCTCTTTTGTTCTCTTGAGTTAGTAATTTGAGTTTGTAGTAAGTGTTTTGTCCTGTTTTATGTACTATGAAATTTCAAATTTTATTAACTCTATTTAGACAACTAGATTCTTAGTAAGAAATATAAATAAATCAAATGCAAAATAAAGACAACACAATATATATATATATATATATATATATATAATATATATATCTTGATCTTTAGATAATGTAATTTTATTTAGTAATTTTAGTTTAGTAAATTTGACAATTGCCTACACCCTGAAGGTGGTTTAAGAACACTGAAACGTTGGTTTTTTATTGTTAAAATACATGAATTTCACTAGTAGATCTTTTGGTGAACTTTTACATTTAACACCTGATAAATGGTAGGAAGTATGGTAATAAAAACGTGGAAAAGCTGCCTAAAAAAATGTGTGGAATATAATTGTGTATAAATATATATAACTTCAAAATCGAAGAATAGATTACACAGAATATTCCATAGAATATTTTTTACACCGAGTTTATACTTTACATAAATAAACACAGTTACTAACTCAAATGTTCGGAAAATCCGTCTGCAAGAGAAAAGATAGAAGGAAACCAATGGTACAGTAAGTGACCCGTTCATTTACAGCGTACTTGATCGCCCTTTCTCTCTTTTCCCTGAAGACAGATTTACAAAAATTTGAGTTAGTAAGTGTGTTTCTGTACCCTGTGTGTTACTATTCTTTGGTTTTGAACTTATATTTGTCCAGTTTGGATCGCTTTTCCAGTTTTATATATATATATATATATAAAATGATTATATATTATATATATATATATATATATATATATATATATATAATCATTATATATAATATATATGTGTTCGTTGCATTCGACCTACCACTCAAATAGCTTCAGCTACTCAAAGGGACTACTTCTGCCCGATGACGACGACTGTCGAAATATCATTGTGAGTCTTTTGTGTGTGTCTTTATTTGTTTTTCTCTTTCCTGTGTGAACTATATATATATATATATATATATATATATATATATATATTGAGATTTATTGAGGGTTTTGGTCTAATATTCAAAAAAACTTTGTTGCCAACGTTTCGATATATATTTATATCATCTTCAGGGCTGGGAAGTATGATTTACTGTTGTTTGTTATGTTTTTTCCTCTACATTTGTATTGTGTTCTTATACTGGACAAGTGGTTTAGAACTTTTTTATATCACGACTCTACTATTGATCTCAAAAATTCGGGAAATATTCATCTTCAAGCATGATCTGGACTCCAATCAATGTAATGGAGTTTATGTAACCAATTAGCTGGACTCTAAATTTATCATTCCTAGATTAACTTCATCAACATATCGAATAAATAATTAACTTGGGCGATCTATTGGAAACTGGATTTTGAAGATGCTATGGCCATTAGGCAATAAAGATGAAAATCGCGAAACATTATTTCACTAAACATGTTTCATGGACTTAAGATCTATAAATAAATCATACATGACATGGTACTTTTTCCAATGAAATTCCTGACTCAGCTAGACAAAGGTAAAAATATAAATCACACTATAATTTATATGTATCTATCATATCTGTTTTGATTCTTCATATCCCGCGGTCTTTTGAAGATTGCATGATAATCAAGTCAAGTTGGTGTTTTGACGTGGAGTTTATCACAGTTTTATAGGGTTGTTTTATTTTTAACCCATTAGGAGATACAATTTTATATATATATATATATATGCTATTTACCAGACGAGCAGAACTGATCTTCTTATTCTTATTCTTCTCTTGATGACGAAGAGGTCGAAATATTGAAGTGAGTTGTCTGTTGTTTCTACGCGTTATTTTATTCTAATCGTTTGATATATAATATATATATATGCAGATGAATCACAATAAACACGTGATACAATCAATGAAAACAAACCACAAGGAAAAAAAAGAAAATAGATAGAAAAAATGCTCTGAGGCTTTTCAATTTATGTCATCAGAGAGCAAACAAGGTAAGAACTAGAAGGTGACTTCTAGAAGGTCACCTTCTAGTTCTTACCTTGTTTGCTCTCTGATGACATAAATTGAAAGGCCTCAGAGCATTTTTTCTATCTATTTTCTTTTTTTTCCTTGTGGTTTGTTTATTTATATATATATATATATATATATATATATATATATTATACTCATAGCCCAACGGAATGGTATGAAAAAGTCTTGAATAAGATAAGCTCCAACCAGAAAAAGAATGTAGTTTCATAATCCTGATAGAGAAAAGTATCATCAAGCCAGTTCATAATCTGTGAACTTCTCACCTGCTGAAAAAAGCCGTTTAATTTTTATTCATGTTTATCGTGAAATTCGTTTATGATCCATTAGGAATTGACGTTTTTTTTAAATACTGTGAATTTAGTCAAAAAATTGACAGCATGTTGTTGTGTTTAAGCTTATAAGTAATTAACAGTGATCAATCATGTAGTACCTAATGAGTTATTGTCTGCTTATCGATGCAATTAAACCTTATCAGTTTGGTTAGTGTTATCCTATAACTGATTGCTAAAATTATGCAATCACACATCTAATCTGGAATATGATATTATCACACGTGAATTAGTTTTTTTCATAGGATATTTTAAAATTGGTATAATGTAGTGAAACATTGTTTGTTTTTAGAAATAAATATTGTAAACTATAATATTTCATTTTGATAATATTAGAGTTGTTAATAACAACAGGTGCACTCGTGACCTTGCTTACGTTAAACTAAGGTGTATTTAATAGCGGAATATAGCTTTTACTGCCCTCATGAATTTATTTAAGTTATATTTCCATGTTATCCTCCATGACAATGTCAATGGTCATGTTGAATATACAAGTATGCACTAGATCACAGGAGTTAACCAACATTGGGAATGATTACTTCTTGGATGGGTGTATCTCGTGACTTTTCCACTACCCTTCATATGGCTCATCCGTAATTAGTATAACGACCAAAAGCCCATTACTGTTGATGCATATAGAGGACTATCTCCTTTCGAGCATGAGGCCCTTTTACCTTGGAGGTCCATGGCTGTGGTATGATAACAGAACGCTCTCGGGCTTCCCTTGTGCACATACAATTCTGCTATTACCTTGTCCATCGCCAGTCAGTAACATCCCTGCCTCAGCTTCCTTGTCATCTATTCCACTCCATACTAGTTAGTGAATCACGATCTGTCACCGTCTTTCCTTACTTTATATCGTTTCCACCATTAAAAATATAGAACAGTGCATTTAAAGGAAAAAAACTGTATTGAATAGTAATGTGCCGTCTACTCCGCTAAAATGGTATTTATAATTATTGTATCAGCAAAGACTTCTAGAGGTTGATAGAACACCTATTCTAACTTCTGTAAAAAAGAATGAACACGTAAAATAAAAACATCGTACAAACCTGTTTTGATCGCTGTGCACTCTAGCTTTCCAGCCATTTACAACATTAGATCAAATCAGCCCGACGATTTAACGTGTTGCCCTTTTTGTCACCTCCAAGTTTAGCCACCCAAATTGGGGTGTCCGAGGTGGACCTCGCGGAGGCGGGCACCACGATTCTACGTCGCACATCAGACCAATATAAAATTTCGCGCAATTATATCAGAGGAGGGAGGGGGGGGCGAGAAAATAATAACACGACAGTTATACCCCCGGTATTAAGGTGGCTCATTTACCTCACGACCAAATTGTTCACTACCATGTTACGCCAGACCTGAGATTGTAAACGTTCTCTTTTTTTCTTCCCACATCGTAAACGTACTGGAGGTATGCCTTAGAGTATTCATCGTACACATCACAGTATACAAATGTTTGCCCCATTCGAGATTCGTTTCATGATCTTACGCTGACATACTAATATTGGGTGATTGAAAAGCAACTACCTATTTTAAAACAATTATGGTTTACTAGTAACCTAGAAAAAAAGTTATAATATTATTTTTTTTATTTGGTTAAAACGGTAATATATACTCATTCTATAGTGGTATACACACATAGATACGAGTAACACATAGTGGTGCTCAGATTCAATGTAGTAATTTAATCACACTGTAAAGTATCTAAACTAAATTTCAAATCAATCAAAATTTTCTAAAATTTAAAGTAACAAATAAAAACAAATATAGTTCATACTAATGGATGAAAGAAATCGTTGTCTACGAATTTATGGTTACACTAATGAACACAGAAAATGAATTGCCCGAAACTCAAATGGATTCAAATAATAAACAGACTCTTAGAACAACAATAACGGCGAAAGACTTTCAGTTTGTCTGTTGAACCAATTACTATTAATTAACATACAAGTATTAATTTAACTAAAAGATTAAAGTGCAAACAAGTGGAACGCTATCGTATCTTAAACTGTAAAAGAATTAATATAAACATTTCTCAGTAAGAACACCTCTGATTCCCTGAAGAGTAAGCATCAATATGTAAACAAATGGTTTTACACTTTTAAAGTTTTTGGAGATGTTGAACCTTAAATGACGCCACAGTGCAGAATGTTTTGAAATAAAGTTGTATAGAATGAAATTTATTATGTTAAAAGTCATTTGTTTTAAACACATCTTTTTAGGGTATTTTTTTTTTATTTCGTCTATAAAATATCTGAATATTCTGCTAAACATTTTTACAGTTATGATTGTTTATAAATTTTACTGATGAAGACGGAAGCACATCTGAAAATCCACTGACAATAGATCTTGTGAAAGCTTAACTAACAATAGTACTTTAATTTATGAGTAGCCTATACTACTCATAATAGATGCTAAAATCATCGAAAAAGGTATCAAAAACATTCCACATTAACATTTTTTTTTATGATAATATACGAACAAATTTTTAGAGATTCTTTAAGACGAAATCTTCCCAAAAAATTTGAAAAATATAGAGATCCGTCCTACTATATTATATTACTTTTGGGCCTTTTTACAGTGCTGACAGATGTACAGAGAGACTAAGACTTTATTTTTGTATTTATAGATATCTATAGTTTTCTCAATTTTGTTGTGTAAAATGGCTGTGTTTGTATGTCATTAAATGGATAATAGAGAAATGAGGTTAAATCTATGTTGCTCTTCTATTCGATAAAAATTAATAAAAATAAAAACTTTTGTTTTGTTACAATTTGTTAAGACAATTATTTTTGATAGATCTTTTTATTTAGAAAGATTCAAACTATTTCTGCGAAATAATTTTGCATAAATCTACTCAAAAAGGAATGTTGTCATAATTAATGTTATGATGGTGAGGTTAAAACAATCTAGTTTAATGAAATAAGAAAAAACCAAAGTTTTTTTTTACTAAGAAGAGAAGCAGTTGAGTGTATTTAACAAATCACAAATACGTCTATGTCTGTTAAAATGAAGAAATTGCACATTAGTATTTATATACTCCTAGTATAATTCCCTATAAGATATCCCCTATTTATAAAATTCTAAGAGATCGAATCTATTCATTCACCACTATTTATTAAACACATAGTTGTTTTAAATTACTGTATGGACTAAATACTTGTAAGCAGTATACAAGAATAGATATAATAAGGTAACAGTAAAGAATTTTCAGGATAGAAGCATTGAAATAACGGCGTATGATACAAGTATCTTAAAACTCAGAGTATTGCTAATATGAACATAAACAAATAATATGTACATGCATATTGTTATTACCACTGGGGTTAGTAAGATTAATATTAGAAATAGAAAAAACCGTCATACCTCGTAAGAGGTAAGAGGAATAATTGAAAAAGATCTCGACCTTAAAACACATAAGAGTACCTCTTACGAGGTATGACGGTTTTTTCTATTTCTAATATTAATCTTACTAACCTCAGTGGTAATAACAATATGCATGTATTTAACACAGCCAGTCTGGCTAAGGTTATGCCTCAGTTTGAACGACTACGAAAGAAAGTACTAACCATCAATGCTAACATTTGGTTTAATAAGAAATAATATGTGTTTAAATGTTATTTCAGGTCATTAATATTTGTTTTGACTGAAGAAGAATATCATTTAAATGTAAGAATAATTGAAAAAGATCTCGACTTTAAAACACATAACATAATAATTATTCATATTTTATAGAACATTACTGTTTTTTTTAAATGGCATTAATACCAACAAAAAATGTTTGCTATCAATACCATCATGATGTTTTGATCAAAATTTTAACACATCTACTTTTCTTTGGTCAATTAAAACATTTGTTTCGTAAATTGAAGAATTAAATAATTTCAGAAATAATTTATCATCAAAATGTTAAATCATTAAATACCCATAACGCTTAAAGTTATGTATTTATATTAATTTATAATTCTCATTTGATTCTAGTACAGAATAGAATAAAACATGTACTATTCTTGAATAATTCAATGTGATAAAGTCTTTAAAAAGAAATTAATATATTGAATGATTTAATGATTTCATAAATATTGATTTATTAATTCAATTTAAAACATAGAAATCTACATTTAAGAAAATAATATTGTTTTTACTCTTTTATGATTAAAATAAAACAATATTTATTAACTATCAATATTTACAGTTTCATTATTTTTTTTTTTATTAATCAGATGAAAATTAATACAAAAAAATCTTTGGTTTTGTTAGATTTGTTAAGACAATTGTTTTTGATAGATATTTTTATTTAGAAAGATTCAAACCATTTATGGGAAATAAATAAATAATAAATCTATATATATAAAAATAAATGAATGTCTATCTGTACTCGATAGATTCAAAAACCATACATCCAATCGCCGTGAAATTTTAGGAAATTATTAGGTATATCCCCGGGAAGGTTTATGTATTTTTTTTTTAAAAATCAGAGTTGTGGTTCAGGTAACATCCCAAAAATATTATAATATACAAGGCCTGCTGGATAATGTGTTTGTTTACATTTTAACTTTAATTGGTCATGGCGGCCGCAGGTAGGTTATTCTTTATGAATAACTAACTTCTAATATTTCCACATGCTTGATTCAATTGGAAACAACCAGGTACTAGAAATTTCATTATTGTTTTCAGATTGATGTTAAAGACAATTATTGTAATTTTATATGGGTTTCTTATTAACTTCATCAAAGCTTTAGTTATTAGCCATAGTTTACCATTTACTTTTCTTATCTAATTGGTTTAACTTGCTTTAAGCATTAAAGAAAGTTATGCGTTGAATAATAACTTATTAACTTTAAGTATGCATGATAGTATTACGAATATTAATGATAGCATTTGAACCATAATTCAAATCTTTTGGCTAAAGTATTGTTAAAGTTTAATGGATTTAAGACTTGCTTATTTATTTCTGATTGATTAATTCGTTTGTTTAAAATATGTAATTATTACTAAATTATTAGTAATTAGTATCCGGCCCTACTCCATACAAGCAAAAAGATAAGTTATTATATATCGATGATATCTAACAAGAAGATGTTTATGATCAGATCTATGTCTAAATCAGTAAAACTTAATAAGGTAATATATTCAGCATAACAAATTAATTAAGAAATATTCAAATCAAAATGTACATATATAAAACTTAATCACTGTATGTATTTGTTTGTATAAACACTATTCTTAACTTAATAACTCTTAACATAATATAACGAAAAATATAGGTACAATTTAACATTTACCACTCAACTGACAATTTTCACATAATGCTTCTTCATAAATTTGATGAATATGTCATCAACATATTCTTATTCAAACCTTCAAGAGGCAATTTTGTCTACTGATATAATTTTAATTAAACATTTAAAACTGTGTGAAGTCTTCAATTGAAATTATTGAATGAAATGTAATGTGATATGGTTTAGCCTCTTCAACTAACTGGCTCCTAATTGAAACGATTTGTGGGTTTAAAATTCGTGTCATTATATTTAACAGATAAGACATATCACATTTAAAGAGTTAAGACTTCTTTCAACATTTCTTGATGTATTGTTAGGCAAAAAATATTCTTTTTATTATTTGTTTAATCTAATCTATCAACTACCAATATTATTAGACAACGTGTGCAATTTATAATTAGTGTTAGATTATATATTTTTTGAGTAATCTATAATTTAAATTCTGTATTAATTTTGTTTATCTGAAAAAAGTTAAGTGTAAGGGAACTATAGAAAATTTAAATTTGTTTTTGTTATATGTAATTTATTATTAGAGTTGGAATTAGATTGTTTCCCGGGTAAACCCGGGCAGATCAGCTAGTTAATAAGAAATAAATAAATAATCAGTAATCTATTTCTTTATACAGTAGGATATCTTAAACAAAAAAATACTCTACTTTTCATAAATACCAGCTCAGTTGTCTGGGAAAATCATTAAAATCACATTTATTGAAAGTAAGGTAAATATTAAAATAATTTAATTTTTTTATAAGAAATGTTTTACAATATACTGAATTATTTCTTAGTTTCGATCATTAGTTATTCTTTGTTGGTTATTACTTATATTTTTTATTTATTTTTTTATTTTTTATTCTATGTTGATTATATTAAATAAGAATTTTTATGATCTTTGTCCTCATCTTTATATCTAACTGCTATTTTGTCTGCATTGGTTTCACTCTATGTATTTTTTCCACTGTTTTTTTTTCCATACCGATAACTATCTTTCTTGAATTACTCAAACAAGAGTATTTTTTTGGGTTGGTTCTTTACAAAAAGATGTGCACAAGTGACAGTATTGTAAACCAACAACAATCAATATGACAAAAGGGTAAACCAACAGATTGATTATTAAAAATATTGGCTAAAAACCACAAACCTCTTTGAGTCTAAAAAAAAAACTAGTCATAGTGCTAATGATCCTGAAGAATTTAAAAATAAAGACATTTTGGAAAAGTTCAAAACAAAACATATTTGCTGTAAACAAAACAAACTATACAAGCAATAATTAAGGTAATCAGGTGGAATACACTTGAAAAATATATGTATTTCACTTGAAAAAATGAATGGTGGAATATATATTTTTCAGGGAAAAGACCAGAAAAGAAAATAAGTTGGATAAATGATAATATCCTTCCTCTTCTTTTCACTACCATTTGTAACACTACCATTTGCAAAATCGTTTTTATTTTAATCGAATTATTTTAGATGTTCTTCTTTCTTTTTTTGATAATATCTACTTTTTTTTAAAAAAAAATCTAATATTACCTTCTTCTGATAATCATTTCATAAGCAATAATTTATTTTATTAACTTATTTAATATTTATTTTTGATGTTACGATTTTGTCAATCACATTTCAACATTTTTTAAATATAATAGTGTGATTTGAATGCAAATTAAAACTGAAGTTTTCTTCAAAATAAAAGGTTTATAGTAGTGCTACCTGCTTAGATGATTTAATCATATTTAGTATATAGTTGATTTACTATGTAGTTTTTTTTAAATTTTAGAATTATTAATATATATTTTTAAAACAAATGAAAACTTATAGCAACTAAAGTACTATATTTTCAGTGAGAACATATTTATTAAGGACATTTTTTGCTTAAATATGAAAATATTAATTTCATAATAATTTTTTTTTCGTCGTAGGATGTGGAAAAATGTGTTCATCAGATCCCTTAGCAAGACGTCTTGCTTAGGGTATGTGGGGTTGGGGGTCCCGACCCACTAAAAAAACCACATCCTATTTCCTGGCAATATCCGACACTGAAACCGTTTGCACATTACTTCGTGCCGGTGCCTCGGTCCAATTTCATAATAATAATAATAATAATAATAATAATAAAATAATAATAATTTCATAATTAATTTCATTTGTTTTATTGAGTCAACATTCATGTCATCAGTTCTGGCAAACTTATTGAGAAGTATCTTTGATTGTCTGTGTCCTTGAAGATAATCCCAGTATTGCTTCCTGTTTTCCCTATCCTCTTTCCTAAAGAGTTCTTGTATAGTGTGTTGTCCTGTGCCACAATAAAGGCACTATAAATGATATTGTTTTTTAGCCTCAGGCAATATATCTGTTCTATGGAGTTCCAAATTTAGTCTTTCATCTAATGATAATTCAACGTTCTTGCCTCTAAGATTTCTAGATTATTATTTTAATGGAGATGCCTTTGAGACATACTTTCTTTCTACCTAATAAAGGTGTAAAGATTGTTTTAGCTTGATATATATCTAGACATTCCTGAATGTATATGATGTCTAAAATCACCTTTTACCCAAATAAAATACAATCCCATTTTGTAATATTACTCAAAAACAATAGAGCCCATGTCTGTTTAAACATTAATTTGATTAAAAAATACGGTGTAGTATATAGGATGCTTACAAAATTTGGGTACATACCCACACGAAAAAGCTGATAACCTATTCAAAAAAACTCATAACTCATAAAAGATTAGAATGAAGACAAAGATAGAATTGGCGGTCCCAAAGCATGAAAATCTGTCAAAATCTTGAAATCGATTTTTTCCCTCATACTGTATACTTTATTTAGAGTAATTATATGTAAGGTATATTTTTACTTATAGCAGTAAAGCAGTAATTTTGTGAAAGTACTCTACACATATAGACAACCATTATCCTAAAACTATTAACAATAAATCCCTAAAATTCCTAAACAAAATCCCTTTTTTCATAATCACTTGACTTTGCTCATAGTAAAGTAAAAATAGATGGTTTGAGAATCAAAAGGACATTGGAAATTCTGGGGCAAACATTTTGATTGATTCTATAGGAAAATTTATTGCGTTAGGGGAGCAAAATTATTTCATCATAAAATAGTTCCGAAATTTTACTTTTATTTGCTTTTATATAATATTTGTTTCGAAATTCTTATAACAGGATTTGCTGTAGAAATATTTTCTGGTATATTAATTTTTATATTGGCTAAACTGTCGTAGCACATCTGACTGTCACTTTGTTTTTAATTTGTATTTGCTCCGTTTTGAAAGTTGCAAGGCATTTTTTAAGGATAAGGATTCATTGTTTTTTTTATTTATGTATAATGTTTTTAACATTATCCCATGAATTTTCTAGTTTTCGTTTCAAATATCGAGTTATTTTTGGAACAGTTCCAGTTTTCATTTGGTTGTTTATCATTTAACTTTTGAAGTAAGTTCTATATACCTGAAAATAAGCACTCGTTTGATAGTTTTTGTGTGATGCAAATAGTTTTTATTTTTTATTGTGTTCCAAAATACGAGTGATAGTTTTACTCATTGTTTTGTTAAGCATGCGGTTTTATTCGCTTTTGTTGTTTATTCTATTACCAATATATCGTATATGAATTTCTGATTTTTTTCTGCCACCTCGCTTTAAGGATCTCTGTTTTGTGTGTATTTTATTTTCAGATGAGTAGATTAAATAAACAGGTTTTTGCATGCAGTTGTTTTTTTTCTGCTTTTTGAATGTGCATTTCCTTAATTTGTTGATGTTATAATATTAAATTAGAAGACTGATGCTGCAGATAGTGAAAATAATAAAAAAAAGAAGTTTTTCAACAAGCGAAATGTAAAATTAATGTTACTTTGACAATCACTACACAATTTTCAAAGTATTTATCCTCTTAGTGGCTTTTGCATATCTTTGGTGAATGATATATTTACGGTTTATCTTAAGCAAATCTATAATAACATTTTTTTTTTAAGGAATCTGTCTGTATGTTTTATATGCTGAATTTATTAAAAGATAATTCTTTACCTTTTCTATTTATGACATTATTACATAAACTTTAAGCCTAGTTATAGGTTGGGCTATAAGTTTATCAAGTAGTAATGCCACATATCAGTGAACTACTCTAAAGGAAGTAATTCTAGGTACAGGGTATGAGGATCTGATGTTAACTAATCAGAAAGAAGCATGTCCACTGTTTTCAAGTATATTAAATTTATAGTTTATTTGTGTATATTATTGTTATTGGTATTTAGTGTGTTTGTGAAAATCTATATTGTATTTATTCCTATTTAAATTTTGTGTTAATTACTTCGTTAACAGTTTACCAGGAAATGCAGTTTAGGCATCTCTTTTTGGTTTGTTATGAAAGTTCGACTGTGATATCCCCTGCTTTATACAGTTAATTAATTGAAGTACAATTTATTTAGCTTTATCTTAATTATTCCATTAATTTCCACTTAAACTAGTTTAGGCTTCCTTATTACAACTTGCGAATTAAATTATTTATGAGTTTTTGTTTGTGTTCGTTTTTCATTCTGCTTTCTTCTTCCTCACCACTTCCAAGTTACTTAGACAATCACTATACCATTTTGTCTGTTCAAAGTGTTTTTTCTCTTAGTGGCTTTTGCATATCTTTGGTGAATGATATATTTATGGTTTAGGTTGGCTAATATAAATGTAGCTAATATATATGTTCTTTATGGTTAAGTGTCTTTAAATTATGATAAATAGTCTCTTTTATGATTAAGACTATTCAAGGTCATTGGTTTATTTTGTTCACTTCTAAATATTTTTGAATATACAATTGAAGTTAGAATTTGTATTGCTATATCTTATTTATTTTGTTCTTTAAATGGATAAATTAAATTTCGTGTTTCAATTATTTAAAACTGATTTTCCTGAAGGTGTCATTATTTGTGTTTTTATTTTTAATAACATTTGTTGAGGTTAACAGTTTATTTTTCCATCATAATTTGTAAACTAAATAACAGGAAATATTTAATGATTTCCATCATTTTAGTTTTCTCTTTTGAAGTTGAAACCCTTCAAACTGATAACCTTGCTCTGACAAATCATTATATAAAGGTTATGAGTTTACAATAATTGAAGATGCGTTTCATTTTTCAGTGATCATAAAATAAATATATTTGTGCTGTTCAAATCGGTTACTAGTTGATTCTACTTTTATAAAAATTAGACCATAAAACATCAAAAAATTGTTGGCCAGTGAATTGTAAATAATCTATCAATGAATTGATGAATTCCGTGCTGATGAATAAGTATGTAAGTCGTTATAATGATACAAGTCTTACAATAATTCAGTAGCAGGTACTAAATTAGAAGAATGAATTTATATTTTAAGGGGATTATAGAAAATGGCGTAAAGATTCTTTCATTGCATTTGCCCACTTTTTGTTAATTTATTGTGCAGTGAACCCTTCATTTGATGAGTATAAGAAGAATGTAGTGAATTGGTATTCATTGTTAGTAGAGAATCACCAAATCTCTACCAGCCATGAGTTTAATATGAAAATTTAAATTCAAAAACGATTGGTAGTAATGTGTTTAATGAAATAGAAAAATAAAAACGAAGTGTTGATTTCAGTATCTAAGATTGAAATTAATTGAATCGTAATGTAATGTAACAGAAAATAAAAGTAAAAAATTTCAATTAACTCGTAGGTATAAATATGTTCTGTTATAAGAAAGGTTATTAGTTGGATGGGTTTTTGTTAGAGGCATTAAACACCAGGATATCTCTTTTTGTTTAGTGTTCGTATTTTTTTAGTGTTTTACTAAATAAAAACAACATAATTATAAGCATTATTAATTAAGTAAGGAGAGTTCACTTTTAAAAAGAATATAGGTTATTGTATTTTTTTGTCGATGTATAATCCACATATTAGTGATGGAAACAAATAAGCTGGACCTATAGTGTAAAAACAAGGAGTGGGGGGGTATTTTTGAGGGATAGGGTAAAACATGGGAAATAAAAAATAAAAACTTACAGAAATTTAGCATTTTTGTACCATGACATAATTTTTGATATTAATACTCGCGATAATATTGTCATTTGGTCATAAGAATATGGGAAGTAATACATTTATGTGGAGCATGCATATGCAAATATGCTTTTATTTATTACAGTAAATTAACATTTGAACGCAGAGCTGCGGTAAAGTAGTTGAGATCATTTCTTTATGATTAAGTGTCTTTAAATTTGACCCTTACCTCTATCGTATCTGTTATCTTAGCCTACGCTTACCCTTGTGCTTATCAGTATAGACACATTATGAGTTATGTCCTAGCAAGGTTGTTGTGCTTCTTTGTTTTGCAAGAACTCGGCATACCTGTGAATTTGTTGCATTCATAATATAATATTAAGGGTGGGGAGACCAAAGGCCTGGCAAGTAGACCACCAGATTGGCCCTTTTTTCTACCCCAGGTGACCTGGACCTACCCTAAGGAAAATCTTCCTGATCTCTTCATAAAGATCAGGAGATTTTTTCACTTGAGTTCCTTCAATTTTTCTTTCCTAATAGTGCTTATTCCATACACATTTTACCTGATTAGGCTGAATGCAGGTCAGTCAGCCACATAGTAGAGAGAAGTTTCCTCCTCTTCTCCACACTTCTGACAGACTGCACTGCTCTCTTAAGCCCATAATACTTAAATGTCTTCTAAGTTTACAGTGTCCAGTGAGAACTGTTAAGTTTTTCAGCCTAGTCCTACCGAACCCTAGAAGCAAATTCCTATTTTTGGGAATGGGGCCCAAAAGTTGCCCGGACAGTTCAGTCAACTCCTCTTTCATCTCAGCCGCAGCCAGATATTGAGTAAATGTCTAACTCTATCAGCAGAGAGTGGAAACGGCGGTTCCGGCATACAATGGGCGTTTCAGCACCAATTTTGGCTAGTGAATCTTCTTTTTCGTTCACCCGGAACCCATATCAGTCTAACTGACTTGATACTGGCTAGTTCATTTAGTGTCTCCTGACATTCGTGTACTAATATAGAAGAAGGTGCCGAAGACATTAACGCTTTTATAGCCGCCTGACTATCTGAGAATATTGATATGTTACGCTCAGACTCCCCCCACACAACCACTTTCTCCAGTTTGGCTGCCGTCAAAATGGCAAAAACTTTTGTCTGGAAGACTGTGGCGTGAAGTCCGAGAGGAGGCTTACCTCTACAATTAGTCCACTAATAAATATTCCCGCACCAGCCTGTCCCTCTTCACCAATCTTCGACCCGTCGGTGAAGCATACAAGTTCGTCTGTCGGGAATGTAATATTCATATCTTCCCATTGCATTCTATTGGGAACTACAAAATTAAAGTTTATATTATTAGATAGACTCTCCATGGTTCTAGGTCAGTGCTTTTCAACCTTTTTGCAGGCGGGGATAAGCCGAGGAGCTTATTTATTCTTGCGGATCCCCTTGTACATAAATATACATGTATATATAAGTTTTTTTAATGAAATAATAACGGCTTATAAACACAATACAGTACTATCTGAATTTTTTTATTCAAGAGAATTACAAAAAGACATACACGCATCTCTTCTTCAAGTGCTAGTAGTTTATTTCTTTTCTCACTTTTAATGTTCGTCATGGTGGAAAATCTTATTTCACACAGGTATGATGTAGAAAACTGTAGGAGAATGCGCAGAGCCTTATTCGAGATTGATGGATATTCTTTTGCAGTTAAAATCCAAAATGAGTCCAGATCAAGAAGTAAATAATCAGAGCGTCACGTATTGGCTAAATTAAATGTTTCAATTAAATGACGTAGGTCGTCATCATAACGGAACTGCCCGACTCAAATTTTGGCTCGCAGTTCTTCCCTAACGTTACCGAAAGTTGCTGGTTTTAGATGTGAACGACGAGTTATCTTGATAAGATGCACTAATTACATTGATAGTGTGCTACTGTACTTACATTGACGTGTACTCATTGATAATACATTAATTGCACATTGTGAATCTGTAGGTCTTGCGGATCCCCTGGGTAAACGTCACGGATCACCAGGGATCCGCGGATCACAGGTTGAAAACCACTGTTCTAGGTATTCATAACTCTGGGATCTCAATCTCTTTCTTAATCACCATTTCTATTTCAGTATGGCTATTTCCCATTACATGATTCCACATCCCATAATCCCGGAGTCTAATATAGGCAGCCATAGCTTCGCCGATTACTGTATCAGCCAGGCTCAACAGTCCCAACAAAACCTCCAGAGCTTTATTTGGTGTGGTTTCCCATGGTACTGGTTATAACTAAACTAGCCAACTCCTGAGTTTTGGCTAATATTGCCCCTATAAATTTCTTCTTTACCTCCTGCCACCATAAAAAAGAGCCATATAGGAACCTAGGTTTCGTCACTGCTATAAAAAGCTAGTACATTACTTTAGGCTTCAGACCCCATATTTTACCCACCACACTCCTCAACCACACCACACTCCAAAAAGTTTTTTTAGCTTTTTCTACGGCATTGTTGATGTGTAGTTTCTAACTTAATTTCATATCTAGAAAGACTCCAAGATATTTAATATGCTCAGAGAGGTTCAAATCTCTCCTAACATCTTTGGAGCCTTAAAACCATGTATCTTCCTCCTCCTGGTATAAAGTTAGAGGTTTGTTATCTTAAGATGAACTGTCAATGATACACTTTTGCACCACCTAATAATAACATTACATGCAGATTGCATGAGGTCACAGACTGTCTCAAGAAACTTCCCTGTTACTAATTCAACTCTTCATCTTTACATCTATGACTTTTATAACCCTTTGAATCCACTGCACAAACGGATTATGCAACTTTGGAAAATATCAATCTTCCACACTCGGTGTCACTTCCATTTGAAGTATTGAGGAATTTTCATCGACAATGATTCAATATGCCGGGCTACTGAAACAAATTTAACAAACAGACAGCTGGGTAGAGATAGGGTGTAAATCATACGACCACCCTGGTCATAAATTAGTTCTACTCCGCTCTGCTGGGGATACCTAATAGAATTTACATCCTCCCGCCACTCAGTGCATCCACTGACTGTTGACTCATAGTCCATTCAAAACTACCCTGTGGTTTGATTGGTGTAATCATTAATTAATTGTCGATGTTTAAAAACTGGCCAAATTTCTGTGATAATTTTAAGCCTACTGGCTGGTTTATTAGTTAACAATTGTTTCCAATTATCGATAAATGAAGCACTGTGACAGTTCAATTCATTTCTACTGACCAACTTATCATATTGTGCATAGTTAATATCCGTTATGCATTTCTTATTTTTTGGATATAGAAAGTAAAATGAAGATATAAGTTTTTCAATATTCAAGATTTGAATTGTAGAAACGAAATTGTCTTACTGATTGAAGTTAACTATTCTTAACTTTATTTCGGGTTTCATGAAATTTAGACTTTACAATCAGCTTGAAATAGAGGTGTTTACACTAAAGTTTGTTTAAGTAAACACAAGTCCTAATTCTGTAATCCAAACATATAATAAGCTCATTCTTATTATAGGGTTGTAGGTATCATTTACTAAAGGGCTAACACGATGACTTTACATTCACATATAATGTTTATAAAGTATTCGAACTCTGCCAGACAGATATTGCATTGCTTGAATGATTTCAATTACGGTTTGAATAACAAATGTTATTTTAGAGGACAATGACCGGTTAGATATTCTGAATATATTTTTAAATTGTTCTTTTCAAGAATAATTATTTTCTTCACCCATTCAAATTCAGTTAGAAGAGCGTTTTAAAGAATTAGACCCAGTTGTTCTACTCACCTTTTATTTGATTTCATCATCCCCCACATCACATTTTTTTTTATAGTTCGTTTAATATTCTTCTATGATGGAGGTAGGGTAGATGGTAATTTCTCCTCATCTCCATGTTGTCTTGTGTAGTTTATTAAAATTCAGTAATGTAGCTTTTTCATTTTACTTTCGACTCGTATAACTCCATTGTTTTTATCGCAGCATTAATGGAATTATGTAGAACTCAAAACAGGTTTGTTATTTAGGATAAGACCCAAATATAGTACCAAAAATATACTTTAAAGTCGGAAAGGTGATCCAACCTAGAAAATACGAGTTCAAAATCGAAAAAGAGTAATAAACAGAGTAAAAGTGTTTCAAACACATTTACTAACTATGAGTTTTTAAGTGTGTTTCTTAACTCTGTGTAAAACAAACTTAACGTTATTCTTCTTCGATTTTGAACTCGAACCGAAAATATCTATTTAGGATATTTAGGTTTGATCTATCAAAGAATGTCGTACAGTAGAATTTATTTTTTCTTACAAAGAATAATAACATTGATTATTTGGAGTACATGAAGGTAACTCACAACTAATCACCACAGTTTGAGCGATAGAGGGTAGTCTTAAGTGTTCATGATTTTAGTCGTGACAGATCCTTAAAATTGAAATTAGAGTGTACAGAGCACGTGAAATTCAAAAATTGTCCTTACTTTTTGACCACACCTCGTATACATGACATTAGATTTGTTAGAAGGTGTAACATGTACATTAATTCCAACACTTTTGTAAAAAGACCATCCATCACACGCTAGAAAACTTCATAAAATGAATGGTAGATATTTGTTTCCTTTTATAGTTCTAAGGGTAGATACACATGCTTTAATATCATAAGTCGTTAATTCATTAAAATAATTTTTAATTTTATTAAACCACAGCAGATTCGGTTTCACTTGATTCTGATAAGAATTTCTAAGATAAATGCCAACAATTACAGCAAGTTATCCGTTATTCCCGATTGAGTTTTAAGTTTATTGGGTTGTATTACCATTTGCCGCAACAGAAGTTCTTGAAATTCTTTTTACAGCGTACTAAATTTAGGCCAATTTTTTAAACATATTTTTATCCATCTATTTTTAGATAGATTGAGGTTTGGCCGTTAGCGTAAAAGCAAAAAAATGAAATAGTATGTACCATAATGCCTATTTTTGTCCATACAATTTCAATTGAAAAGAATTAGCTAATTCTCTTCAAATGTGCTGTTTTTAGCTGAAAATTACTTATGATCCGTCAAACGGTGTAACCCGTCTTATGTCTATATTCTTTCAGAATGAATCGTAAGCGTACATTTTTTTCATTTTATTAGACATTTGATCTTTCCAGTTTTTGAAAATATTTTAACTTTTTTAAGGTAACGCTGCTAGAGTTAGTGGTTTATGAAGAAAAATGTTGGCAAAAATCACAGTTTGCCAAAAAAATGGTGTTTTTGTTATATTATATTGCTCATAAACAATAAGGTATATTTGCACTGCAGGACCCAATTTTTCATAAAATATTAATTTTATCCATCAAACTCCTTGACCTATGGTGTGCTATAAACCTTTTTTTCAGAATATCAACTTAAAGTTTATTTGTTTGCTTAGTAGTAGTATTTTCGTTTTAGTAGCGCCGTTTAATTTGGGGAACTAAAGTTTTATTGGTCAGCCTTAGTAATAACATACATATACGTATTTGACGTGTTTTAAATCAAGTAGAGTTGAATATTTACCTTCAATCGCAGAAATCACTTATATACATTTTAGACAAATCGTGGAGTCAACTTCAAGTGATATATGAGTACAGTTTGAAAACAATATTTATGTCCATTGTAATAATTTTAAGGACGCTTTCAAATATGCAATAATATGCTTCTAAGGGCTATTTGATGGAGTCATAAGCTGACCTTTACTCTTAATAGCTGTCCACGGGGAGCCCTCGACCTTTGCCTTTGAGTCCTAGCTCATTTAGAAGGACTCTTTTAAGTCTTTCCATTCGATATCTGGCTCAGGAAGTATCTTTTTGAATATATTTACAAACTTATGCGTAAGCAGTTCTGTGTTGAGTTGGAATTTCACAACAATAACTTGATTGATAGTTTCTTTCGTAATAATAAATGCAGTCAATTGCATGTTTACATAAAATTTACATACAATTGCATGTTTTCTAAGTTACATTACTGTGGAGTATAGTGGTCATGGAAAAAAATCTGGAGTGGCCTACACTCAACTTTACTACAAGTAAATATAATATCACACTTCTTGGGTATATATGGTCCCATTTAGATGTAATATAAATGCCCAAATGGGAGATGTTTATTAGTCAATTTTGAAAAGTGATGCTGTAGACTTCGTGTTTCAAAATAATCTCTAACGGGAGAGCATGGTTTTTGTTCCAATAGCCAGTGAGTGGATCTCTTGCACAGTTTATCTGACCTCCTTCTATACAGAAGATTTACTACAAATTTTCCCACTTAAACTTGAAAATATTCTTATTTTGTCTGAAAAATGTCAGAAATATGTAAGAAAAAAAAATCAGTTTTATGATAATTTTTAATTTAATTATGTAGCATAATTTCATTAATTATTTTTCAAAGAATGTTTTCAATTTTGAATTATGTCTTACAATTCTAATCTTTTATAAAATTATTATACTGGGTATTTTATAGCATAATAGCATTTTTTAAAAAATCACTCTTCTTTCCCTTTGTCAAAAATCATAAAATCCAATTTTTTCTGACTGAGTGTTATCTTTTTCCTCCGTGCTGTGTTTTGTTATAAGGTTACTGTATTACTGTAAATGTGTATTCAGAAAAAAATATATTAGTAAATAGCCAGTTTTGCATACTCAAATCAAATTAAAAGTCGGCTTTTCATTATAATTTAAAACTTTTAGAGGAAGAAAGCTGTTAACCCAAATCATCGTTTGTGATCACTTAGACTCTCCCTGTAAATTATTCTACATGTAGCCTTATACTCGTATATGAGAAAATTGGTATTAATAGCAAACATATTGATATCTTGTGTTACTATCATTTTTTTGCAAATGTTATCTGCCACTGAGTCATTTCCATCTCACACAGTCTTGACAAAGCTGTAAGTAGCCTCTTCTTTCGTAGGGATATCTAAGGGCGGGATGTTTAATAACTCTGCTATGCTGGAGGTAGGGCAGGTGGTAATTGTGTCTGTTATCCATAGAAGCACTTAACAAAATCAAACTTTTACATTACAGACCTCAGTCTTAAACATGTCTCACACTAGTGTTACATGCTTTATAATCCCACTATTTTTTTATTGTTTGAACTGATCCCCTAGCGGGTGATAACATCAGCCGTTTACCGGCTTTTTGTTTGATCGGTGATTCTACAGATTCTACATTGGGAGTCCTAAATTTTGCCTACTCCAGTGCATTTCGAGTAGCGATCTTTAACGAGTACCTGACATCGTACAGGCCCGGGACCGACGGCTTAACATCCTCTTCAAGGAACAACGTACTCAGATTTATTCACCTCCGCGTGAACAAAACGTGGACCAGGTGGGGATTGAACCACGGACTACCAGCCCAGAGGTGAGTAGATTAACCAATGAGCTAACTTGTCCCCCTATAACACCACTATATATTTGTATCAGTGATCACAATTGAGTGATATGTTTATATATGTAAAATATTTAGGTTCTTTAAGAGTGTTAATATACATTTTTAAATAATATTTGATCCATGTAATATTAATACATTTACAATGATTCTTTTTTTACAAGCTGGAAATAATATTTATATAGTTGTACTTGTGAACGATAGGAATGAAGCGAAGGCTATACCTTGTCACAGGGCATCGCCATCTGCTGATGTTTGACTCATGAGGTCATCTCATAAGCTGCAGGCTTGGATAATGTAGTCGGGTCTTTGAGCATTTTACGGGTGGCAGGAACAGACTGCAGATTATATGATTTTCATTCTGTGTAGATGTTACTTGAAAGGCCCATGTCCTCTTATATATTGGTTTTTTCTTATCTCGGTACATAGTGGCAGACTTTTCTTCTTCCATACCAGAGGGCAAGTATAGTTTTGTTGTTTCTCCTTTTCCTAGTGTTTTCCTAAGGTTTTGCCCATTTCTCTAAGCTTGCTGCTCTAAATGGGTATTTTAAATGCGAGGTGGGATATTTATTACAGACAACGGGTTGGTCACGGTCCAAGGCTGCTTCTTTGACTTTAAGATTAGCCAGCTCATTTCCAGCTATGCCCACATGTACTTTAAGATTATTTATTTCTACCGCTTTACCAGTATCTCCTATTTTACTTTTACTGTCTTTAATGGTTTGAATTAAACTGGAGTTTCTATTACTTTTCCCATAAAACCTGGACCTACTACCGATTTTTTTTCTTTTGCTCTTAGTAAATTGTAGTTCATAAAATTGTCTTGGTATTTAAAGGAGGGTTAAAAGAATTTTCAATGGAAATTCTTATTTGATTGAGGGCTTGTCATATATGATAGAACCTGTAAATGAAGTTATTTTGTTTGAAATATTGGTTGGGATGGCAAATAAACTCGTCAGACGTTGACAGGAGGGATTAAGAAGACTGAGTGGGCAGTGCGCGACACTAACTATAAATAGCTCTGCAGCACCTCTGCAGCCACATGTGTTGCACATGAACTCGCCCATACTTCTCACAAATAACTCATTTTGTCTAGCCATTCTTTTTTCAATACTTTCAACACCATTACATATAAAAGCATTAATTGCTATGGAACAGGGACTCACCAAACTTTATAACCCGTTTACCTTTCATAGAATACCTTCCTTCTCATCGTCCCCCTTTAATAAATCCACTTAGCCATTTTTACTATTTTAATATTGTGCAAGAATAAGGCTTGATATATATATATTTAAGAGGTTTGGTTTGGTCATAGTTCATTAGAAAGGAAGTCAATCAACTTCCTGTACCCCCCCCCCCCCCCCAAAAAAAACCTTCAAAATGATGACGAAACGTAAAAAAAGAATCAATGGAAAGAAACATAGTGGGAGCTCCATGGGATGTGACTGGTTATCTATATTACAGTGGTACAGGATTACGCTAAACTTGGATTGCACTTAAGAAGGTTAGTAATTCATCATTCCATATTAGAATTCCGTATTTTTCAAGTTCTTTTAGGCACTTTGGCTATAATTTCTTTACCTCTGTCACTTGCCTCACACTTGATATATGAAATGTAATAAGTGTAAGTTATGAGTGGGATTACAAAAAAAAAAATTGTAATTGGATCAGCTGTTGTCTAACAGCGTGCTTGCTTTTAGTTATTAAGATTGCATTTAGAATCTTGGTCAGTTCCTTTAAAATTTTTAGCCTAGAAACTGCAAATCTTGTACACATTGTCATCTTGACTGTACGATTTGTGGTGCTCGATTATAGTCTCTACTCTATATATATATGAGTAAGGTAAAATTTACGACTCACGATGAAGAATCTACCTGGTAATGTGGTTAGCTCATTTCTGTATTAGTGCCAAATAGTAAATGGGCCACACCTGGGTCCCTCTAGAACAGTAATGAAGGTGCTTCTATTACTGAATATATACTGAAAGTTATATACTTTCAGTTATAATAATAGAACTATACAGTTCTATATAACTAAAAGTCTATAAGCTTAGGCCTTGGAACGAACAGTTGAATATATTCAAAAAAATATTTCATGGAGTCATCAGTTGAGATATTAAAACATCTATATAAATAAAAGAAAGATTAAGTCTGTACATTGATTATAACTGACTCATTTCATATTATCTTTACGTTTTATAAATTAGAGAATCCGAATCCACCCTTAGAAAAATGTTTGTTAGTCTGTTTGGCCAAAAAAATTTGTCACAAGTAAACTCATAAGGCAACGTGAGCTGAAAATTTGACAGTAGATTGTGTATGTCTAACTTGAAATCTATGATTTGAATGGATTGGAAGTTCAACGTAGGAGGGAAGATTTGAACTTTTAAACTGTGTTTGGCGAGCTACACAGACATTTTTATTTTGAAAATATACAGGTATAGCAAGTAGGTAATGATTGAGATTTAATTTCGTTTGCGTTTGCATAAGCTCCCAGCAAGACCTTATTGACAATTTGTTTCCCGGAGTTCAATATCTGCCATCTATTCAGAATAACTGGCTAATTCTAATGAACAGGCAGGAAAAATCAACAAACAAGTTCTAACGCTGTATCAAGCTGAAGAAAGAACTTACAAGTCAGTAAAAAAAGTGATTAGAGTTGAGGAAGCAGTTCATTATCCACCTGAATTCTTTACTCCTTAACTGCTCCTGGATTGCCTGCTCATGATTCATGGTACTCATAAGTACCATGAATGGTACTTGAACTAGAGTACCATTCATGCTATTAAGAAACTTGGGTAACCCAAAAATGTACAATGGGATACTACTCCGAAGTCGTGCTCTGCAGAAATACATCATAGAGGTGGACATCATAACTGGGTATGGTTCTGTGGAGTCTGTGTCTATACCATACCACGCATACCATTGATTCGGAGTAATTATACGTTTCCATTCAAAGTGTTGGAATTTCCTGTCAGCGTCTATTTCGCAATGACGGTAAATTAGTCGCAAGAGGAAACTCTATCCCAGGCAGGAAAGTGAGTGAAACCAGGTGTTTCTCATATGGCCAAGAGTCAGAGGTTCCAACTCTCTGAACTTCCATGCATCTGAAGGACAGACAGCAGATGCGATGTAGAGGCACTTACTTAACACTGTAGTAATAATGACATTTTCGACTATTCTATAATTTGTAGTAATATTTTGGAATCCACGTATCATTTCTGTTTTTTTTTTTTTTTTTTGTAAAATACTCGTCAAAGACGGGCACGTTTACCAGTCTATTTCATAAAAGTTTCAACATGTTCTTCCACAACTTGGGATATACGCTTTAAGTCATTATCCTGTTGCAACATAACTGAATAGTTTTGAAAATATATCCAAACAAATTCATTAGTTTGTTGAATTTATAATGGAATTTTTATAATTTTATGCTCTTGAAGTACTACTTTGTATTTTAAAGCTTTTTTTTTCAGGGCTTCAGTTATCTTTTCACTGTCACACCCTTAGTGCAGTAGGTGTCTGAAACGAGTACCTGACATACTATCGACTTGAGACCTATTGGTTTCATCTTTCTTCAGTTATAGCGTGTACAAGCGACGGTATGCGTGTTTTTCATCTCCCACTTACAAAAAATATCTGTGATCTGGCGCAGGCTATGAACATGTGTTCTTCAGATCATACTGGGAAGCAGGAATAGTGGGAAGCACGTCAGCACTAATCCATATCTGAATACTCAACAATTTAATAATGGTCGCTTCAACAAGGCCCTTAGTGTTACAGAGTTATCGACATGCAATAGGATGTTATTACAGTACTTAGGCAGTTTGCTTTGAATACACTAGGCAACAGCATGAAATAAGTCATTGGTTTGAAATTAGTTGCGATCGTAGCTAAGAACCTTTAGTCAACAGAATCCGTTTTTAGATAATAATGTTTGGGAAAATGAACACATTTCTGGATTGCTTGATTTAATACGTCACATTGAATCAAGTATAAGTAATAATGATTGATTTTGTTTGATTTAATTTGTGTTGTCATTTGTATCAGAACAATTTGGATTGTGCAGATAACATGAACAGGATATACATTACCCAAACTGGTCTAATTCAGGCGGGTCTTCCCTCCATAGGAAAACAGTGGCTTAATGGGAGAAGCCACATTGTCGCAGGCTTAGATGCCTCTTACTACATTATTCACCTTGAGCCTAATCTCCTTGTTCAGGCTGTAATCTGAGAGTTAACATTAACTGACCCTGCTAAACCTCAATCGAACATTACGTATCATTGTGATCACTGGGTACTATAGCCAACGAGAAGTAGCATGGATCTCGTATCAAACTAATGTACGATTTCTTAAGATTCAGTAATCTTCTCAATCATTTTAGCACAGTGTTACCCTAGTGGGTCGTAGCTTTTGCTACACTTTTAAGAAACAGGCATTTACGATATTCCAACCTCTCGAAGCCTTATAGCAGTTTTTTTAACACAGGCTCATTTATAAATTAATATCAACTTTGGGGGGCACCTTTCATTTGCAATTGGAAAACCACCTGCACATACACCTCGTAATGTATGTAAAATATTTACGAATTTGGAATTATTTAGTTAGGAACTTATCGAAGATTAAAGCAGATTCTATGGTAATACATTAGGACTAAAAAATGTCCTATACATGTGAACATAATGCAGGAGATGAGCAAAACGCGAACACTTACAATGGCAAGGCAATTCTCAGTGACTAAAAGATCAATAAACTAAATCGTTCAACCTTTGTGATCGTTCACAAAAATTTGTGAAATATTTTTCCTATATATAAGATGAAATATTTAAAAGTGTAAGTTTTTATTTAACAACGAATTTTAGAAAGCATAAAATTTGTGTGAATGTTCGTGAAAGGAAAAATTGGCGATGAGCATTAAGAAAAAAAAACCTACTTTTTCATTTTAGGCCTAGTTAGTGTTAAAAATATTAGCAGGATAAAAATTAAATAAGAACCCCTTTTTTTTCTCTGAAATGATTAAGAAAATTACCCTCCAGTTTGAAATGTGTCAGTTGAATACTTAACTCAGATATAGCCTCCATTTACTCCACATTTGTAAGGTTTGTGAAAGTCATAACAGATTTGTTAAATATTATAACACAATATTGTTATTTCTTGGGGTGCAGCTGAGCACCTCCCGGGACCCACCACTAGTGAATCTGTGAGGGCAGTTTGACAGTCACTGCTATATAGAACTTTGGCTCTCTTGTGGAATATCTTCCGTGCATCCGACTAGGAAATGAGGCCATTTTGTGACCCTTGGCCTTGAAGAAATAACATGAGACAGACTAATTTATTATTTGACAAAACTTAGTAATTTTATCATCTATTGCAGCAATTTGAAGGATAGCAAACCTCTGGTTATCACTGAAAATTGGGAAAAACATGATTTTTACTATTTCTACACCTAAGCCTTAGAATTAATAGCCTAATACCAAATTATTTCTTCAATAAAGGTGTCTACGATTTGTTTAAGTTTTGAATGTCCCCCACAAGGCATGATCTTCTTGTATCAACAATCATTGGCAACTATTTCACATGCAATTTTAAATACAGTTATATCAGTTACTTTATATAAACCGAAACATTGTAACGGGGATGTAATGGTTATCAGTTGGTTAGATCTTTGATTATTTTTGAGAGGACGTTCGCAGTGTTTTTTTCTTATTCCATATATTCACAGCATTCTCCACCAAAAGCACTTCATGTTCATCTTATCATTCCGACCATTTCTTGTCTTTTTCTCTCGTTATGAACTATTTTATATCTTATCTCATTTATTGTTTATTTTTAACATTAAAACTTGGGTGGATATTTCTGGTATTAGTTATTTGGAATAAGTGTCAGTGTTATCATTTAAGAGATTTGTCTATTATTTGAGCGAAGTTTCTTCTCCTTGCAATTATTAATTGAATGCTTTTGTTTCATAGTTTAGTTATTGAGTATTGCCATGTAGTTGTTTTAAGGTTTTGCTAATTTGCTCCCTTACACGTTTACACATGCAGGATTATGTCTAATTAATAGTTTTAATTTAAATAAATATTTTTAACTTTTTCCTGTATGAACTGTTATAATCTGCGTTATATTAGTGTTTAATTTTCAATCTTTTGCTAAAGCATGAAAAATATACTCTTGTCGGTTTTCCTATTGTGGATTTATCCACTTTAAATTTCACACTAGTATTGTTTATTCTTCTACCAAATCCTAGGTTGAAGAAAAAAGATATTAAAACGACAGACTGAAGCGTAGTGTTGAATCAGTGCAGCGTAGTGGAGGATCGAGAGCACAGGGAGGCTCGATCTTTCCGGAAGCACTCGAATAGCCTCAAGTGGCCGGCAGCCACCGCTCTGCGACCACTCTTCACTAATGCTTCCCATTTCTGTTTACTTTCATAACATCCTACTTTTAAAGTTATTTTCTATCTCTTCCTAATTACTATTTCCTTTACAAACACTAGTTTAATCTGTAGAGTAGCAAACGTGCCCGTCTTTGACGGGTACTTTTTTAAAAAAATGGAGATGATACATGGTTTTCGAAAATATCATTAGAAATTATAGAATAGTAGAAAATGTCACTATTAGTACAGAGTTAAGCAAATATTCTGTATATACCACATTAGCTATCTGTCCTTCAGGTTCATGGAAGGACAAAGAGTTGGAACCTCTGACTCTTGGGCAAGCAAGCTACCGGCGGTAGATCAAGTTTCCCATGTAACTTAGTTACCGTCATTGCAAAACATACACTGAAAAGACATTGCAATCATTTGAATTGAAACAGATAGTGGGTCGGAATCAATGGTATGCGTGATATACACACAGACTCCCTAGTGCCACACCCAGTCATGACGTCCCACACCCATCATTACTGGGTGTTGTACTGGGGAGTCTGTATGTATAGCTCGCATACCTGATTCCGAGCCACTATCCGTTTCCATTCAACGATTGCAATGTACTTTCAGTGTATTTTTCGTAATGACGGAAACTCGAAGTTACAAGGGAAACTCGATGTACCACAGGAATTGAATTGAGTGAGAAAAAATTTTTCTGACATAGTCAACTGTATTTTACTTGACCAAGAATCAGAGGTTCCAACTCTTTGTCCTTCCATGAACCTAAACGACAGACAGCTAATGTGGTATATGCAGAGACATTTGCTTAACACTGTACTAATAATGGCATTTTCTACTATTCTATAATTTCTAATGATATTTTCGAAAACTATGTATCATCACCGAATTTTTGAAAAAGTACCAGTCGGTACTTTTACAGACATGTCGGGATTATCTTACAGACGCTATCCCCAATGTCCTCTCTGAAAACTAACCTTTTATCTGAGGAAACCAAATTGTGTGTAGCTGAGGTTGCCTTACGTGGTCTATTATTAACCACGAACTACATTTTACTCGTACTTCTTCCCCCCACAACACAAACTATCCCATTCGAAATGACTGCTCTTGTACCTCCAAAAACTGCGTCTATCGTTGAAATTGTACTAAATGTGTTTAGTTTTACGTAGACTGGCTTCCATCATGCTTAACCTTTGTATGCATGGTGATACTGCGCCTCCAGTAACCGCTTTAATCTGACCGTCGCCATACATACCAGTAACCTCAGTCTTTTCTTCGATGAATGATTTCGGATACAGATTCTGCGGCAGGTTTCTCTGAAAATAAGACTGTCTTCCTTCTGAGCCTCCGTGGATTCCCATATTTGGTTGCACCAGGCCTAAACACAAAAAATTTTATAGTGTTGGAAAAAAGTCACCCGACACTAAAATGTAATTTACATAAACATTAAATACTCAGTTTTATTTATTCATTCCCAATATAAATGTTTATGCATTGAATGCGGATTTAAAGGTGGTTAGAGATGGTATTTGGGAATGATAGAAGGTAAAAGTTTTAGATGATTCCAAGGACTCCGGCTCAGCTGCAAGTTTAAATATCATCTGAATTAGAACAAATTAATACTAAGGTTGTTTGTCCTAAAATCTGTAACTCTTAAGTAGGCCAATTTAAACACTTTTAAAGATTTTTCATAGTTCAATAGGTAAAAATGATTTCAGTTTGAACAATTTTGTAAGTGTTTCATATTAAACTCATTCAGTTGTTAATAATAACCTACTGAATGTTTTGTAGGGTGACTTTTGGCCAGCCCTGTATATTAATATATGTTTTACTTTATATTTATTATTATACCCATTATTTGTTATAATTTCTATTATTAATATTAATATTCTTTTATCATAAAATACCCGCTCAGAATTTATAGATTTTTAATATTTATGTTTTTTATATCTTCATTAATTTTTAAATTATTTCTTTATTTCTAATTTATTCCTGTTGTTTTTTATAGTTTCACCATATCTCTAATTTTTCTTCGGTTATATTCAAAAGCCTCAGAGCTGATTTGGTTTAGACATTAGTTTCTATTTAACGTGTTTATTGTGAAATGTTCCACGGCGCAAGCCGCACAGCATTCCTGGTGGTGCTTTGACATGGTCCCTTGCGGTCATTGGTTGTTATTGAATGATGAGGTTACTCTTCAGTTGTAGATGAATTATTGATAATGTGGAATTAGTTTTAAACTTTGAGAAACCAGCATGAGGATTACTTATTAAATAATAAGCCAGATGGGTCGATAATACGAACGACATACATTTTCTCATCGATAACTCATAATACTTATTGATCCTTCAAGTTAGATAACTTAAACTGGTTAACTTAAATAGTTATAGCCAGTGGATTTGACTGGCACTGTTTAAATACTACTGACAAAGTATATTTAAAACCAATTCAGGATTCTCTCCAATATCTTGGGGGGACATACAAGAGCTAGACTCCTACGGCAGTCCTACAACTGTGGACTATATTGGTCATTTATCTCAGTATTACTACTTATTTATAAAATACAATTAGACCATTTAAATGTATAATGCATTCAAATTAAAGCATTTTATATAATTTAATTAAACATATAAAAAATGCCTTCTATATCCCTATATGAACTGCAATCCCCTCCAGTTTGAAACACTATTACGAATAAACATACTCAAGATGATGCTACTAAATGGTTGAGTCATAAATAACTTTAATAGAATGATCAGAATTCATATTTTTGGATTTAAAACAATCTTTGTTTATATTATGTAAATAAGATTGTAATGTCTATCTAGAGTATACATTATGTTGAATATTAATTGAACTTTATTTTAAATAGTAATTTAAACTTTTGGAATGAAGAGCTAAAAAGTGGATATTATTATATAATGCTTTAGGAGTCCAAATACGTTTCATATACAAATCTTGTTTATTGGTTTAGACAATGTTATTCTTCTTTTTGTTGTACAAATATACAGTATTTAAGGTTAATGAGTATTAGCTTATCTGGTGAGATGGTAAGGTGTGTGTAGTTGACTGCACTCTCTTTTCTTTCTGTCTCAGCATACTGACTGCAGTCCTATGTTCATACAGACTGTACGAACAATTTTTTACTTTTCACAATTTTATAGTTAGAATACTCAGTATAACATTCAGAAACACATTATTGTATTTCTAACTTAGTCTGCAAACAACTTTGTAAGTTTCAGTCTACTCTCTTTACTAACTACCATCTCGGTAATATCCTTAATACTCACGTAACTGGATTCTCTGTTCTCGTTAATCGGACAAATTTATCACTTTAGTGTGGCAGTTAAGGGCGCATCCCCCCTTATTTATGTGGGGTAGATACTCAGATGCCATTTTCCTGTTTTATACGTCGTCCTCCTGGGCTGTACACGTGTCGTAAGGAGTTCTCCACGCTACAGACAGAAGGCCGCTTGTTAATTGTCGACTAAGCTATTGTACTACTAGGTAGAAAGTAGTGCACATTCGGTGTGTCGTCAGAGTGCTTAATAGAAACTGTTGGTATTGCTCGGACGGGAATGGTCGAGGTGTATTAATACTAGACCCGTCACGTGGTTCTGATTCTAAAGGTTATACATTGGCTATATGTTGAGGTTGGATTCTTTGAGTCTGTATTTGCTATATGTTGCTATATGTTGAGCAGCATGTGATGACCTTGAGTACTGCAATCCCTACTACTTAGTTATGGATCAAGTCGGGGATCTGCAACTTATCTGGGGGTCTGACCATATCCTCTTTCATACGAGTTTTCAAGTCAATAGCGATGTATAAATGTTTAGGGTATTGTTTATTATTTTATACAATTAAGTAAATTTTGGCTTAGTGAAGACTGAGTTTCTGGAGAGTTATTTTGGAACTTTCTTATTTTTAATTCTTCTTGTATACAAACTTGTTTAATATTTGGGGTTTGATGAAGGCTAAGTGGTAGCTCACTTGCCTTTAGTCCGGAATGTTACAGGTTCGAATATTGGCAATGACCTCATGATTTTCCATATGAGATATGAGAAATCTTGTGCACCCCATCCCTCGGAAAGGATTTTAAGTTGTCAATCCTGAGTCTGTTTTATGGCAGGTACCCTTAAAAGGTCCCTAGTCTTATATACTTAGTGAGGTAAAGTTTAGGGTCCCGATGTAGAATCAACTCCGTAGTGCGGCTCACACATAACTGAAATTGACGTGAATAATAAAAAAGTCACATTTTGTACTCGTAGAAGAGGTTTAAAAGGTGAAAGGTTATAAATGTGGTCATTGCAAACAACTGCTTGTTTAATAATTAAATGTTTTTGTTAATACGATGTAATCTCTAAGGGCGTTATGTACTCTAATCGAAAATGACCTAAAAATGAAATAACTGTATAATAATAATATGAAATAATTTAAATGATGTATAATAACATTCAATTAGCACGAACACTTAATTATTGAAGGATTCAAAGAACTTGTGGCCATGTTTTCCTCAGTTACTCCGATTCCACTACCTAACCAATCATAAATTGTTAAGAAACGATGGCTGATTTTTATTGAAGGGTATATTTTATTTGAGCAGGAGTGTGGTTCTGTTAAAGTAGCTGTGATTGTAGGGAAGTTGTAGCGTCTGTGTGAAATGACGGCAGGTGAGTGAGAGGTTTGAGAGACTCGACTGAGTTCTAGCGAGGTTTGGCAGCTGGCTCCTGAGCCTGAGTCGGAATGCAGGAGAGTGGTAGCGCTGCCTCGCCGCCGGGCTATTTGTGGCCAGTGCAGCTGAGGCACCCTTCAAGTCGAGCCGACCGCGCGCTTCAGGTAAACACTTGTTTGGACTGTGGCCAGACACGCACCTTGATCAATAAACACCTACCTCATGTACCAAACTCTTCCGCAAGCCACTTACTCTACGCTAACCACTCAGATAACATTCCTCTTTCAGAACGCCTCGCGGGCCCTCCCATGTCTCTTCCTATTTATCTCATTCATTGTCCATGTCATCTCAGATTATTTAGCAAATCCAATAACACTTAATCATATTTAAAACGTATGCGTGTGACTGTTTAACTGTTTTTGATTAGCTCCCACGTTATGACGTAGCTGTAGGGATTTAAATTCTGTTCTTATTTTTTTAAATTCAAATTTATAGAAATCAGTTGGACCTATGATATTAATGCATATGAATTGATAACGATTAACATAAACTGAATAGACATATGAAATATCACAAAACTTTGGGTTGGTGTTCATAATGATATTGTACAAATATATGTGATTTAAGTATACTTACATGATGATATTATACCAATGTGGGTTGACATTTGTAAAGGTATGATGTAAATACAATCTGTTTTTCAAGGTGCTATGAAGGAATACCAGTCCGTTTATAGTACCATGGATTTATATTAATGGACTTATATAATGGTATGATGCCAATATGAGTTTGTAATTATAATACTACAGTTTATGTGTGGATATTTATTCATAACGAGAACGCAAGGCCAATCTTTCCTCCTTCTATGAAATAATAAAGTTAGTAGTCATTTAAATGCTATCTTTTCACAGTTTGTTTTTATTCGTAGTATTGAAGGTTGTACATGGTTATTAAATCATTAGTTGTGCAATCCGTAATTGTGTGGTATTTACTCATTCTGAGGTAAAATGGATAAACCAACAAAAGTTTCCACACAAATGAAGTTTTATTCATTTGAAGTGTCTTCCTGATGATGAACACAAAGTGTTCGAAACGCGTTGATTAAAACTTCATTTGTGTGGAGACTTTTGTTGGTTTATCCATTTTACCTCAGAATACATGGTTATTATTATAGTGTCTTATAAACTAAATAAACGTCCAGAATATCCTCATGTCAATGTGAGTTTATACTCATAATGGTAAGGTATGAATGTGTGTTGCTTTCATAATGATGTAGTATAGATATCGGTGTATGTTCTTGAAGTAGGTTTGCCTATATAATGGTATCATACTATCGTGGGATTATCTTCTTTTTGGTATGATGTAATGTGATTTGATATTGTGATGCTATATATTAATACCAGTATGTGCTGAGAAAAAATTCTTTTAAAATGCTTATTACTATTGCAGTGACATTAAAAGTGTATGCTTTCTTATATTGTACATTTATTTTGAATGTTGAATCATATCTGCCGGCCCAGGCTTTTCTGGGGCCAAAAGTAATAATCGTAATTACATAACGGTTTTTTTGTTAAAATAGTAATACTATATCTGTTTTATCATTTCTGTATTGTAGAGTAAGCATTTAAGTTAAATTTCAAGTGAATCGTAGGTCGCTAAAATTAAAATATCAAATAAGAGGGGATATACTCGTAAATCGTAATCGTAATTCAAGAATACAATTTGTTATGACTAAGTATCTTCCTTTGAAGTAATTTGTTTTGTCCCTCATAACTTTGATATATTTAGAGGTAGGTATGAACACTGTGTCTTTCTATCGATCGCCCTAAGGTTTCTATTAATCCTCATTGGTATGGTGAGATTAGACTTTGTGGAGGCCTTGGAGTTGCGATCCTTCCTCTTTCAATCCACCAATTTGAAACAGTTTGTTTGGTCTTTTATGGTGATAAAACAGAAATATATGGTAATCTTGTTGAGGTGTTACCGTGTCAGCTAATCCTCGGACAGTGTCGGTTAATGCTGGGAGCAAGCACGTGTTCATCATATGGAGATAACTGGGCGGGTTCACAGGATCGTCAAAGCAGTATGCTCCAAGCAGATGGCCCGCCGTTATCCCTATCTATGTCATAACATGCGCCGGATTGCTTTCAGAGCCCACTTATATGTGTGGTTGTCTTTTCCTCCAAAAAAAAACTTTGTCATACTATTATATGTCTAAAGTCAGCATACAACACATATAATAATAAATATATCTGAACGAAAAGTCCCTTTATATGTATTTAGTATATTACAACTAGACAATTACGAATTTGCAGGTAAACGCAATTATGAAAAAAATACAAACTAATGATCGTTTTACAGTTGTTGAGCACTTTGTCCCCTTGTTTGTTATTATTAATATTATTATTGCTACTGAAGCGTTCAATTTAATTGAACGATAGCCGATGAAGTTATCTATAAGAGGTTTGTAGAATTTAAATATCAGGCAACAGCCTTTGTGAGACCACATGTGCAATGATCTTTCATGTTTTCAACCTTCCTCACTTAGAGTGAATGACTTAGTGCAAAGTGTTTGACCGTTTGGAAGAGTCATATCTTTAGAGGAGTGTGCTATTTAGGTTGCTAACCATGTTGCATACTTCTGAGGAAAGTTGAAAACATGAAAGGTGATTCCACATATGGTCTAGCTAAGTTTATTGATGGATACATAAATTATACACACCGCTTTCGAGTATACTTCACCGACGATCATTCAATTAATTTCGATTCAGTAACAGCAATAATTCAATACTTTATAAGGTATCGAATTGCTCAACAAGTGTAAAAATTAGACTTTCTTATTTTTTTTAATATTATCTATCTTCATATCTAACTGCAAAATGCAAATACCATATACAGGTTCACCTGTATTTTCCATATTGTCATGTTGAAAAAATGAGTTTACGTATATAAAAGGATAATATCAACGCCAGTGGGTTATCAAATGTAATAAGGTAAATATAGGCTGGTATTCACAGTAATATAACTGAACTGTATAGACGTTTATCATTGTATGATCACAATGTGGGTTATATTCTTAATGGAATGGTAACAAGGACATTCACAATGATACAATGTTAGATTAATATATAACAATTATTATAATATTTGTTATTCATAGTATTTTTATACTGCAGATTTTTTTTGCAGATATATACAAAAAATATATTTATTTTTTAACGTCTTAACCGTTAAGACGGTTAAGATTTTAATTTACAATAGTAATCATACTATTGTAAATAATAGTATTATTATTTACTAACGATAAATAAATAGTTATTATTTCGTGGAGATAGAGATAATATTAATTATCTCTGTATATAAAGTTCGTGAGTGTGTTTGTTTGTTCACCCATTTTTCGTGGAGATAGAGACCAAGAACTAAATATATAATTCTATGCCGGGTATAATTATTTTTTATTTTTAATATTTTTATTAAAAATAAAAAAGATAATAAAATTTATCTTTAAAATTTTTCTTATGAACTTTTCTTTTTAATATGAATATATAAAGTATACTAAGTTTTCACTTAGTTAGAGTTTCACAAAGTTTACTCGAAACTAAATATTTATATGATAAAATAAATTATATTTTTTTTACTTTTCAATGATTTTTATTTTGCCAAATATACTTACTGTGCATATATCTTGAATCATGTTAAGAATACTATAACAAAAGCTTGGGCCATATATTTTTTTTTAAAATTTTATTTGTTTAAAGTCACAACAATGTAAGTGTTACATTACCAGTGACACTGATAACACAGATGTATGAGGAAACACAGGAGGGAAGAAGCAATCCAGTGACTACACTTCCTGGCGTGGGTCTAAGTAGGAAAAAAAAATCACTTAGAACGGTTCATAGTAATAAGTCTCTTGGCCACATCCTCTTCAGACGTCTTCTGGGATTTCCTGGAATGCTTGTGGAGGATATTGTTAGGATTAAGGATTACTATTTTTTGGAAGTTTTTTGTGAAACGTTTTATAGCGGGATATTGCTACCTGCTGAACTGTTGGGAACTTCAGGTTGGAATAAATTGTTTGGTTCGGTATATAGTAGGGACAATGAAGAATTTTACGAAGGATTTTTGTTTGAAGGGTTTGTATACTCTGAGAATTAGTTTTCTTTGTTGTTCCCCATATCTCAATGCCGTATGTCCAAATAGGCATAATCACAGTTCTATAAAGTAATAGTTTGTTGTGAGTCGTTAATTTTGAGCGTAGATCCATTAAGTGTAGTAAACGTTTATACTGTCTGTATTATTTTGTTCGTTTGATTTTTGTATGCGGAGCCCAAGTAAGTCATCTTTCAAGGTGTAGTCCTAAGTTTTTGGTGGTTGTAGCTTGAGGGATCGGAATATGGTTAAGGAAGACTGGAGAACACGTATCTGGCCGCAACGTGAATGTTACGTGAACACTTTTCTGTTCGTTAATGTTGGGCCATATATGAATGTGTTTCCTTGCCTTAATAACAAGAAACAACAATTAAAATTATCCCTGTCAATCATGTTCAGTGAATTAATTTCAGTACCTACTGTTATAATTTCTGAGTGACACAAAGGGTCACTCACGGGTAGTCTAGTGTTATAATATTATTGATTAATAGACTGTATGTTGTGGTGTGCTCTCAGTGGAAGTGCATTCATTGATGATGATGTCGTAATGGATCATTGGTAGGATGAAATATATGTCTATAATAGTCGCAGACAGATATCATAGTATGGTGTCTATGAGGGTGTAGCCATAATGAATGAGACAGTATCATTGTACAGGACATTATTATGGAATAAATAAATGTGGTACGATGATAATAGTTAAGTAACATTACTATGTAGAGTGAAGTAATGTAATGGTATAAATGGTTGTGAGAGACAGAGTGATGCAATATTACTGTATAGACAGATATAATTGTTTGCTCTATCAATATTGGAGTCAAGGAGGCCTGCACTGACTACCAATTAATTGGTATTCGATTAATATTGGTTATTTGTTAATTATTTAATTGTTTATTGGGTAGATTGTTCCCCCCCCCCCCCCTGCAGTAAATGCAGTTAAAAGTACCTAGTCAATGGTTTACAAGTGATGTGTCTTCAATATATATTAAGTTTTTATATCAATAATAGCAGAGAAAATAAGAAACATAATTATCAACCATATATTACAGGGATCTAGAGAAACTAAAACAGTACATTCTCGAAGCGGTAGGTAACTACCTTCTGGAGGGAGGCAAAACCAATTCAACTACAGCAAAACTAGATACGGCCCATCAACCGCAGGTGACAAGTATCGAGGGTGCGGCATTTTGGTGGGAGTAAGATATATATCAAATAGAAAATAAATTTAATGAACATCTCTGTACTTTAATCAGAAGGTTACGTTTATTATTACGGTTGCAGTTATAATAAAATACCGAAGGCCCAGGAGTGGTAACAAGTGAGAATGTGTCAAATGCTAACAAAAAAGGGTAAACTTAAACAGCATCTTTTCATAAGAAGTCACAACACGTCCCCAAACAATAATAATGTGATAACTCGTCTCTACTTCTCGAGTAACTCCACTACTTTCATCCTGCCATTGTGAAAGTAGTGATAGTTAATTTATTTTAGAATTAAACACTTGTATGTTGCTTTTCTCTTTTAATTTTTTTTCTACAACTCTGTATACTGTAGGGTTTTCTGAAGTTAATTTAATCAATTAATTTGTTACTTCTAAAAAGTTAAGTAACGAAATAGGTATAGAAAAATTTTGGATTGACTATGACGCGTCAACTTGTTGGGGCTAAAAACGTAATGAATTCTATGAATGTCAGAGAACTTAGCTCCATAGAATAAAATGTTAGAGAAAAAGTTATATAGAACTAGCAAACGTACCCGTCTTTGACGGAATCAAAAATTCTATTATACTTGGTATTCCAAAATATCAATTATAGTATTATACTAATACTACAATTAGAAGTTATAGAATAGTAGAAAATACCATTATTAGTACAGTGCTAAAAAAAAGCCTCTGTATACAAAGATTAGATTTTAAGTTAGACATACACAAATCTACAATCAATGTTTCAGCTTTATATGTCTTATGGTAGCAATATTTTGTGGACAAACCGACAGACAGAAATTATTCTAAGGGTACATGTGGCTACTCTGAAGTATGAAACGTAAAGAAAACTTGAAATGAGTTAGTTCTAATTAACGTGCTCCCAGTCAAAAGCTAGCACGCAAGCCACTGGGCTACTCTGGTTCCATACCTTACTTTATTACCAGTGTTTATATTACGCAAATATTAAATTAAAAAAAAAATATTTTTGTTGTGTTTATTTATAATACATTTGCACTACTGTCATCGGCGAGCAAGCAAGCTACTGGCAACCCTGGCTAGATCCCTTTACTTTATTACCATCTTTTATATTATCCACATTTTAAATTCAAAAAAATATTTGTTTGTTACATTTATTTATAATACATTTGCACTACTGTCATCGGCGATCACGCAAGCCACTGGGCTACTCTGGTCCCATACCTTACATTATTACCAGTGTATTTATTAAGCAAATATTAAATTAAAAAAAACGTTGACAGTTATATATAATACATAGCAAACGTACCCGTCTTTGACGGAATCAGAAGTTCCTGTTTTGGTTTATTGCCGTGTGCCTATTTCCTTTCGGCTATACCACTGAGGAATCAGAAGTTCCGTCATTTTTGGTATTTCAAAATGTCATTAGAAATTATAGAATAGTAGAAAATACCATTATTACTACAGTGTTAAACAAATGCCTCCAGCTTATACACTACATTAGCTGTCTGTCCTTCAGGTTCAGGTAGAAGAAAGAGTTGAAACCTCTGACCGTTGAGCATGTAAACTACATTTGACCATGTGAGAAAAACTTGGTTTTGCTACCTTGTATTCCTGCGTTAGATGAAGTCTCCCTTTGCGACTTAGTTAACGTCATTGCGAAATAGACTCTGACCGAACTTTGCAATCATTTCAACGTAAACAGACAGTGGCTCGGAATCAATGGTATGTGAAGTATACACACAGACTCCCCAATACCACATCCAGTCATTATGTCCGCCTCTATGGCATATCTGTGTAGAGCACGAACTCAGAGTCGTGTCCCGTTGCACAGTTTTGGGGCACTCATGTTTCGTAACATGAAATTTGTTACTGCTACTAAATTGTAGCATGATTGGTGCTCTACTTTAAGTTTTTACTCATGAGCAGGCAGTCCAGGAGAAATAAATTCAGAGTCAAGAAATTCAATTAGATAATGAACTGCTTCTTCGTCACTAATCCAATCTCTTTACTGACTTGTAAGTTCTTTCCTCGGCTTCATATAGCGTAAGAACTTGTTTGTTGATTTTTCCTCCCTGTTCATATTAAGAGTTGAGAATTGCTCGTTTACAAAACATTTATTCTCAATAGATAGTACATCCTTATCTCTGTGAAACACCATTTCAATGATGTCAAATACGCAATATATTCATATGCTCAATTGAAATTAAAATCAACTAACAATACCTACTTGCCACACCTGTGTATTTTCAAAACAAACTTGTCTGTGAAGTTAGGAAAATACAGCTAAAAGCCCCATAACTTCGCTTCTGTACTGAATTAATAATCTATTTAGAGCCCATATTTTAAGTTAGGCACACACAAATCCAGTGTCAATGTTTCAGCTCGCTATGTCTTATGGTGGCTGAGTTTACTTGTGACAAACATTTTTGCGTTAAACGTCCATAACTTCACTTCTACGTTGAATTTCCAATCAATTCATAGCCTATATTTTAAGTTAGACCTACACAAATCTACTGTAAAAGTTTCAGCTTTATATGTCTTATGGTAGCTGAGTTTACCTGTGACAAAGTTTTGCGGACAAACCGACAAACCGACAAACCGACAAACCGACAAACCGACAGAAATTTTTCTAAGGGTGGATTCGGTTTCTCCAATGTATGAAACGTAAAGAAAACTTGAAATGAGTCAGTTCTAAGCAATGTACAGACAAAATCATTATTTTATTTATAAAGATAAAATTTATATTTAAAATTTTCCTTATAGACTTTTCTTTTTGATATGAATATGTTGGTTCCAATTTTTGTGTTCCTTTTTACACTAATAACGTTTAGCGATTTAAGTAGACAGGTGTCTATGTGGCTTAAAAAGCCATATAATGTTGAATTAGCCGTAATATGAATGTCATTAAAAATTTGTATAACATGAATTTTTACATTAAAACTTTTTTAAATTACATATTAATTGAATTTTTGAAATTTTATTCTTATAACACTTGTCTAGGAAAATTTTCGCTAAAATGGGACCCTTCGCTTTCAAATTGGATATCATTTGGCAATTACAATAGTGCCAACGGACGTGGCAGTAGATTTGAGTTGGTTTTTTGTGAACCTTTTGGACATCTGGTACTCTGATCCCGAGTAATGGGCACTCCCAAGAGCATAAGCTAGTACGATAGAGGTCTAAAACGGCAAGCAGTGCGGGCTTAGTCGTCGCACTCTTTACTTTAAACGAACATTGTTAAAGATGTTCTTTACCCTGCGCCGTGTAGGAAGTCTGCCTATCTCGTTTAAACAAGATTATACAGTCTAGTGTCGAATGATTCAGAAACAACTTCACTCAGAGAAGGACACATTCGCAGCTGTGGGATCAACTCCTGGTTGTTGCAAAGAGGGTAGGTCAGGGTTCCAAAAACGCAAACTTTATGAAGCTGTCTAGAGAGGAACTTGTATTATGTCTGCATACCAAAGCACGAAACATTGTTTTCTAATTTTAGACTATGGAATACGGTTATCAGCATAATCTACTAAGGCTTCCCTTAGAATTCACCGGTCATTCTGAAAGTAACAACAGATTCATCCTTCAAAAAGCACTAAAGGCGTACAGCTCATAGCTCGTAGTTTGGTTAAAAAACAGTTATCTTATAGTTACTGGTGTTGATTTCTGACAAATATTCATCAGAAATATTGTGTAGTTCATAATGAAAACTAACTAACCTGATGATGAAAATCGAATTGCAGACGGAATACACAATGCATTAGACTTTCATGGGATGCCCTGTTTCTAAAGTTAAATCAAATCATTTGATAGACGAATAGAATTAGCATGTTGTGTGTAACAATGATTTGTTGACGATGTATTTTCTATGATTACTTTAAGTAAACAAATCGGGGAAATATGTTTATTTTAGAAAAGGCATTTGAACGTTTCATATAACGCAAGTCTATTTCAGCAAACCACTATTTTAGAATCGAGGCTTATTGGTATATACGGAGATTTCGACTCAAGTAAATACTAAATTATGCAATAGATTTATTCAGGGCACCCTTTATTTTGAAAACCAAGGACGACTTCTTGGTAAATTACCGGATGGAAATATTAGGACTATTTAAGAAATAATTTAATTAAAATATGTAATTTCAAAGGTTTCCTGTGATAATATTTAAATGATAATTTATTACACTGTATGCTAAATTGAAAAGCCCGTAGCTAACTGTACACTCCATAATGTACTGTGTACATCGTCTGCTGAATCGCTTTTCTTGTTCTATACATAATAGGTTTTACAAAGTTCACTGTACAATATATCATCTTGTTTGAGTTCTTTCTGCACCGATTTACAATTTCATTCAATGGTTTTAGAGAAATTTCCAACTGCTGTTAATGTTGATTTATCGTCACCCTACGCTGGTTTCAAAATTTTTAGTTGTAAAAAAAGAAATTTTTAACTCTAGTTGACTTTCTTGTTATTCAATATAGCCAAAAGAGTAATATGTATTGTGAAAATACATTTGTAGTCTACAATGGTACGTTTTTTTTTTGTAAACCTTGTTAATTCTAAAATGTTTTATAGGTAATCCTTCGCAAAGCAGAATTCAAATTTAGTTCAAATGTATGATGTTTTGTACGTACCATAAGCTAATCCTTTGAATTGAAATGTTGGCGATCGTGGACTGGACTGTACCCAAAGTGATGCCTGTTATGAGGGTCTGGCTTCCACCAATCTAAGATTGCTTATGAAAAATCAGAATTCTTCTGTTGGTAAGAGCAGTGACCTTCCCGTTGTAATTCATGTCAGCTCTCACTGATTCACGTGTCAGTTCTTTGTCTGTTTTCCTTTCGGTGTAATCGTATATTTATAAACTCAATAACAAAAAGAGAAAAACATAAACAAGGCGCTTACAAGGTTGTATATTTATACACTACTCACTTCTATATTTCGACAGTTAAGGAGTCAGCTGCTGCTCCGTAGCGTTCTTCCTTTTTACAATTTCCTACAGTAATTTAGACATTGATATATATATACAATTTTTTGATGAAAATACGATCTAAAACGGACAAATAAAGTTCATTGTACATACAGAAACATATAGAAATAAAAAATACACACATACAGTCTCTAATTTTCTGTTTGAACCGTCTTCAGGAGAGATAAGAGAGAAAAATCAAGCACACTAGTACAGAGATGGTTGGGTCTCACTCTCTTATTCCCCTCAAGATGGTTCAAACCGAAAATTAGAGACTGGAAGTGTGTGTTTTTAATTTTTATGTTTCTCTATCTACATTAAACTTTATATATATATATATATATATATATACATCTTGCACTTCCTGTAACTGCGTTTACCGTTTGGAGTGTACTCGATGTGATGCTTTTTACGTTGGCTTGGCTTCAACCAAGCTGAGCCTGCGTATGAACAATCACAGGGCGTCCGTTGGTCAGCGCAGAGACCTACCCATAGCTATCCATGCTAATTCCCATGACCTCCCTTTCAATGATTGTTTCAGGGTACAAATCCTCAAACAAATCCCCGAGTCTAATCCCCATGTCACCCTTAGAGCTTCCGAAGAGGCATTCATATGCCTCCTTGGGGCTCGTTCTCCTCCTGGTCTCAACCTGTACCGTTAATTATTTTTTATTTTTTATTTTATTTTATTATTATTATTATTATTATTATTATTTTATTATTATTATTTTATTATTATTATTATTTATTTTTTATTATTATTATTTCGTATTTTATATATTTTTTATCTTGTTTTCTAAATAAATATTGGAAGAATTTCTATTTTTCCTCTCCTCCGCTGGGGAGCAGCATTGCGGTGGTTCCACGAGTTACTCTGGAGGCCAGTAGTAGTTTGCTTCTCAACGCGAGTACTTCGCACTTCTTCCCGATGACGACGGATGTCGAAATATCGAAGTGAGTTCTGTAGTGTCTTTCTGTGTTCTTTTCTATGTGTTAAAGTGTATATATATATATATATATCACTTAAAATAAACTGTGACACAAACAAAGAAACATAACAAAGACTTACTTTTTTAATATTTGCAATGACAGTCGTTCCTCCGTCAATTCACTTCTTCTCCTGAGGACGACTTCCATAACGGTCAAACTATTGAAAAATGAGTGTTTCTTTTTATGTGTCACAGTTTATTTTAGGTGAATATAATTTAGCATAGACTCCTTGTTATTGTACTGTTCAGTCACTATTTTTTCTTCTGTACCTCCTGCAAGGTTTTGGGGCCTCTACAGCAAAGCGTTTTGTTTATTGCTCCTCATGCAATGCAATGCTATTTGGCAGAACGAATGCTAGCCCCAGAGGAGCCAGTTAATACTCGGAGCGCTTGACTAGTCTGATGAGTCAGCACTGCAGATGAAAGTTAATGGGTAGTTTGCGATATGTGACACCATCAGTGGCTAACTCCGACTGCCAGCCTTCCCACGACTTTTTGTCGTTTTTGGTCGGAGTGTTAGTGAGTTGAGTTAAGAGTTTTCTGTACTTAAGTTGCTTTCTATTGTGGCTATGCTGAGACTCTAAGGTACTGCCTCCTCGTGTAAACTTTTCACATTACAGTCTTATGTGTTCACATGTACATCTTAGTGTTGATATTAATGATATTCAAGTTTTATTAGCATCAATTCCTCCTTGTTATTGTCTCTAAGAGGTATGCATCTTGATTTTTACTTTTCTTCATCTTGTCAGTTACATGACATGTTATACAAAAATTCAAACTATTTATGTATATCAATGTCTACAGTTTTACCCTTCACGCTGTAGATCATGAGAGAAAGCATTTCTTATTTGTATTTAGCATCTATTCTGTATACCTGGGTTATCTACATTACTGGGTCACGTACTCAGTGCCTATCAAATTACTAATCCTACCCAATACTGTTTAACTTCGGTTGGTCTAATGTGAATCGATTTATTCACATGGCTTTGACCATTGTCAGGTAGCTCCAAACTATAGACAGTTTATATGTTGGAATTTATCATATTGTATACATCACATGATAATCAGACCATTTATAGTACTGCAGTTGTAATAAATAACAAGCTTTGAATACTCGTTAATCATAAATCCTTAATAGTCGCTAACTTCCTTTCATAAATTTTATCAAAAAAAAAAAAAAGAATTTAATTTAAAATTGTCAAAAATGTCACTCGAGTTCCCTCTATTATCCGTTTGCCATGAAATATTTATAATTCGTATATAAATCTTCGTTATTGTTTCTTATTAAGTTACTTTAACTTGTTCTTAGTTGGAAATACATGCAAGATATATTTTTTATATCATATATAGAACTTGATGTACGTATCGTCCGTGAATTTAATAAAATCCTAGAGTTATCATTAATGGTACAGGTTTCAATTTGCTAATTTTATACGTTTTAGGATAGTATATTTTTACTTTGTGTTGTAGATCTACATAGAAACTTTTAAGTTAAACTAAAACATTATAATTTTAAGTATACCGATATGGAGACGGTGTTTTTAATATATGTAAAACTCTTTTTGGGGTCTCCGTTTTTTTGTAATTATTAAATTTATTCTGACTTGCTTTATTTTATTCAATTTTATATTTATATTATTATATTTATTAATTTATTTATTGTTACATTTATATAATATTTATTATTATAAATTCAACGATATTTATTATTTTAAACTTTATTTTTTTATTCCTTTACCTTCCCTGTTTAAGTTGGAAGTACTTGCTCTGTAACTAGAGCAGGTAGGTTTTTGTTTAGTGTGGTTTCACTCTTCAAGTGGTTCACATCTCTTCTCCTGATGACGACGATTCGTTCAAATATAGAACTGAGTTTTTGTAGTGTTTTGTGTTTTTTCTTTGTGATTTCAATTTATTTGGACGGTTTTTGCTTCTAATGATCTTTCAACTAAGAATATACTAGCGTTCAATTTATTTTTTAAAAAATAATTTATTTCTTCGTGTAATGTAATTACATATTCCTGATTATTTATGTTCCTCATGGTTTTCTAGAACTACATCTACTTTTCCCTATATTATTACACATGATGTAGTTATTCTGTTTGTTTTAGATGTGCCGTTTCATGAATGAGTGGTCTTTTCTTATTTTTCTCTATTTTATGGGTCGATGAAAAAATTGTGAATAAAAATCGAAACATTGGCATTTGGCATTACTACTTAAATTTACATATATATATATATCAATGATCAAACCACAATAAGAATATGGGAAAACAAGACTAAGATCTTTCAACCGTAACAAGCGGTCCTCGTCAGAGTCAAAAACCTAACTGAGTCAGTTGGGTTTTTGACTCTGACGAGGACCGCTTGTTACGGTTGAAAGATCTTAGTCTTGTTTTCCCATTTCTTATTGTGGTTTGATCATTGACTGTTATTTCACGTGTTTATGTGAAATCTTTTTATATATATATATATATATATATATATATATATATATGAAAAGAATAGAGTATCGGAATACGGTCAGTTTCTCTAAATTCAAATTACACTTTAATTGCCGACTTTTTTTCTTTATCAATCTTTATTCAAAATCTTTTTCATAGGCATACAAAGGAGAGGAAAACTAAGACATTATTACAGTTAAAATGAACATACAAACTAAATGAAAAGTAGTACACCATGTGCAAACTTGTATAATTAATCTGTAGTCCTGCATTTTAAAATTAATGTAAACCTAGACCAATTTTTACATAAAAAACACTAAACAAAACTTACAAAATCAAGTTTAGAAAATCGAAGAAAAATATTGGATTTGCATAACTGAATTAAAAATTGAACATTAAATTACACTCAAATGTACAGATTATTAAAAACTACCATTTACATGAGATATACAGGGTAAACTATGGACCAACATTAAAATGTTGGTAACTAATGTTTAAAATTAAGTAAACTAAATTCCCCTAAACCACTTTAAATACTCGGTACACTTGAATGAACATATATAATTTACGATATTACTTAATTTGCTAAAGTCAATTGTTATAGGTCAGTCACTATTTTGATTGACAGTACGATAGAGTTTCATTTTTGGCTTCCAGCATTTGATGAGTAGTACTTTAGAATCTTCGAGCATTTGTTGTTTTTCTGCACTAGTCAGTTAACTGTTAACGTATTTCCGTTATCCCAAAACTTTACATTAAACAAAAATATTTTGTTTTTTAAAGTGTCTCTTTCATAAGTGATTTGTAAGGGTAAATGAAATTAATTAAAAAAAATTAGAACATGTTGTTCTTCCCCTTTTTCAATAATTAGAAACTATTCTTCTTCTTTTAATTTTTTATAAATTTTACTTAGGCTAAAAATTTTTTTAGAGATTACAAAAATTATAGATTATGAACACAATCAAAACAAGGGATCATGAAGTATATGATATACGTGCATCCGGTAAACAAAAAAATCACTAATATCGACAGCTTAAGTGAAATATATAAATAAATGATCAAACCACATTAAGAAATGGTAAAACAAGACTAAAACTAACAAATCTTAGTCTTGTTTTCCCATTTCTTATTGTGGTTTGATCTTGATTGTTATTTCACGTGTTTATGTGAAATCTTTTTATATATAACTAAATATATACAAATATATTTCACGTAAACTCACTATTATACTTCGCCGTCGAGAGAGAAAGTGAGAGTGAGAAAGAGAGGGAGAGACATATCTACGAGTATATAATGATATCTTTTTTTTACTTATTGTAAAGGGATAAATTTTAAAATTGGATTCAGGGAACCCCAAAATGTGTAAACGTTGATAATAATGTCGAAAAATGGATTTCGTTACGGTTACGATATTTTAGTTATAAGAAGCTAAAAGGAAAGAAGAGAATAGGGGCTCACAAGTTCTTATAGATGAACTTGTTTTGAACAAGGGACAAAACAATCTATTTTCTATTTTTATTGTGTTAGAGTAGCTTAACAGAGAATTGAATCTGACTGCAATACGACAATAAGAGGGTTGAACAACGCTTATCTTGAATTATATCTTAAGGAAACTAATGTGGCTCTGAAGAAGAAACAGAAGGGCACTCAGTCAGGCTATGCAACGATAACTGCACTGAGTTCATTGTATCTGGTAAAGACAGTGCTCTGTCGGACAATTATAAAGAAGACGTTTAATTGGTAAAGGAGACGCTTGTTTAATTAGGATGAGCGTAGCACTTGGCTCTTGCGTCTGCCTCAATCTCGCTCCACTCAAGATAGCGCTTCCATTTTAAAATAAAGAAGCTTCATGTCCAACGTGTGACTGGCAACCATTTTTTAGCTGTCAATAAAATAAATATTGATATTTTTTGTCATCTATTACAACACCAAGGTCTTAATAGTAGTTTTTGGATAGAGGGCAATATTATTTATCTGATAAGTAAATTTAGAAATTTGGTTATAATCTTTTACACAAAACAGGTGGTCTTCGCCAAAGTCTCACTCTTACTGACTGACGAAGACTTCTTCATTTGGGTGAAATGTCTTAATCACATTTCTAAATTTCTTACTATGGTTTAGATAATAATTTTTATTTGATATATTTTACTTTATAAATGTTGTTATATATTTATATACGGTATTTCACTTTATCTTTGGTTTGGGTTAGTTGCGATAAAGCGAAATACTGTATAGTGTATCCTGCCTGTATATGATAACTTTTATATATATAAGAATGTTAATATTTCTATATGCAGCGCGATTCCAGAGATAGGTTAATGTTTTTCAAAATTCTGATGTATCGAGCTGACATATCGAACAAGAGTGTGTTGGATATGAAGTAGTACAAGTACCACTCAATATTATTATTGAAATAATAGGACTGAATGAATGTACAATAGCTGAAAAGTTTCTGAAATGTTGTTTACAATCATGATTGGTTAATAACGTTTGAGTTGCTGATAGAGACGTCCACTAAGACTAATCTTGTGCACTGATTGGCCAAGGCTCTTTGTCTGTGTCGATAAGCGGTATGATTGGTCCAGATAAGCCTCTCAACTCTGCAGACCGAATCGTGCACATTTGTCGTTCTCTGTGCCAAACCTCCTTTTGCAAGTCCCCCTATTTCTGTCTGTCATCGTAATGTTTATATTTAGTCACCGCTATCTCACTCACTCCTGCTTGTTTTGATCGCATCACAGCTATTTATATTTGCAATTCATGCTGTCCCCGATAATGCTAGGATAATCAACAACTTCTCCACACAACTCTTTAAAAAACTTCCAAAAATATTTCCACTTTTTTTTCATCACTTTGTTCGAATTGTTGAAGCTTGATTATTCTAAAACTCTGTTAATTTCAGTTACAAAATTACAAGTTATTGTAGTATTGTTTGTTACTCCAACTTGTGATTTAATCAACTATCAACTAAGTAACATTACTTTTCTGTGGAAAAACAGAATTATAGGACATCCCTTCAATAGAGCTGATTATCTTAAAAAACTGTGTGTATTATAATTTGTTTATGAATGAGAATATTATTCTTCAATAATTACTAAATATTATATTGCTAAATTACTAGTGATATATTTCAAGTATCCGCACAATGTACATTATGTTTGCTCTTACTGTTGGTGACGACATAGATTGTTAGTGATATTATTCTAATTGTCATCTTACTTTGAGCGTTGTCATTATAGATTGATTGGTTTCAGAATTGTTCATCATCAAGAGAAAACTGAATTTTGTTTTTTGTGTTTTGTGTATTACTAATTCGAAATGGAAGAAAAGCATGTTTTTGGATCTTCTACTTGCCCTTCTTAGGCGGACAATTTGAGAAAGTACTTTGCTATTTTCTAATCTTTAGCAGAATCGTGAGACGATGTAGTTCGCAAAATTAATATGCTGCACTCATTTAACCACCAGCTGGTAGTGAATAACATTCTCATCAATATTGGTTCATTTATCCAATATCAGTATTTCACTAGAAGTTATATCTTGTGATTCCAGAGCAAGGATGGTATTAATACGACCAAGTCTAATTTTTACATGTGTTTTTTTCTATAGATCTCCCGAGCTATATCCTCGCTCTGGTTACTTTAACTTACTACAGTTTTCATTTATTGATGAAAGTTCACCGATTACTTCATAAAAATAAGACAAAACATAATTTAGATTTCTCATTTTACGGAGCACCTGTTGTGCTCCGAAACAGGTCAATGTTTTATTAAACGTTCGAGGTAAGGTGGGATATTACTTTACTATAAGTAAGGTATAGTGATCGTGAAAAAATTCGATCTCGAGATTTTGACGGAATTACATGTTTTGAGGTCCCAGAAGTCGTTTTATGACGTTTTTACGATGATGTCTGTGTGTGTGTGGGTGGGTGGGTGGGTGAGTGTGTTAGCATTGCTTGTTACCACGCTACGGTCCAGAATCTTTGATGGATCAAGTTGATATTTTACACAAAAATGGGCCTCATAAAGACGAAGATCCCTATTGTTTGGGAAGAATTATGCATGATGGGAAAGTCACTTTTTTTGCCAAAAACCGTTTTTTTTAAAACATTTATTTCTCCTAAACTGATAACCCTAGAGTTTTGAAATTTTGACATTATCTTTGAGGTTTCAAATGCAAGAAACGAAAAATATATTCAGAATTTTAAAACAACAGGAAATATTTTTTTTTCACTAAAATCTAAAAATTTTGACTTATAATTCAATCTCAAACCTTGTGAGGGCGATAGAAGCCATACTGTTTGACGGACAAGAATGAAACTATGGCTATAAATAGAACATTATATGGAGAATGAGTTGAGATATTTTTTTTCTAAAATTACATTCGCTAATGGGGCGTTAGAGTACGATTTGTGTTTTCAGAAAATGTTTTTTTTGACGCTAAACGGCTCATTAAAAAATAATGAAAATTTGACCAAAAATGGAACAAAAAATTAGCAATTCATACAAAAAAAATCATGAAGTTTCAATTACGGGAAAGAGCAATAACGATATAAAAACTCTTTGTTTATCCTAGACTAAGAGATCACCTGCTATACTTGTCGAATTTTTTGTATTTTTTTACATTGTTTACATTGACTTAGAAATTTTTTGAGCTAATCCACTGAGATAAAATTGATGTTTCTAATGGAAAAATGAAAATATATTATTGACTTATAAGAGATGTAAGAGGAATAATATTGTGCAGGCAAATGATAACACTCATTAAAAAAAAATTCGTATATATGTTATTTGACAAAGGGGAAGGAAAATGATCTTATTAAATACTAAGAAGCCATAAAATGCAAAGTATAATAATTCTGTTAAAAACCAAAAATGTAAAAGATAATTCAAAATATGAATCTTTCGTTTAGAGATTAATAACTGTAATTATCGTGCATCTTTAATTAACAATTCACCTTAAAACAATATTTTCTTCGCTGTTGAAGATGTTTTTCAGAGAAAAAAAGGGTATTTTACTGTTTTAAATTTGAAAATTTGACATTAATATTCAATGTAGAAGGATGTCAAGTAAACGATGTAAGAAATCTACTGGCTATTTGAACAATAGCAATGTTCTCTTGTAGGCTAATATTTCGTTTCAAGAAATGTTCACATTGTTTTTTCAAAAATGTTATTACTGCTTTAGTTATACTAATGAAATTATTTGCAAATAATAAATTATTTGTGATGTACAAAAATAAGCTTATAAATTGATATGTCCTTCAACCACTATATGTACTACCCCACGAATGCAATGCTAATAATTATATCCCATTTAGATATTTATGTTATGCTTAAATGATACGTTATGTTTTATATACTCAAGAAATTTGACATTGAGTTACTTATAGTAAAGTAGAGTGTAGGCCACTCCAGATTTTTTTTTATATTACTTGCAGTCTCTGTATTTATAAAAATTAACAGCAAATCAAACATATTTTAGGTCGAATAAATGCATATTGTTGATATCAAATTATTAATTGGTACCGTCCTACGCCAGTAAATGTGCTTGGACGGTATGTTTTACTAAATTTATTAATTTAGATTGTTTGAGGACGCAGAAATTTAAAGCTGAATATTAAAATAGTTTTTGAGGAAGTAAGGTAGTGTTCTTTGATTCTTATAATACGTTATGTTTATATAAGTGACAGGTTATAAATTGTAATATCATGTAAAAGTATACTTTTTTTAACTCTAATAGTTTTTGTGTCCAACCCCACACCTGTAGGTGTTAATCTTTTGTAATGTTCTAAGTCGTAGAAAGGGTAGCTCATTCATTATTTGACACCCATGTTAGTTACAGGCTAGTCACTGATACTTCATGCCACTGATCATTCTACTCTACCTGAATCAGAATGCTTCTTATTTATTTAATAAATTAATTAAGTAATTGTTATTTGATTAGATGATAGTTGCTGCTGTAAAAAGTGAATAAATTTAGGTCTTAACTTACGTGTGATACCATACGTCGATTTCTACATCCAGAGCCCTAAATTTTTTTCTTACCATATTTTATTCTTTCAATTTTCTTTCTTTATTATTCTTAATGATATTTAATTAAGGAAAGGAAATTTAAATCGTTATTTTTGTGTTTAGTTTACTTAGATGTAATAATTTGTTTTCTGGAGATCGTCAGGAAGCTACAGTTAATTTCACCCTCCTCCATTCCAGTACGTGTTTGAGCCGACTTTGCACTCAATAAGTGCACCGACGCGAGGAACACAACACTCCAAAATCAAAGCTAAAGCGGTCGTTGTGTCCCTCAGTAAAAATTAATGCTGATTTTCAGCATAATCAGACAGCATAAGAGTGACAGGGGCATATACTTACTGCTCCGCCAGATGAAGCGAGCTTTTCACAAACTGGTGGTGACCCAAGGAAACTTACAATACTGTTGTGCTCTTCTTTGCCAGATTTCCTTTTTGTATAATAGTTTTAGTTTTGTCACAAAACTTTTTTGCTCTTTGCACTATTCTGGTAATAGTACTACAAGTAAATGGACTAGACTAGTATTGCAGAGGTGATGTTCTTTGAGCATCAATAATGACATGTAAATTAAACTGATATAGTACTTTGATATTAATATGATTTGTATTTTTGGAAAGTCGATTGCTTTAAGCTTAAATTTGATTGGTTTTTAGGTCGCTGGCAGAGGGTACAGAGTGAGTCCGTCCTCATGACATGACTGCCAAAGAGGTCTTCCTCCAAGGACCCTCACCCTGGGGCTTCCGTATGACCGGAGGTTCCGATGTCGCCGTCTCTCTTAGGATATCCAGGGTAATACTTGTAGTTTATTATTATTTGTATTTATTTTGTTCATCCTTTTGTATTAATATCAGCAGTTTCCTACAGCTAATTAACGATAAAAAAAATCTGGAATCACCTACACTCAGCTTTACTTTAAGTAAAATTAATATCCATCTCGATGACAATTAATTGAGCTTTGTTCCATTTTCATGTATCTATCATGCAGATGCAATGTCAATTAGTCATATATATTATCGTACTCATGGATACATAATTTAATTATTTCATTATTTTTATTGTAGCCGTTTTATATTTATCATTTGTAACACATTTCTATCTCCATGATTGTAAATCATGGAGATAGAAACATCTCATATTCTAATATTTGTTAGGACTGTAGCCAATTAATTTATTACATGACTTTTTTAGTTCTAGTTTACCATTCTTAAAAAATAAGTCTTTGAGACTTACTTCCTTTCTTCTTAAAAAAGGAATAGTGTCAGTTTTAGCTGGGTTTAAATCGAGACCTCTCTCCTTTGCCCATCAAAGCGCCAACACTCATAAGCTCAAAGTAGCATCAAGTGTTCATCATCTTATAACAACAAGGCCATCTGCATCTCCTTGCGTAACCAAAACTTGATTATTTAAAACATCCAGAAGGTTTTCCTCAACTAATAATCACAATAGAGGTGATAGCTCACCTCCCTGAGGGAAGCCTCTAGTGGCAAAATTTCATTAGTGGTAGATCCATACTTACACTAATTATTCTTGTAAGAACACCTGTTATCTAGAGCTCCTTTAAATCCAAGGAGCAGCGCATAATGCTTTCTTTAAGACTTAGGGGGTTTTCTACTTTGTTACCAAGGTTTTTGGAACTGAGTCTGTTGACTTGCCCTCTTCAGATGTTTATGTTATCCTTTACGAAGATACTTGTTTATCATAATTTGCTCATATTACTATTAGTAACATGTTGACATTGCTGACTTTAGGAGTGCTTAGGGCATTCCCCAGGGTAGTTCCTATGGTCCTATCCTGTACACTCTTTATATTTAAGGCTTTCCCTAACCTCCTATAATTACTCTCAGTTCACCCATTTTGACAGACACGTTTATGTTATTCTTCGTCGACACCTATAGTTGTTTTTATATTGACTGAGACACTAGGACTCAGGCGGGTGTTATTTGGGAGTCCAGATGAGTACTAAGAATGTATCTCATGCCAATCCGTCCTCCATTCTCAAATCCAAGAACAGTCAATAAGTAGTGAAAGATCTTTTCCATTGGTTCAACTATGACCTAAGGATTTACAGCGTGATTCATGCTTCAATGATCGAAACCCTGGATTCAAATTGACCAGAATAAATATACCCGTCAGGACACTTTATGTGCCAGAAATGTTAGTGTAGAACATGATTTGAGGACTGAGTCCATTGATCACTGCATTTACTTTATTTACGACTAATGACGTTAAAAACTTACCTTCCCTTTCCAACCATTTAATCCATGGGACAATATTCCCCACGTCCCTTAAACTGCTGTAGAAGCTTATCTTGAGTTCTTTTCATGAAATCTGAAGATTAAGATCATGGTCCATTTGAATTACTCAGCGACCTATAGATCATATGACCACGTAAACGATTTTTTCACTAATTAACTATTCCTACTCTCCACAAATACTAGCAGAATAATTTTGGTGGAGTGAACCTTCTGTCTGAATCTAGTGACTTCGACGTGCTCTATTTAAGAAATAATCGTTGGTCGTTAGTTAGTTATTCTGCTTTGTACCCTACTTAACATGTGGATATTGATTCTACGTCTTGGTGTACATTGCTGTAGTCCTCATGCAGCTATAGTTGCCCTAAAATCTGGATATTGTATATATATAAATATAAATATATACATATATATATAATACCTTGGGTCATTATGTCCCAATTTTGGACTCGTACTACGTCACCTTAACAGTCTACAGGTATCTCAATATGTATGTGGATATTTTGTCTAGTCCTTGGTGCTACTATAATGTAATCACACTAAGGCTATTGTTTTATCAACATGTGGATATTATATCTACTTCTTGGACTCTATCACATCACTTATCGGGTATCTCAATATGTAGCTATTGTGTTCAGGCCTTTGTGCACCTACTCCTTCATATGTCAAACCATACTGTTCTAAACATTTGATTATTTCCTCTACATCTTGATACTCCTACTATGTACCCTAATGATGGTCATATTGTTCTTAACATATGATTATATAGTACAAGTCTTGGTGTTCCTGCTATTCCACTGAATAATCGCTAGCATGTATAAGTTAGCGATTAGCCCTACTTGTGAGCTTGGCTAGTGGTGCTTGAGTTTGATTTAAATAAAGTCGTGTATCCGAGTGCCTGGCCCGTTGCCACAGTCTTTCCTCACCTCCAATGCTAATTCTCTCGTCATGCTAACTTGCCCATGTCATGATTAACTTGAGCCATTCCACTTGGTTTGCCCATTTCTCGGCCGTCTTTGATACCCCCACTCCACTTTGCCCGAGGCTATTAACTCTATTGATCTCATTAACACCTTCCAGTCGTCCGTGTACATGAAGACAGCTGTCCACCAATTTATGTCCATTTATCTATTACTCTTTAGATGTTATTTTTTTGGTAATCTTTAATAGAAAATGGCTATTTCAATTATATCTTTCTTTGTTTTTTTACGCTAGTGAATGTAAGAAAAATATTTTTTTTTTTATATATATTACATAATTTAATAGTAATTATATTATATTGCGTTTACAACAACTGACGTTTTTCTGTACACTAAATTTGTTTATTAAGAATGTACGGAAACATATTTTTCCAGAGAATTGGAATTTTCTTCGTCCATTGTTCGTGTATTTAAAGAGAATGTAGTTAAAGAAATGTAGAGGGTTTCAGAGAGCATATATAGTTATTTTCAAACTTACACTCAAAGTAATATTATTTGCACACATCAAGCACTGTACTAAATCTGAAAAGTTAGTTCATTCTTTTGGTATTTTTTAATTCCGTTTTAAATAATAATTTATCTCTATTACTTAACTTTTGATTTCAGTTTCTCTTTTCTTTTTATTTTTTATCCTTTGAATTTTTTTTTTACTTGTTTTATTTGATTTGATTTTATTAGGTGTTCTGTTTATATTATTTGATATAATATTTAGTTACTTTCTTTTTGTCCCTTCCTCGCCCTTTGTATGTTGGTGTCACATTTACTGCAGCTACGACGAAGGAATTTTCCAGCGTGGTTTCTGGCTCCAAGCGAATCACATCTCCTCTCCTGATGACGATGAAAAGAGTTTTGCAGTGTTTTCTCAGTGCTTTCTTTTTGTGTTTTATATATATATATATATATATAAAGATTTCACAATAAACCTGGTTTTTTAGTTGGGTTTTTGACTCTGACGAAGACCGCTTGTTAAGGTTGAAAGATCTTAGTCTTTTTCCCTTTTCATTTTGTGTTTTGAACAATATATATATATATATATATATATATATATATACCAATTAAATGAAACGATTCCACGAACAAAATAAACTATATTAACACAAAGAACACTCAGAAATGAAACAGAAACTCACTACTATATTTCGATGTCCTCGTGAACAGGAAGTTAGAAACAACTCGTTGTCTGCCTGCGGAGGGACTTGTTTCTATCTTCCTGATGACGAGGACATCGAAATATAGTAGTGAGTTTCTGTTTCATTTCTGAGTGTTCTTTGTGTCAATATAGTTTATATATATATATATATATATATATGTGTGTGTGTGTGTGTGTGTGAATTAAACATTATGGATTAAAAGAATTTGTAATTTGAAGCTGTGCGTCGATAACGATGAGAGCAGCTATCATGCTTGGCGAATTGGACTTACATTGCGGTTTAGATATGGTTTTAATGGTCGTCGACGTATCAGTTGGCGATGGCTGGCAGGGAGCGCGGACTGCTCATGAAAGAAAGCACTGTACAGTGGGCTCCTTGTTACCTCGTGCACAGTCAGTCTTGTGCCATGTCCTCCCATACACAGCCTTCTTCTCAACAGGTTGTTTTTTTGCTAATTACTCAATAGCACATTCAACTTATTACATATATGTGTGCAAAATTACTATTATCTAATTGTGTGCCTATGGTCTTATGTGTTATTTTTTGAAAAGTTAATTTTCTTTCTATTCTACTTAGTTTCTCTTTTAAACGTATGACACTCTCAGAAACATAAAAAAATTTCAGTGTTATTCATATTAGAAATTACATATATATAAATCACCACTAAATGGCTTTAGTAGCCCGTTTCAAAGGTATTTTAAAGGTATTATGTATACGTAAACTCAATGTTTCAAAGAATGTAGTTTTTTTGAAACCTGCTTACACTTTAGTGTAACAGACTTTGTTTAGAACTTTATTTATTTCTTTTACTGCGTTTGGTAGTGATTTTCTTGATTAAAGTTACCTGTGTATTGTTACACGTATATACATATATCCAAAACAAGTTTAGACCTTGACGAGGAATATTATTGACCGAAATATTCAACTCCTTTTTTTGTAGTTCTTACTGTACTTTTTTTATGTTATAAGACAGCATAGAAGTTTTAAGACTATTAAAGGGAATGCTATTGAGATGTATAAATTTACGCGTCCAGTGTCAGATGCATGTGATCTTCAGACAGGGACATTACAATTTGGTTAAATATTTGTCGAATTATTATAAACATGCATTATATATGTAATTATGTGTTATTATATAAGAATGATGTGACACGTGTTATATATTTGGAACCTTTTTATTTGAAAGAAGATTTGTTTTAAGTGTCAGGCTGAAATGCAAAATATTCGAGCTAATTAATATTAGTTATAAATGTATAATATATAATAATAGTATAATTTTATAAGTATAATAGCATAATGTATACATGTATAAATATACATTTGTATCTCTTCATAGGCTATACTATTCGCATATATTGTATATATGTATAATACAATACTAAAATAAATCGGGATCGGCCCCTCTGGACCTTTCGTCTATAATTTGTAGGCATCCTCAGATCTATATCAAATACAGAATTGGTGCTGATTTTTCATGTTATGCTAATCAATTCTGTAACCGATTTAGCTCTGATGATGTCTACAAATATAGACAAAATGCCAACTAAAGGTGTTTGATGAGATTCTTTAATAATTGTATAAACCTTCTAGAAATAGGAAGACAAATATAATGTACTTACTATACATGTATAATTATTATTATTATAAATAGGTATCAGATGTTAAAGCATATTTCTTTAAAATCTATCGCAGTTTCAGAATTCACGATGTTTAGTTTCATCTTTGTAAGAAATTTCCTATGGTCCCATATTGTATAAGAGTCCCCCAAAGGACATAATTGTTATACCAGGGTACAATTAGAATAAATGTTCTCTAAAGAATATATATTATCCGAGGGAACTTTTGCTTCAATTATCCCCGGATCATTGGGAAGTTGTTAGAAAGGTGGATAAAACATTTGTAGGACATTCAATGCTGAGATAGAGAGAGGGTAACTTTAATAATATATATGCTATTAACTTCATCTCAATCAAACTATCTATTATAATTTATTTTCAGAAAATTAAACTACTTTTATTTATAGTAAAGTGAAGTACAGGCCATTAATTTATTTAAATCAATATTAATATTACTTATTTTATTTCATAGCAAATTGTAAAACCCCTAATGCTTTGTCTTTATAATAAATGAACTATTATTTTTAGTAAACCAGTAAATGAAATGATATAGGTGGCATTGATTTGAGTGTGGACTATGCCCAGTTTTTCTTGAATGCTTTTCTCAGATTAAGTGTCAGCACTGGTCAGGGTCTCTGAATCAATTTGTTATTTAAAAGTTTTTCTGTTGGGAAATTATTCTCAAATGATAGCTTAAAACATTAACTGCACCATACTTAATTTATCATGAGCAATTAAAAGTTTAAAACCATAATATTATACATAAAAATTAGTGAAATTGACAAATGATCGGACCGGAACCGGTTTTCCCGCTCTCTACTGCTGGAGTCAGACATCTTATAAATGCCTGGCTGCAGGAGAATTTGAAGAAAAGCTGGCCGAACTGTCCGGGCAACAGACAGGCCAAGCTGTATATTTTGGGTCCTAGTATAAAGTGTAAGAAGTTTCTCCTTAGTCTAGGTCGAACAAGGTTGAGAAATCTTATTGGAATTCTCACCGGTCACTGTAGACTGAGAAGACATTTAAATATCTTGGGTATAGCAAACAGCGCGACCTGCCAAAAATGTGGGGAAGAAGATGAAACCTCCGTCCACTATGTGGCTGAATGCCCTGCATATAGTCTCCTTACACTTCATACTTTAGGTTCTAGTACCATAAATATAGATAACTTAAGGGAATTGGAATGGAGAAACCTTCTGATCTACATAGAAAGATCAGGAAGATTCTCCTAGGAGTAGGATCCGGGATACATGGGGATGGCAAAAAGGGCCCACTTGGCTGGCCTACTTGCCAGATCTTAGATCTACCCGCCTTGCTACTACTACTAACTGCACCATACTTAATTTATCATGAGCAATTAAAAGTTTAAAACCATAATATTATACATAAAAATTAGTGAAATTGATAAATGATCACTTAATTACATAATTGGTAAGTGAAACTGGATTGTCCGTGCTGGTAACACTTTTCATTATTAACACTGTACCGATTATAGTGGAAGGTTCAAATATACAATATAATATGTGACGTGCAGTCAAGAGAGGAAAAAGACCCTGTCACCATGAGAGCAAAAAGAAACGAAATAATAAAATAACACAAATATTATTATTTGTCCTCTAAAGTATGATTTTGGTGTGATTCTTCATATATTTTGAACATTTTTACTTTACTATAAGTAAAGTATAGTGATCGTGAAAAAATTCGATCTCGAGATTTTGACGGAATTACATGTTTTGAGGTCCCAGAAGTCGTTTTATGACGTTTTTTTGTCGTTTATTTGTTTTATTTGTCGTTTTTACGATGATGTCTGTGTGTGTGTGGGTGGGTGGGTGGATGGGTGCGTGTGTTAGCATTGCTTGTTACCACGCTACGGTCCAGAATCTTTGATGGATCAAGTTGATATTTTACACAAAAATGGGCCTCATAAAGACGAAGATCCCTATTGTTTGGGAAGAATTATGCATGATGGGAAAGTCACTTTTTTTGCCAAAAACCGTTTTTTTTAAACAATTATTTCTCCTAAACTGATAACCCTAGAGTTTTGAAATTTTGACATTATCTTTGAGGTTACAAGTGGAACAAACGAAAAATATACTCAGAATTTTAAAACAACGGGAAATATTTTTTTTTCAATAAAATGTACAAATTTTGACTTATAATTCAATCTCAAACCTTGTGAGAGCGATACAAGCCATACTGTTTGACGGACAAGAATGAAACTATGCCTATAAATAGAACATTATATGGAGAATGAGTTGAGATATTTTTTTTCAAAATTACATTCGCTAAAGGGGCGTTACAGTACGATTTGTGTTTTCAGAAAATGATTTTTTGACGCTAAACGGCTCGTTAAAAAATAATGAAAATTTGACCAAAAATGGAACAAACAATTAGCAATTCATAAAAAAAAAGTTATGAAGTTTCAATTACGGGAAAGAGCAATAACGATATAAAAACTCTTTGTTTATCCTAGACTAAGAGATCACCTGCTATACTTGTCGAATTTTTTGTATTTTTTTTACATTGTTTACATTGACTTAGAAATTTTTTGAGCGAATCCACTGAGATAAAATTGATGTTTCTAATTGAAAAATGAAAATATATTATCTTTATAAATAAAATAATGATTTTGTCTGTACATTGCTTAGAACTGACTCATTTCAAGTTTTCTTTACGTTTCATACATTGGAGAAACCGAATCCACCCTTAGAAAAATTTCTGTCGGTTTGTCGGTTTGTCGGTTTGTCTGTTTGTCCGCAAAACTTTGTCACAGGTAAACTCAGCTACCATAAGACATATAAAGCTGAAACTTTTACAGTAGATTTGTGAAGGTCTAACTTAAAATATAGGCTATGAATTGATTGGAAATTCAACGTAGAAGTGAAGTTATGGACGTTTAACGCAAAAATGTTTGTCACAAGTAAACTCAGCCACCATAAGACATAGCGAGCTGAAACATTGACACTGGATTTGTGTGTGCCTAACTTAAAATATGGGCTCTAAATAGATTATTAATTCAGTACAGAAGCGAAGTTATGGGGCTTTTAGCTGTATTTTCCTAACTTCACAGACAAGTTTGTTTTGAAAATACACAGGTGTGGCAAGTAGGCATTGTTAGTTGATTTTAATTTCAATTGAGCATATGAATATATTCCGTATTTGACATTTTTGAAAAGGTACCAGAGTTTCCCAGAGTTGAGGATGTACTATCTAATACGAATAAATAGTTTTGTAAACGAGCAATTCTCAACTCTTAATATGAACAGGCATCAGAAATCAACAAAGTTCTTACGCTATATGAAGCCGAGGAAAGAACTTACAAGTCAGTAAAGAGATTGGATTAGTGATGAAGAAGCAGTTCATTATCTAATTGAATTTCTTGACTCTGAATTTATTTCTCCTGGACTGCCTGCTGATGAGTAAAAACTTAAAGTAGGAGAACCAATCATGCTGCAATTTAGTAGCAGTAACAAATTTCATGTTACGAAACATGAGTGACCCAAAAACTGTGCAACGGGACACGACTCTGAGTTCGTGCTCTACACAGATATGCCATAGAGGCGGACATAATGACTGGATGTGGTATTGGGGAGTCTGTGTGTATACCACGCATACCATTGATTCCGAGCCACTGTCTGTTTCCATTAAAATGATTGCAAGGTCCCCTCAGAGTCTATTTCGCAATGACGTTAACTAAGTCGCAAAGGGAGACTTTATCTAACGCAGGAATTCAAGTTAGCGGAACCAAGTTTTTCTCACATGGTCAACTGTAGTTTACTTGCTCAATAGTCAGAGGTTTCAACTGATTGTTCTTCCATGAACCTGAAGGGCAGACAGCTAATGTAGTGTATACAGAGGCATTTGTTTACCACTGTACTAATAATGGTGTTTTCTACTATTCTATAATTTCTAATTATAGTATTAGTATAATACTATAATTGATATTTTGGAATACCAAGAATAATAGAATTTTTGATTCCGTCAAAGACGGGTACATTTGCTAGTTGACTTATAAGAGATGTAAGAGGAATAATATTGTGCAGGTAAATGATAACACTCATTAAAAAAAAAATGCGTATATATGTTATTTGACAAAGGGGAAGGAAAATGATCTTATTAAATACTAAGAAGCCATAAAATTTCCAGTATAATAATTCTGTTAAAAACCAAAAATGTAAAAGATAATTCAAAATATAAATCTTTCGTTTAGAGATTAATAACTGTAATTATCGTACATCTTTAATTAACAAATCACCTTAAAACAACATTTTCTTCGCTGTTTAAGATGTTTTTCAGAGAAAAAAAGGGTATTTTACTGTTTCAAATTCGAAAATTTTACATTAATATTCACTGTAGAAGGATGTCAAGTAAACGATGTAAGAAATCTACTGGCTATTTGAACAATAGCCATGTTCTCTTGTAGGATAATATTTCGTTTCAAGAAATGTTCACATTGGTTTTTCAAAAATGTTATTACTGCTGTAGTTATACTAATGAAATTATTTGCAAATAATAAATTATTTGTGATGTACAAAAATAAGCTTATAAATTGATATGTCCTTCAATCACTATCTGTACGACCTCACGAATGCAATGCTAATAATTATATCCCATTTAGATATTTATGTTATGCTTAAATGATACGTTATGTTTTATATACTCAAAAAATTTGACTTTGAGTTACTTATAGTAAAGTAGAGTGTAGGCCACTCCAGATTTTTATTGCAGAGATCGCAGAAAATTCTGTATTTACTGCTTTAATAGAGTCTCCTTCGGAGACGAGGCATGAGGTGAGGATAGGTCATATCCAAGTAGGACCTTCAGATTGCGCAATCAATCACAAACTGGATTGAGTGCGTGAAACGTCGCGTGTTTGTTCCCATTTCTGTGTATTTTCCAATATGATATTTGAGACACTTTCATATAATATAAGTATACGTCTTTTTGTACATGGTGTTCGGTATTGTACTTCATGTATCTGTGTAATGTTTACATCTTATTGATATGACATAAATCATGGGATGTGCAGTTAGAGGACCTAGGTGATGCCCTGCCTCACTTGACAGTCTTGGAAAGGAAAAAAATGTAAAATGAGTAAATAGTTAAATGGTTATATTTATCCAAAGAATTGCAGTGTTAAGATATTTTTTAGTTCACTTGACCAGTTTTAGATTAATTTTATTTAAAATCGCTAGATTTTCACATTTACTGTTCAGATACTTAAAGGAAATGTGCGGTGAGGTTACCTCCTGCTGTGCCTCTCGATAAATTGTTCTATAACTGTTAACTGTGCTGGCATACTCTGCAGTATTACCGTATTTTTGCATACCGCTATGTCGCTATTAAAATGTTTAAATACGTTTGCTCTATTAATTAAAATCCAATATACAGAGTTTTTTATTATCAATGGTACGTGTATTAGTATTTTATTGTGCTGAGCTATCATAAAACTGCTGCGAACAGTCAATAACCGAGGCATACAGTTCTCCTGCCTCATGGTCGGGGATTGCCTATGTCTATACTACTTAGATCTGACTCTGATGAAGTCAGTGTCTCACCTGCCATGAACCTCACCACAAGTCACTAATACTATACAGCACACTATTCACTGAGAATATGAATTGTAGAAAATTCTGGATATATGAAACATATGAAATTGGTTTTAATATCAATAAATATGTTCATTTCAAATAACATGAGACAAAAATTTTGTCATCTTCTACGAGGTTTGTTCAAATAATAAGAATATTGTTTGACGTGAACGTTTCCTGCTGATTCCAATGGAATACACTTGGCGGTGGTAATTTCGCACAGATAGCTGACTATAATGCCATTCTCCGTGTTCAGATCATTTCATTTCTGCATTAGCTAACTAATAGGATTTCAGAATGAGTATTTGAACTATTACGAGATTTTGTCGACAATTTGAAGATGTACCGTATTACTGACAAATGCATGTCACTTATGATGGTATATGAACAAAAAGCCCATCGTGTCCCGAATTGTCACGAACATTCCGTTTCATCCTTCAGAAGCAGATGAAACTTCTTGTCAAGAATCAGAAGATAACAGGTTATGACATTGAAATTGATTTTGATTTATGACTTTAAAACGAAGGTCCTATCGGTCCAGTAGGTTAGTCAAAAATGTCTAGGAGCTTGCTAAGTTTGATTCGAGCTCAAGGTGATAGACACAGTTTTCTAAGATGCTATAGAGTTGTTGTACGAGTATCTCCCCGATGGCTCCACAGTGAACCAGATTTAATGCATTGAATTTCTGAAATGTCTGTGGGACGCCAGCCGCCTCAAAAGGCCAGAAATGTGGAGAAGTGGCCACTAGCTTTTTTCATCATGACAACAGCCCTAACCCATTCAGCCCTCAGAACCCGTCAGTTTTTGGGCAAACAGTTGAACAGCGTGACTCCTCCTCTACGCATCTGAACTTGTACTTGTCATTTCTCCTTGTTTCCAAAGTCCAAAAAGAATTTGATGGCAAGAAAATTTGACAGGATTCCCGAGATTAAGGAAAATGTGATGAAGGAGTTGATGGAAATTCTAAAAGAAGTATACCAGAACTATTTCATCAAGTAGATACACCATTAGGATAAGCGTCTGAGAGACTCATTTTATATTTATAAACTCCCAATTTACAAACTTTTCTCTGAAAAAGATGTTTAAACTTTAGTATTTTTTTTAGTTATAAGAATCAGTTCCTTAAAAATAATGAAACCAGTAAATTTAGCTGAATTCCTCAAGAAAGGAGCTACTTAAACGATAACTTCATTTCACTCTTATTGATTGTAGAGTTATCTATAAATTTTCATCTAAAAATGGAAAAAATAGTCCGTCTGTGAGTCGAGTGGTAGCTATATAAATGGCGTTTGTATTATCCAATTTGATTACATTGTGCGGCAGATACTCTGCAATCTAGAAATAATAAATCATGTAGACTAATATATTAAACAAAAAACCTATCAATTTCATTGTTTTATTTTTTTATCAAGTGGATGCGGATGTATGAGGCTGATAATATTCTCATAAATATTTTACTTTGTAAAACAGTGTTTAGTAACAAAAATATTCTACTATTTTGCATAGTTAAAATTCTTATAAATAAAACGAACTTTGTCTAAATATATTTCTGAGATATATTTTTAGTTTTTTTCTTTCTAAATACATACTGAAGAGTTAACAGCTTGAGAGTAATCTTCAGGAGTATCACTTTTAAGTGTATGTGTTTCAAAGTTTAAATGAAACGTGAGCGTAAATGCAAGCACGTCGCCCTCTGGAGGCTGTACTAGTAACAACTGCTTCTGCAGGTGGTCCCCAGATGTCGCCGATGTTCTGAACAAAGTTTGCAGTGCATGACTTTCGAGATGTTTATACAAATTGCCTACGTCATAAAATACAGTAAAGTTGCATTTTATTTTTATTTGTTAGTTATGAAACTCCTCCTAGGGTTATGGGTTATGCCCCACCCCATGTGTATACATGCTCTGAAACTACATGTACCAGACTACAAAGGGAATGTATATTTTATTTAAGTACACGTGTAATGATGTCATATGAAAGATTTATTAATGAATTCACACTTTTGTTTCACTACTAGACTACCTACGACCCTTTGTGTCACTCAGAAATTATAACATAAAGGTATTGAGAATAATTTACGGAATATGATTGACATTGATAATTTTAATTGTTGTTACTTGTTATTAAGGCACGGAAACATATTCTTATATGACCCCAGCTATTGATATAGTATTTTTAACATGATTCAAGATAGATACACAATAAGTATATTTAGCAAAATAAAAATCATTTAAAAGTAATAAAAAATCATTTATTTTATCACATAAATACATAAAACATCAATTCAAGTTATATACACAATGAAATATATTTAAAACAAACAAAATTTGTAAATTGATGTTGGCATGGAGAGTTTAATTTGAACCTATAAGAACTGACAGGGTCCCGATAAACTTTAGTTTTATATATATATAATATATATATATATAGTATATATAGCCAGTCGTTATCAGCCTTTGGAGCGATTGACATATATTCCTGACGATGAGGACATCGAAATATAGTAGTGAGTTCAGTGATTTCTTTTCTATGTGTTCTTTTGAAAATTCTATATATATAATATATAAAGCTTTCACATAAACACGTGAAATAACAATTAATGATCAAACCACAATAAGAAATGGAAAACAAGACTAAGATCTTTCAACCGTAACAAGCGGTCTTCGTCAGAGTCAAAAACCCTCAGTTGGGTTTTTGACTCTGACGAAGACCGCTTGTTACGGTTGAAAGATCTTAGTCTTGTTTTCCCATTTCTTATTGTGGTTTGATCATTTATATATATATATATATATATATATATATATGCTTTTAAAAACTGGATGTCTGTTTCCACTTGATTCAATTTCGTCTTATATTTTTCCAAATTACGAAATTTTTTCTTCAACTCAGAGCTATAATTCCAGTATATATATATATATATATATATATATATATATATATATATATATATATAGTATATATAGTTCAGTAAATATATATAATTAATATATATAGAAATGAAAGTTTTCTATATATATATAATTAATATCTATATGTAATTAAATATATAGATGCAAAAGAAAAGGACGGAAGACTCAGGATATTAGAAGCGCTGTTCATACTAGAAAAAGCTCCTAGCATGAACGATCAAAAAGGTAATTTTGCCAACCAGTTGCGCTTGTTTGGAAACCTAGGGCTAGTTATGCCAACACTGACAACCCTTAACCTGGCTGTGTAACCTTCAGTTACCTTGTTCACTTATTGTTTTTGCAATGTATTTTTAAGTATTAGATTCATTTGTTAAGTGTAATTGTAATTTAATTGTGTTTTTGCTGAAGATGGTGAACGTACACCGAAACATGTTCAATAATAAAATAAAAAATTATGGTGAATTAATTTTTAAGTTGAGTTCTGAGTTGAAGAAAAAATTTCGTAATTTGGAAAAATATAAGACGAAATTGAATCAAGTGGAAACAGACATCCAGTTTTTAAAAGCATGTATTGAAGAAGGACGGCTCCCAACTTTTACAAATATATATATATATATATATAATTGCAATGTATCGACCGTTTATATATAAGAATAAGGGATAAGATTAAGAATGCGATTAAGAAAAATCTCCGCTCGGTCACTAGAAAACTGACCAAGTCTCGATTTATTTTTATTACTGATGCATATATCATGTGCTTAATTTCGATCTCTGACTGTACTACTTCCTTTCCTGACAATTTACATGGTTGAAATATGGAAAGTGCGTGTGGAAAGTGTTTTTTTCATTCGTGTTTCTTCCTGTTTTTAATATATTATATATTATTGAAAAAGTTTAGATGACAATTAGAAAGTGTACTGGAATGTCTAGCGGCTGATGGCTTTGCGAGAAATGTTTGGTCGTTGGAGTTCATTGAGGGAAATGTCTGGAAAGAATATTGCAAATGATGGCGCTTTTCCAAACTCGTAAATTATATAAAACTTTCATTTCGTTTGTATTTATATTTGTGCTTGACCCGTTCCTTTTCTGTATTTCTATAGACATTTCATTAAGTTAATGGGGTCCACGGCGATGCCGCATTGCAGATGGAAACCTTTTTATTCATGCAACCCTGATAAGCTTTCTGTAGAAAATACAAAAGTTCCGCATAAACATTGTTTTATCAAGAAACTCATTTCGAATACGTCGTATTCTTATTCTTAGGGTTTTTCTGAATTAAAAATCTAACTTTGCACAAATTACATCGGTAATGCTATCCTAATCCCTTGTACAAATTTAAATTGAATCGAAGGAGATAAATTTTAAGGGATAATGTTGGAAACCGGTCGAACAACGCCTACTCCTGTGTTACCCGAGGTGCCATCTACTAGTGTGATCTCAATTAACTTCTGGTACTGCTTATGTTCTTTGGTAAAATGATTTGAGTATATTTTGAAATATATTTAACACAGTTTTAGTCTTCATCCTAAAATATTTATTACATGGTTCTACCCCTTCACTCAGTTATAATTGTGAATTTTTATTATATATTTTGTGAATGGTGAATGCAATATATTCTTCTCCCACACCGTTCTCTTTATAAAAAACTCATTGAAGTGTACTGTCACTTGCTGAATGTCCATTTTTCTTTTTCCTTCTCATTCCAAGGAAGTTTGAATGTACGTTCACATATCTGTACAATGTTTGATTCTTATTATGAATTTGCCTGAAGGAGAACACTACGTGTTCGAAACGCATTGTTTTATTAATTCAACTCTCTTTATGTGTGAACTTCGTCTGTTATTTACAGACGTTACTAAATACTGCATAGTGACCAAATGCACAATTAGGGATAATTAATGTCTCCCGTTATTTCGACTTCACTGTATTGGAAACTGATGATTAGTAATATGTATTATTTTAATGTATGACATAATGACACTGGTGACGTGTCATTAGTGTGTGGAAATGACACTATACCTTATTCTACATAATTGTTCTATTAGGAGGATGACTATAGTGTGGTATCTGGTAAGCATAACATTGCACCGTAATCAGCACCGTCTTACATCTTTGGTGATGTATTTCACACTATAAATACGGTTCAAGAAGTCTTGCATGGTTTCTTGACTTTTTTTCTTCGTAATGCCTTCCGCACAAAAAAAATAATCAGTAGCCCTCACTCATGCTTGAATAAACAAAACTTGTCCCAAAAAATTGAAAGGTTTAGTAAAAATGTATAAAAAAATTGTGAAATAAAAAAGCTATTTTAATGTAAACTGATATTTTTTTTATCGATCAACTGTTTTCGGTCCATTAGTTGTGCAGTCAGTTACTGTATGACTCGTTCTTGGTGACTAAATAGAAAATCTCCACATAAACAAGATTTATTAATAATGTAACACGTTTCAAACAGGCAATGTTCTTCTTCAGATATATCTGCTGACAAAGTGACAAGGACTGTGCTAAGGAAGTTAATTAAAGGAAATTTTAGTCACTTTTCCACTTGAGTAGATCTTCCTGAAGAAAAACACTATAAAATAGTAGTTTAATAAATAATAATACTAAACACAATTCTATAAAATGAGTGGTTTACAATAAGTAATAAAAATTATTTATGTGGATACTTCCTATATAATTCTATTTTCTGGTGCTTTTCATGGTATGATGAATTGTTCTAACAAAATGCTTTAATCAATCTATATGTTGCACCCTTGAACAAAACTTAATATTAGTTTTGGACTTTCCTGTGTTTATAATCTTATTATCTTTGTGTAATATTGAATTAAGAGGAATGGACTCCTTAGTTTTATAATACAAAACAAATACTAATTTAAACTGATTCATCGGTGATTAGATGACAGTGACATTTTTTCTTACATGTTTCTGACAATTTTCAGAAAAAGATATTTTGATCTCTTAAAGGGAAAGCTTTGGCTTATATTTTCAATGTAGGATGAGGCCAGGTAAACCTTAGTAAATGTAACTGATCTATTGACTTTGTGTTGTTCGAGATGGCCATTTATGAGATCAACTGGCTATAGGAACAAAAGATATTTTCTCCTGAAAAAGATTATTTCGTTACTCGAAATCTTCACTTTGGTTTTACAAAAGTGTTATTACTGATGTGGTGAATACCAATGATAATATATGCATCAATTGTATGATATAGAGAAATAAGCGCGTGTATTGATAACTGGTTCAATCACTATCTGTACTACAGAAATTAAAAGACTAATACAATTTCCAGGAAGACTAATACAAATCTCCTATTTGGACATTTATATTATGTACAAATGGGGTATTACACACCCAAGAAGTTTGATATTATATTTACCTATATTGAAATTGAGTGTAGGCCACTCCAGATTTTTTACATAGACATAGAAATTTTTTAAGAAAACCAACTGAAATAAATTTGTTGTTTAGAGGTTTTATAGAAAAAATTAAAATGATTTAATAACTTAATATGAGATGTATGAAAGAATATAATTCTACATGCTAAAAAAAAATCAATGCCAATGAAACATGAAACATATGAAGCTTTCCATAGTACGATTGATTTGTCTAAAAAAAATACTCCAATCGATCTATATGTTCCATCCTTGATCAAAACTTAATTCAAATGTAGATTTTCTCTTGTCAATGACTCATAAACTTTGCGTAATATTGAAGTATGAGGAGTGGATGAACGAGGAATGGAGAAGTATAAGGATTGGACAAAACAGATACTAATTTTAAGCTAATGCTTGAAGTTATCAAGAAGTTTGATATTATGTTTACTTATCGTAAAGTTGAGTGTTAGCTGCTATGTATTTTTCATATTAATGACTAGGTGAAATATTGGGCGAATAATGGCATTGTGGTTTCCTTTCCATTGTTGACTTTTACCCATTTGATAGTGCTTCCAAATGTACTGTCTGTTGTTGAAGTCCTCGCTCGAGTTGGTTTGCTCGCTGCTGGTCTAATGCCAGAGTCGTAAAAGAAACGCTTAACTACTTCATTCACTTCCTTTATTATTTACATAAATTAACTATTATACAACCCTCTACACGAAGTAGAATGGATACTTTTTGAAAATATTTTCCTTGATGCATGTCATGACGTGGTTATTTATTTATAACATTAAGAATAGACAGTGTAACTAGACTTTTGCCAATTGGGCTGCTTCCCAATTTGCCATTATTTCTAATTTAATCAAAATTAAGGGTGGACTTTAAAAATTACTGAAAATACACTGAATCCTTACTCCTGCAGGTGCATTCATTAGGTACCTCGTGATACGGGTTATTACCCGAATAACTTGAAATTGAGTCATCTTACGAGGACGGCAGGGTGTTGGGGCAATGCATTAGTGCATGTGATGTTGGATTCGTGGTGACTAGATTACAGTTGTAGAATGGAAGGATTGAAATAAATAAAGACTGAGGAGCTCCCTTGCGGCTGGAATCTCTCATCTTCTGCGAGGTTACCTCCGCTGTATCAGGAAGTAGCTACACACATGAAGTTTAACATTCGGTAAGGAAATGCTTTATGGAGCCATGTAATGAAAGCGGGTACTCTTATTGAATAGGCTCTGTTACGGGAATATAGATATTCTGATTCTTGCGCTCATAGGAAAGTCTATGAACTGAATTAATAGACTATGATTGTCATTATAACAAAAATATTTATCATTTATAAACGATCTATTACTGACCATAAATCAATATAAAAAACTTGGCAATTTATTTTATGAAGAAAACAAATGTTTCCCCGAAATATTCCAACAACCTGGTTGCCCCAACCAACCTCAACCTCCGAAGATTTTCTACAGCAACTAAAGCAATTAGCCCTGCAGACATTGTATTAAGCTAATTGATTTTATTTGTTTGGATAGAGGGTATGGATTTTTATATGATACTAAATCTGTTTTATGGTTCCAACGAAAAATTATTTAATTAAATATTAAAAAAAAGAATTACTGACATATAGAAATGAGGAATTAAATATTTTTAATTGATTAAATTTGAAATTGAAAAAGGAAAATTACGGGAAATACAAAATGAAAAAAATGTTCCAACAACTTTGAAACATTAGTCTGTGTGAGAAAATTATGGGAGAAGTATGTATGAATCTGTCAATGTGCACAATGAAATGTTTGAAATATGTTTTCTTATTACTGAATTTGATTATGTTTCACTTGTCTCAACGTTTTATTGTCTTAAAAATGCATTACGTAATCTTCTTTTTAGATATTTTAGAGAAAGTAACTTATGGGCAACGCATAAATTTATATAAATCCGTCTAATTTCCTAAGTAAGAAAATGGCTGCGTCTCCGTCTTTTCTTAATTCCTGAATACGTATTTGCTGCGTTCGTCTGACAGGTTTCGCACATAGTTAATCTTCAAGATCAAATGTATTAAATATTGAGATGTAATGAGGAGACTAACCTAAATTACTGCTATCGAACATTTTGGCACTAAGGAATCGCTGCCACAAACTGTAAAACAGTCATATTATTTTACCAGGCACAATAGAACATAAGTACAAAGAATAAGAACATCTAAATATTAGTTTGTAGATTCTGATAACTTTGAGGTGTAGGTACAGGTGGTGAGGAGTTAATGAGCATCAAATGAAATTCGGTCAATTTATACATTTGAAGTAATTAGAAAAAATAAATATTGCCTGATTAATTCAACAAGCTTTTTTACTTTACTATAAGTAAAGTATAGTGATCGTGAAAAAAATCGATCTCGAAATTTAGCAGAATTACATGTTTTGAGGTTCCAAAAGTCGTTTTATGAAGTTTTTCAAAAAACACATTAATGTATTTTTGAAAAAATTGGATATTTCAGTTGTTTCCAGTAGTGGTGGAAAATTATTAAACAGATTTGTCAATAACTGTGAGGAGAAAGAAAGAGTAGGTTATGTTTATGGGATTCCTCGTGAAGCTTGTGATTCTTCAAATTTTGAAGAAACAGGAAAAAGTTTACTTACTCGAGTAAAGCAACGTAAATATTCTATTAGGAGGCAAGAAGAGTCAAGTGCTTTGTTTCAACATATTAAGTTAAGCTATCACTCCATAAATTAGGAATATTCTAAGGAATTGATATTTTTCTCGTATTTTGTTAAAGGAAACTTAGTAGAAAGTGCCCTTATTAAATATCAGTTTGAAAAGCTCTCATTAAAAGTCATGGACTTTTTAGGCTAGATGAATTTTCAATTCAAAGCATAGTTGGGCTAATTGGACCAGTGGGTGATCTTTGATATTGTGTCTTTGGACATGAGCTCTGACCGATTTACTGATACTATTCTCATAGCTTTTTGTTTTGTTTAATTTTATTGGGAAATATTTTTTATTAAGTTTTATTGACACTTAAGTTTTCCAACTTTTTATTACCTTCCTTCTTGTTAACTTTTCTGTTACCTTGAAATCGTTTATTATTTTTAGAACTTTTATTTCCTTTCATTAGTTTTTTTATTAATTATTTATTTTGTATTGTTTAATTTTATTGGTAATTTTTTTTATTAAGCTATATTGTCACTTGTTTTTTCCAGCTGTTTGGTACTTTTCTTCTTGTTAACTTTTCCGTTGCCTTCATTTTTCTTACTTTGACCCCTCTCTGATTACACAAAGTGAAAGGTCTCAGAGCATTTATTTATTTGTTTTTCTTTTTCTTTGTGGTTTGGACTTTATATATATAAAGTATTTTTTTTTATTTAAAAAAGTCCGCTGGACCGTTTCTTTTAATTGTATATATATATATATATATAAATATTTCACATAAACACGTGAAATAACAATCAATGATCAAACCACAATAAGAAATGGGAAAACAAGACTAAGATCTTTCAACCGTAAGAAGCGGTCTTCGTCAGAGTCAAAAACCCAACTTATATATATATTCAATTCATATATATATATATATATATATATATATATATATATATATATATATATATATATATATATATATATGAATTGAACTAGGATATTGAAAAATACATATGAATTCATTGAAAAAAATAAAGAAATATAAATAACATCAAAGTAGTTATTATTTCAAAGCATGTTAATAGTCATCGTCGGGAGTGTAAATGGTACTGTGAGAAGACGGCAGTCAGCTATATATATGTACACATTGGTTTTCAAATATTAATGTATTGGTTAATTATGTGAATATTTCTTTGTTGTTGCATCCTACTTTTAGCTTTGGAAGATTTTTGAGGATTGATGATGGCTTACCCGAGTCACAGCGATTCTAGGAAAGGTTGGTGTAATAGTTTTCACTGCAACATGGTGTTGCCGTAAGACAGTGTGATTACGCCCTACAGCGTGAAATTTGATGTTCACCTTGGATTAGGATGGGGATGTTTAGTGGACTCATTGCACTAATTCATTGTGCTGTTATTAGGCAATGAGCTGGTCATCCAGCATACCTTTCTGCCCAAATACTTTTCAATTGTTTAATTAACTTGAATCATATTTTGCTGTTCTCTCTTGAAAAATCTTGTGTAATAGAATACAAGGACAACATTGGAGTGACTCAATTAATTAAATGATGGATTTAACTATTAATTTGATATTCCGTGCACTAATAGGAAAGTTAATCTAATTTTTTATTTGATGGTCATCATCATAGGCAGCTCTGATCCCTTTTTAAGTTTGGTGTTTTGTATTTTCTTGTGTTTGTTTATTTATATGTATTACGCATCATCTTGTATTTAGCGTATTTAAGTTAACAAATTAGCCAAGAGTATGTAAGTTTTTTAACATTTAGTTACTGCTGATTGCATGTTAGTGGTTTTTTGACTTTTTACAACTTCTTTGGATACATTATTCCTGAACTACTAATGATAAAATTGAATGCAAGGACCATTTTAATATGGTGTCCGCAGTTCTTAATATGTAACGTATTATTTTCTATGTAATGGACGAAGAAATTAAAACAATGTTTATTAAAATTTGCTGCCCTACTGCGCTGAAGTGAACAAATAACATATATTAACGCTATCAGCCTTCCTCGGCTTCACCCGGCTGGAAAATAATTGTGGTTATGAAACTAACCCTCTTATTCCTCAAAGACTGGTGTACGTGTTTTATTATATTTGTATTGTGCAGTATCTAAATTCATGTGAATCGAAAGTTGTTGAAGTGTCAAATAAAAACGAATATAATTCATAATAATAAAAAAAATGCTACATATGAATTTATTTTTATACGCATGAATTTGGAAAATAATAAATTATAACAATTACTGTTAATTTAAAATTAAAAACATGCAGTCTAAAATGGCATCGTGATAGATGGATTAACTGTTTTACATTGTTTGATAGTAGCGAACAGGTTGGGAATACAGCTTCATAAAGTGATCCAAAAACGCTGTTCTTAAGATTAACAACTTTTTAACTATATTTCAACTGATTTCTTGTTACATACATTTAATAGGTATTACACGATCCAATTGAATATAAAATTATTTAATTGCAATTTTTGGATTCATCTGTTTTCTCAACCATTTTTTCATCATCTGAAATAATTCCCAAACAATTTTTCAAGCAGTTAAATAAAGCATTATATAATGTATTTGTGTAAAAGGTGAAAGAAAATGTTTACTATTTACTTGATATTAAAGTTGATTATAACCTTAAAAACTAGCTAAAACAGTTGGGTTGCATTTGTCTCTGCCGCTATGATATTTGTTTATGCCGCTCAAGGGAAGCCAAGAGAAAGTGGTTTATTCTATTACAAGTAAAGAATAGAAATCATGATAAAATTCAATTTCGAGATTATGATGGATTTACACGATTTGAGGTTCCTTGGATTGAAGTTTTATTTTGATGTCCAAAAATTTATGAGCACAGTATGGGGGATACTGTTCGAAGGATCATTTTGATATTTTGCCAAATAATAACCCTTACACTGTAAAAAGGCATTCAGTTTTTGGGCATTGTTGCTTTACGGGAAGTAATAATGTGTCCATTATGTGTTTTTGGATTTATTTTTCTTTTCTATTCTATTAGCATTAGAAAGTTGAAATTTTACATTTTTTATTGAAATCATAATGACTTGAGCTAAAATAGGTTTTAAGATTTTCGAATGAAATAAAAGTTTGTTTTAAGCAACATGTAAACATGTTAATGTATGAATTAATCTGAAAGCTTGCTACTTGGTGTACCATTTCTGGAATAATGTCGACATTTAGACAAGAAAGTGTGTTTAAATTAAGGAGGATGAGCTGTATATTGTTTGGAAAAGTTGTTTCAATGAAAAAGCTCCCTATAGTATAATTTTTAAAATCAGAGAACTTTTCTTTTGCCAAAGTATCCAATTAGAATTTTAAATTTTGTATTTTGTATCTACCTAAACTTTTTGATATGCGTGGTGATATGATCTTAATAAGTTGAATCTTTACTTTGTTGAGCATCCCCAAACTATTTGTAAACATATTTCACAACATAAGTTAAACTAGTCAAAGAAAACTTCGGTTTTTCGACCAGTAGCATTAGCACCATAGTATCATATGACAACAGAGGACGAAGTGGTATATTAGTTTTAAAATTTGATGAACGTTTATTTTACAGTTTACTCCATCTGGAATTTAAATCAGTGAAATGGAAAAATGTGTTTCCGGAGTTAATAGAACAAATTTGGTATTCTTGTAACAGAGAGCTTGTGTCTATAACTGTTTTTCTTCCTATTCATTATTTTCTATTTATTTATTATTTCGTATTTATTCTTGAATTATTATTTTCATAATAATTATTATGAATATTTATTTCATTTCATCTTGATCCAATAGTTCATGCATTGGTGTATTTCAATATGCCATTTCAGTGGCATTTTTTGGGTAAAATTCTTCAGCTAACTCTTGAAGAGTTAAGTTTCTCACAAGATGACATAGATCATCTTGACACTTGTCCTATTTAAATAGGTGTTGGTGAGAACAGTTCATGGTGGTTATGAAGAGAGATTGAGTTCATTCTGGACTACGATTACGATATATATCTGATTACGAGATCACAATTAGCAAATGAGGTCGGATACCAAGGTACTTTATGACGCTCACATCTCATAGTAATATATCACCAAATATGTGATCACTGTACATGTTTGGTTTTTTAGGTGAAATTAAATTAATAATCCTTTTAGGTTTTAATGATTATTTTTCACTTCTTAACATAATTTTTCTAATATTTTTCGTTGGTCAATGTAATATATAGTATTCATAAAAAAATTAATATTTTGAATAATTTTCATATCTGAGGTCCTCTGAATACATTTTCAAGATGTCCGCCCGCACTTAGCTGGCCTGATATCCGTCCAAAGGTTACTAATTCAAAATGCTTTTCGGCTGGTTCTGCAAGCATTAAATTGTATATGAAATATTCGCTTATTGTGAATAGTGGATTGTAAAGCCTGAATATACTTAGAATATTGTTTGAAGAAATATTACATGAGAAATAACTATTAAGTTCCGTCTTCTAAAAATTTCAGGTTCAGTAAAACAATAATTCCTTTTTCGCCATAGCTGGAAAAATTGATATACGCAGATTAAAATAAATGAAACTATTAAATTGATTGTCTATGAATTTCATAATAATTTTACCACATAGTTTATGGCAAAAGTTATTATTTATTTTAATAATGAGGTAGCAGCATTAAAACAAATCTAAAATTAAGTTGATTGTTAACAGGTTCATAGTAAGTAATGTTTAGGGTAGCCCACACTAATAGTTTATTAATTTGCATTCAATAATACAAATGTGCTTTTTTTTTGCTTTATCTGGATGCTGGGCCGTGAAAATATAATTTTCATGCAATTGGTCTCTGGTGCAAAATTGGTTGGACACCAGTAAGTTTGAGGGTTTCATTGATTATTATGGAATGATTGTTTTAACAGGCTTTGCTCGGATGGAGAAGTTTTATACCTAAAATGTTCCATCAATCACACCTCTCTTAGGGCTTACCTGAATTACCATTTCTGAAGATTTATAAAGCCATTTGAGAATGCTTAGCAAGTAGGTAGGCAGATATGTATATGTGTGGATGTAGTTTTCACCCTATCTCATCATTACATATGTTCATCTCAGCTGATATTTATGGATTGGAGAGTAGATATTGATAAACTATCGAAGAGTGCTTGAGTAATGGGGTCATAGCTAATTTCATTTTGTTGATTGGTGCGTACTTATTTTGTTTGCTACGCCTTATTTCTTTCTTTGAAGGAAGCTTTGTTTATTTCCACCTATGTGATCTTTCACTGAGAAATAGACTGACTGTTGGATAATGTGGCGTGGCAATAACGGAGTTATTCAATCACAGTTTGGAAAGGAAGCTATTTTTGGCAAGAATGAAGAGTTGGCGGACATCATTTGCTCGAGGCGGACTTGGTTGTTGGGACTGGGCGTGATCTGTCAGATTGGAAGGCGGCACGAAGGGTTGGGCTAGCAGTTTTAGCTTACCTTGACGGCCGCGACATGAAGGAATGCTTGGTGGGGGCCTTGGCCAAACGCATCCTGAGTCGCGTCTCGACCAGCCATGGTGCGCGTTCTCAACATCTCCGAGGCTCATGTCCACTTCCACTATTCCTTGCGCAGATTCCGCCACAATCTCCTCAACCCGGCCACCAGCACTCCGGTAACCCTTCGCCCTGCTTCTTACCACCACTTCAGTCCCACCCTTTCCTACTAAATCAAACTCAAATTACTTCAGCTTTCAATGTTTGATTCTCTTATTGTGTAATCAGTTCTGTGTAATATTTCTCATACTTGGAGATAATAGATAAAGTCTTCTTCTCATCATAAACAACGTTCTCCTTCAGATTTATTAGCCAGGATTGAGAAGTTAAGAATTAGAATTACACAGATTCCATTCTTACCTTCTCATTACAAGCAGATCCTCTATAGAGGAACATTTAGTTTTTTTAGTTTATTTAGTTTTTGGTAAATAATGTTTGTTTATGTAAAAGGAGTCTTGATTTGTATAGGCATCAAAAAACAAAGGTTCTATTATTTAGCTTTTTCTGAACACACTGTAGTTATTATTTATAATGAATTTACACAGTCTTTATTCCCAGCTAAAATGGTCAATGTACCATGAGAAAATTACTCAAAAAACATAATTATTAAATTATGTTTATAATGTTAATAATGGTTATAAGAGAAAAAAATTAGTAAAGCATTATTTAAGAAAAACATCATTATTGAAGATTAACCAAACATTATGTATTTTGTTACTATGTTCTTTCTATTTAAATCACTATATAGATTTTGACTAAATATATGACTGTTGTAAACCACAACAATACATCCACACCTGCTTGTAGAAATAAATAGACAGACTGCTCTGTTTTACGCATATACGACAAAATTTCACAGTAAACACTTGAAATTAAAATACTCATTTAAACCACAGTAAGAAATACAGAAATAGGACTAAGATCTTTCAACCAAAACAACTGGTCTTTGTCAGTTTGTCTGAATTTTTCTGGAGCCACACTTCCAGTGTGACTTGACGAAAAACATTTGCTTTGGTTGGAGAATCTTTGTTTCATTTCTGGATTTCTTACTGTGATTTAGACGTTTATATATATTAAAACAGAACGGCTATTAGTAATATTGTTTTAGGAGAGCTGTTTGACTTGTAAAAATCTACATACGGAGGGAGGGTGGGTGAATATGTAAAACTTTGTGGGCACTCTTCATATTTTACTTAACAATGTGTAATAAAATTTTGTCCAAAATAATATAGGTGTCCCTATTATTATTTTTGGGCAACATTGAATAACGAGTAATCACTTTTCTGGCCAAAATTTGATTTTAGAAAACGTTTCTGTCCTCCTAAACTACTATCTCTGGAGTCTGATACGGTTTGATATTTCATTGTTAGATACAATAAGGGAAACAATCCTAATTTTTCAATGAATGAAAAGGTATGTTTTGCCATATAATGTAATATTTTTTTACTTATGGTTGATTTTGGTTACAAATAAATATTACTCCGTTTTAGCGATCATTATAAAATTATACTTTGTATTACAATGAAGAATAGCCTTTATTGTAGAATTGGCTCAATATATTTAATATGATTTGATATGACATATATTCAAATTACATTGATGGAAAGGGGTGATATGATTCATTTCTTGATTCCAGAAAATGTTTTTTATAGTAAATGTTTTACTTACAACTAAGAAATTTTGTTAAAAAAATATACTTACAATTATTATTTCGAGGAAAAAATTTGAAGAAATGCTGATTACCGCTAAAGGTAATATAGTTATAAAATTGTAAATTCAACTTGTTCGTTGTATTACTTGCCGTATTTGTCGAATTTGTTTCCATTAACGTATCAATTTTTTCTCAGAATCAAACGTAATTACTATTTTAAGGTTTAACACAAGATAATTTAAGAAAAGATTATTGATATGATATTTAATGACAGTAAAATACTGAAAACCATACCAGCAAACTCAAAATATATTTTCTGATGTTATCCAGGTTGAAATTCTGTGTCAAACGAGAATGTTGATCTGAATCTACATGTTGTGGCCTTGAACGTATCAAATTGTTTGTATATGTTCATTGTGTAGTTAAAAATTTAACTGTCCTTTTTGGGTAATATTGTAATATTTTGGGTAATAAGTAATATTACATTAAAAATGAACAAAGTTCTATCTATAGTGACGTGACAAGTTTAAGGTAAGGTAGAAATAGCATTTGATAGCACATCCTTGCTATCCTCTGAATCAGCAGGAATTCAAAGAAATCTTGAGTGGATTAACACAATTCCAACGCAGAGAATTAAGTTAAGAATTAAGTTAAGAATTAAGTTTTTACATGGAGCGTCAAAATGATTATAAATAATCGCCTGCACTGAAACCTTTTGATTTTAAGAAAGAGGCTCTGGTTTGGTATACTGACGAGTCAAGAATTAATGATGAAACCCGTAAAAGTAAGGTAGTTTTTATATAAGTATGTGTTAACAAGGTAATAATAGGGAATGGGGTAGTTTAAGTTTGGAATTGATAGCTGGATGAAGAAGAAAGCAGCAAAAATGTGGATGATCAGTTGTGGATAATTTACTTTAAGAAACTCGTTTCAACTGAATTTACATTTGTAACAAAATACCATATATTCAAAGGAAGGTGTTATAAAGAAATGTAGGATATGTAAATGCAATTTGATTTCTTAACTACTACTTATGCAGGATTCAATTAACGTCTGAATTCACACTCTGTTTGGAAGTTGTGGAACCCTTTGACCGCAGTCCATATGAATGCGAGGCAATCGCCTTCAAGAGGATGAAGATTTTGGTAAATCATAGCATCATAGCTATAACTAAAGCTAGTGAAGGATGATTGTTTGAGGACAATTAAAGAGCGAAAACATTAAAATCCAAAGCTGATTCTCGATAGGGCAGATATGGTAATACTGCACACGAATCCGGCAAGTCTTAGACCCTCACTTTAATCGTAATAACAACAATCTGGAGTGGCCAACTCAACTCAACTTTACTGCAGGCAAACATAATATCAAACTTTTGATAACTTGAAGAATCAGCTTAAAATTGGTATCATATTTCCACTTGAAAGATTATTACTCATATTTCAATATTAGCCAATCATATGATTCATAAACACAAGAAAATCTACAACTGATATTAAGTTTTGTTCATGGGTGCAACAATATAGATTGATTAGAGCATTTCGTTGGACAAATGAAATCGTACCATGGAAAGCATCAGAAATTATATGTTTGACTGGCATTCATTTTTTATATGTCAGAATTTTATTCTCCTTACATCTCATATTAAGGCATTAGATCATTTCAAATTTTTTCATTAAACCTCTAAATATCAATTTTATTTCAGTCAATTCTTTTAAAAATTTTCGAGTCAATATAAACAAATGTAAACAAATCTGACAATTATAGTAGGTAATCCAATTAGTACAGGATAAATATTTAGTTTTTTGGTTTTACTTCTCTTTATAGTAATTGAAATTCTACGAATTTTGTTTAGTGCTAATTTTTTCTGTAATGAGCCGTTCAACGTCAAAAAAATATTTTCTGAAAACAGAAAATATATTATTACTCCCCTAATTGGGCTAATGTCAAAAGCTAAATTTTGTTTTGATCATCAAATGGTATGGCTTGTACCCTCCTCACAAGCTTTCATATTGAATCATAAGTCAAAATGTTTACAATTTAATGAAAGAAAGATATAATTCCAGTTGTTTTAAAAACTTGAGGATTTTTTCAGTTTGTTACTTTTGTCGCTTCTATGATAATTTGAAAATTTCAAGACTCTGAAGAGGTAGTTTAGGAGAAGAAAATGTCTTAAAACAAATTTTGGCAAAAAAAAATGACTTTTGGATCATGTATACACTATGAGATCCATTTTTGTTTAAAAAAATTAATTTAGTCCATCAAAGATTGTGGACTGCAGTGTTTTAAGAACCCTATTGTTTTTTGGTCGTATTGAAGAATGGGAAAGGTACTTTTCGTTTATGTCAAACCGGTTACTTTTCCGATGTTTCAACAATTTTGAAATATTGTATTGGGTTTTCCATTGACTTTTTTTTTCCATTGATACAAATTAGTTTGAACTTACAAAATAAGGAGGGTACTATTACACTGAAAATGACAAGTGTTCAGTTCGTGAGACGTTTTTAGTATATAAGCATCTTTTAAGGGACAACATAGTTCTCAGGAGGGCAAATCAACATAATCCGATCTAAAAATGTTTATTAACAAAACAGATGATTGGCGAAAAATAGGTAATGCAAAAAAAAAGTGAAGGTATAATTCAAGCCAAAACTGTTTTTGTACTTTTCACAACAAGAAACAAAGTAGGTCTCAAAATACTATTCATTGAAAATATTCAAATCTCAGTGGTATGAAAACACGTTGGGCTGTCTTTAAACGAAAGACTAAACAGAAATCGTAATGTAACGGATATATCGATTCAGGCCAAAAAGGCGATGTTCTGTTGTAAGAGATATTTCATAGAATTTGGGTTCTTAACTTCAATCTGTTCTTTGACTTTAATAAATTAGTTTTAATTCTGTGGTAAAATCAGTAGTATTATATGGATTGTTTTGTGGTTCCTGAATGAAAACTAGTAAAAGATCAGAGTACCAAATTAAGCTTAAAAAGTATAAAGTCAATTGTACATTAGAGATAACAGGATTAATGATCACCTATCCTCCTTCCAGTAACAAATATTTATTAAAACTCCACTCGTCTGTAACATATTTTTTGCAAGAAAGATGCACTTTCTAGACTATTGAAACTGATACGAAATGGAAATATCTATGAGAGATGACATCGTCAAATATTTAATTAAACGAAACTTGAATATTTTGGCCTTTATGATGCCAGATGCGATGTGCCTCATTTTACAGAAGACGTCAATGTAGTCGCACATGATCACCTAAATTGGAAGGTTCTTCATTTCAAGAATGAAGGTCTTGACCATGCAATTGATTTATGAATGATAAAAGGAACAGATAAAACCGTCCTAAAACAACCGGATCTAATTGAGTCTAAAATACTCATTCGAACTGAACTTAAATTTGTTTAGAAAATAATAAATCTTCAAAGGAAGGATTTAAAAACATGTGAAGAATATCTAACCGGACATTATTAAAACTATTAAACCAAGGGCATGAATCTTACGGGACTCGTAAGCTCTGAGGCCATACCTGCCATATTGTAATCACTTAGTTGTAATTAAAGTCAACTTCAGATTGTAAGTTCTTTCATGATTTTCATAAATGTAAATAGAGAGGGATCCCTAACTAATTATATTTTTAGATATAATTGAAAAAAAATCTTTATCCTTTCCAAAGTGATTGGCTCGAATTTATGTTCAGTTCAGTTTTAATATGCATAGAAACCAGTCATTCGTGTGAAAAGTTAAAAAAAAAAGTTTTCAAGTGGTAATAAACGGTCTTTTAAATTTTATATTAAAAAAATAGAATAAAAAAATAACTGTTTATATATTATGATCGTTAGATAGTGAGAGGATTTTTCAATAAGTGATGCCTGGAAGGAAATTAACTGCTGCTGGAAGGGGTTTTCTTATATCGATTTTTTTCTTATAATGGGACACATTTTGTATGTAAACATTGTAATCCTCTTCTGCCCTCCCCTCCCTCTTTTAAAAATATCAAATGTTAAAGAAATTACTTAAGCATGTGAGATTTGGATTTTTTTTATGTGTGATTTCAATTTTAAATAATTGATAATTAAAAGTCGTAGACAGTTTTTTTTTCGTTATTTGCTTTTTCGTTATATATTTTCTGAAAATAAAACCAACCATTTTTCGTCTACCTTCATTCATATTTTTATACAATAACAATTGACCCTCAAACAATTTTTCTTTAATAAAAAAAAATATTTTATGTAAAAGGTGTTTTCGACTCTGAAGACTAAAGGGTCAGGTTTTCGACTGTAGTTGAATGTGATTATTATGATTTGATGTAAGATAAAGAATTGATGATTTGGTGTTGTATGTGGCATTCCTTCAGAGTGTAACTGTAGGTGTGTGGCAGGCAACTCGTGGCATTGCCTACATGGAGAGGTTGGTAACAGTGCTCTGGTGACAATGGGCGCCCCATTGTGCCTGGCCTATTCCCTGCATGCCAAGCGGCCGTTGTCCTCACACGCTGCAGCTACCCAATCCTCTTGTAACTGACTGTATAACTGGATACATTGACAGCAGCTCAGCTTGAAGAAATCCACTTGTGTTCCCATGTCCAGTAATAACTCTATCTCTCGAGTAAATGACACGTTTTCAGATGTGAAGATATCGCGTTCTAAAGTATAATAGTGACATTGACTTCTTCATGGTGAGTATTAATTGGTATCATTCAAGGAATTGATAGTTTCTTTTGAAACCCAATGGCTATATATACAGTTTCTGACGATATCATCGAAGTTAAGCAACATTTCTATGCTTGTAGGCAGCAATATTCACTTGGATAGGTGACACCAAGTGCCGTTGTTAACCACGATAACATGAGCCTCATAGTTAAAGGGTGCCTAATCATAAAATGGACGACATATTCAGCTCTTGAAGAGCATAAAAACAGTAAAGCCCATAACTGTGGGTGTTAGGTACAAATAAATGTTTTTTTGAAAATTGGAAATAAAGTCTCATTTTTTCATGTAGTCATTTAATGTATCATCAATACGCTGTGTCTTCTCTTTCACCTGTAGTCGCTATTAAATACAGCATACATTGGACCCTGTATTATGTATTCACCGGCATTCCAGAATCCGGTAAAATCACCTTGAACACTGGTCCTGACAACACTATTGTTTCTTCAAGTGAAAATCTTGAGGTACATTTCATTTTGTCGAAGAGTTAAGAACAGGTACAAAATATGGAAAGGTCTAAGGAAAAGAGAGCATTGAAATAGAATGCTATCTATTCATTCTTCCAGTTCCAATAGAATTAGTAAGCCCAGTTCTATAAAACACCTTCAAGTCTACTATGAGCCAACCTGACATGTTTCTTCTTTCTGTTGCTAACAGAAAAAGATTAAAATAAGACGAATTATGTTTTCAGTATCAAATGCATCTTTACTAAACCTTATGACAAGACTTATGAGGTTACAGTATACTTACATATAGTGAATTAAAGAGTAAAGTGAACTAGTAAATGCTAATAAATACAGGACATGAAACAACTAAGAAAAAATGAATTGTGAGTGGACACGGTGAGTTCTATAATGAATAGTATTACTTGTATTAAATTGGTTATGACGTCAGTAGTCTTGAGTCAGCAGGAATGGTTCCGTAGAAGTCATCTCATGAAAAGAAGCTGTGAACGGAACAGAAACCAAAGTCATTCAATGATTAAGACACACTCAATAATTCAATCAAGTTCAGGAATGAGCCACGTAGAGGAGCCGATTCAAGTCCGCTCTGCCAAGTATCGTCTTCATAGTCAGATATATAGTCTAGGTCGGGACATGCGGCCTATTATCTGAAGGCAGCCTTGCATCATATAAAAGCATGTACTCATTCTTTTTCCGGTGTTCTCGTTATGCGAGTGACTTAAAGGTTTGCCTTATACATTCATAACATAATATCATGTTTTTTGCATTATTGCAAGGGGCTTTATAAAACTAAAATAATTAGCATTAAGTTCCACCTGAAGTCACTTGTCAATTTTTTTTTTTAATTGTGTTAAAATCTCAGGGTCCAATGTAATTAATTTACATGTGTATTTATTTTTAAAATTTAAAAGAATCAGTATCAATTTTACATATATATTTATATATAATTTCACATAAATAGGTGAAATAACAATCAATGATCGAACACTCAATATGAAATGGGAAAACAAAACTAAGATCTTTCATTCGTAACAAGCGGTCAGAGTTGGGTTTTCAGTTGGGTTTTTGACTCTGACGAGGACCGCTTGTTACGGTTGAAAGATTTTAGTCTTGTTTTCCAATTTCTTAATGTGGTTTGATCATTGATTGTTATTTCACGTGTTTATGTGAAATCTTTATATATATATATATATATATATATATATATATATATATATAGAGAGAGAGAGAGAGAGAGAGAGAGAGAGGTCTTAAAAAGTTAATTATGTAGTCTGTCATATCATTTAAAATGAATTCACTGTAAATAATCTTGCTGAAATGATGCCCTGAACAAACTGGCAACATTAACAACCTTTTCTCTGTCCCAACATTTAGTTATTTCATTAATAATATATGTTATAAAATGTTACCCATCTAATGTTACTTGTTTTATTTTATTATTGAATAGAAATAAAACTTAGATGGGTTCACCAATTGTGAAACAATCAACTCAATTAAATTTTGATGGTTAGCAAAATGTAATACCAATAAAAAGTAATGGACGAATTTAGTAGGCCGCTCCAGATGTTTTTATTGTTCATCCCCTACCATGATAAAGGATGTAGAGGCCTTAGTTTTGAGTATGGATTGTGATGGGAGCCTTTTAGGAATTGCCACTTCGTTAACGTGGCTGAATCTTCATTGCGGGCTTTAGGTGTATGAAGCTTTTTTTTTATTTTAATAATTGTTTTTTAAGAATGGAGTGCTTCTGTTTTATTGGTTGGTAGAAGATTGAGGCTAATTTGTCAGTGGACTGTAGCAATAGGAGGATTATAGGCCTGATGGCTCGCTGACTGTCGGTGTTGGGATCTTTGCGGTCTGTTGTGATCTGAGCCGGATGACGCAAGGTCTTCAATTACGCCGTGCGCTCAGCTAGGGGTTTGGCTTCATCATTACCCTTCACCTCTAACAAACAGTCTTACCAGTCTGCCTAACCTTCAGCGCAGCTCAAACTTTCAGCTGCCAAGGAAATCGAAGGATTTAAAAAAAAACCAGCTAGAAATGTAGAAAAACGAGTCTGTTAGACCACAGTTCACTATTGCCTAAAAATTAAAATCCTTCACTTATTATTATCATCAGGCTTTAAGAATAATTCCTCATCTAACACTTTCTGCTGTTACTTTCAGTGTCAGGAGAAACAACAATTACTTTCAGAAGACGAAACCAACAATTGTTTACTTCCTCCCACTTTTCCTTTTGTCTCCGTCGTTCATGTCAGCTTTATAGTTTTATTTCTGTGTCGTGCTTTGTGTAATTTAAAGTTATATATATATATAAAATTATAAATTGTTGATAAACAGCTATGTTCAGTACTCAGGAAGGATCTACTAATGATGTGTGATTTATTTTTTTCCTTTCTTTAGGATTCTGTATTTAGTGACTATCTCGAATGACGTGACGAATGTCTCATGATCTTGTAGTGGCTTTATGCTTAATTTGTTACAAAGATATTTCCAAAAGGTAAAAAAAGTCCTCTTCACATACCCTGTAGCAGCGATGGTATGGTCACGTGTGTTAGAGGTGACGCACTAACTCGTTTGGTTGACAACACTGACGAATACCTCCGCGCACTATGGTACACGTATGGTATTAATGGGAGAGGTTACAGACGGCTGAATCAGTCCAGAAGTGCTACTGAATCATTTACTCTACTGTGAGCCTGAGGTCTGAAAGTAAATGTCAGTTTGCGGTCGTCGTGGTCGTTTGGTCTTATAATTACAAGCTGGTGAGTCAAGGCTAGAGTAGTATAGTGTACTACTGGGGAAGACATTGACAGAAACAAAACATTGTGCAATTCAAATGTTTGTCCTTCGTGTCGTCATCGCTCCAGTAATATTATTGCAACAGACAAAACAAATCAGCTAAAAGATGAAATTATTGGAACTTGTTTTGTCTTTAAGTGCACCAAAATGAACCGGCATTTCAAGAATCAACTAACAAACTGTATCCCCAAAAACAGTAATTTATAATTTTCCTAAAATCTATAATCATGTATATTATCGTTTTTTAATATAATAATATTATCGTCATTATTATTTCTATTTAAAATTTATATATCGTTTTTATATATTTTTTCATATTATACAAATTTTTGTCGTTAATTCTTCCTTGTTAAATAGCAGAAAAGAAATATCAGAAACATAACTCTTTTTTTAGTATAGTTCAAAATGTATCTACTTATAAAATATTTGTATAACCTGACAGCAGGTTTTCATCTAAGCATGTATTGTTAAATAGCAGAGCAAATTCTGCATTCACGATTTTTTTCAGCAATTGTTCTTTTTTTCTAATCACTTTTCTATGCTGCAAAGATAATGAAAATAACAAATTTCCCAGGGGCATACTGGAGGCAATAACACAGTTGTTGCCAATATAATATACATATGTCCAATAAGTGATAACATATATTAAGGACTAACTATAACTAAATTATAGAAGAGAACTAAATTATAAAAATATGTGTATGTGGCACATATGTGTGTTAATTTATAGTTCTTGAAAAATGTAAACGTTGAGCTGAAAAGGTTTTCAATCACTACTCTACGTCAAAGTTTCTGCGTGGTGAAGATCGTATACGTTCTTCTGTCATTGGGGACTGCATGACGCTCTACAAAGACTGTGTTTAATATCTACGTGCCATTTTATTGCAGATTGACATTGAAGTAGCTGATGTGTTGTAAGTACCTCACGTGTGATCTATATATGATCTCTCATATTCAGTGCCATCCACGCACTCAATGATCTCGCCTGCATGGTCAATATTTCTTTTTCATTTTGCACATTGTGTATGTAACTCTAATTGATCTGGTTCAGATCTACGCCAATGAATAGTAACTGAATCAAAATTTTTCAGAAGAAATGTGATCTACTTATAGCGAGGATGTCATTCCCACATTATGTAGATAACGAACATGATTGATCACTCGATTCGCAATCACTGAAGTCAGAATCCTACATGTCTGTCGAAATTGTTTGCGTTTCGGACCGAATTTGTTTGGACCAATCTGAGTGTTAATGATCCGCAATCCTCAAAGCAGCTCCATAACTCTCCAGGACTTCTGAAGGAAAGGGTACGGGCCAATTTATAATGACAGACTGATTTACTATTGGACAAGACCTGCTAACTTTCCCACTCAGAGAAATACGATTATTCAGCACTAGTACCCCTATTGTCTGGAGCTGCTTATCGGAAGTGCACTTTGTGCACTGTAATCAACTAACTTCCGCATTAATAATAGTTTTTCTTGACTTTCTAGTTTGCAAATTCATTTTACTACCTCCGCCGTTTATTCATCTCATGTTGATCCATCTATTACCATCCTTTTTCTCACGCCCAGTGAATATGTTTTTCAGTTTTAATTTTAATATTGCTTACTAAATTATGATTTGATATGGTTGGTATTTGTCGTTAAATGGATTACGTTGACAGTTCACTCAGTGTGAACAGATTTAGAAAACATAATAGATTTGGCGTATTTAAAGTAGCAGTTTTGAATAGTTTTTACAAAGCATTGAGTAGTACTTTGAAGACAATGCCAGTGGCGCTGGGCGGCTTTTGAGTTGGGAGGGAGGTCACGTGGCCCATTGTGCCCAGCGACCTGTGACTCCCCAGCCCTCACGAGCAGTCCTTCAGTCGACATGCTCAAGTTCTGCTCCTCTCCCAGCCTTATTCTCAGGTCTGCCTTACAGGTTAGTTTCCAACCTGCTTGAAGCAACTTCCTTCTCATTCAGTTGTTCAAGTGTTGTATTTATTTCCATGGAATATTTTCTAATCCACACTTTTAATTAATTTTGAATTATAGGTTGAGTGACTGAATGAAAATATAATTACTAATGGTTGTCCTCCGAGTTCACTGTAACGGGGTAGTCGTACGGGGAGACCTTGCCCAAAACTACAGATGTAGGTCGTATCCCTTGGGATTAACATAAGATCTTTTCACTTGGCCACATTGATGTGGTCCATTAAACCTTCTTTAGGGAACCACGGTGGTTTCGGTATATGTTCTTTTCCCATGTCCACATAGACGTGGGTTCGGATACCTTACCCTTGTTTAGGGCACGTTAGTGGTTCAAGTGTTTACATGCGTTTCCTAGATCTTGTATAATTGACTGGATACGGGGTTTATAACCGTTAATATTTATACAGTTATTAAATAAATCTAATATGGGACCTCACACGACTTCCATTTATCCTCATAAATATATACTTTATTTGAAATAGAAGTAATTTACATTACTAAAAAAAGTCGTACTCTTTTCCCTACAATCTTGACTAGAAATTATTTGGAATAAAGCCTACATTACTGATATTGTCATTTTAATAATTATTAATTAAATTGTATATTGGTTGACTGATTTATTTAATCAAGCATTCTTAAGAAGAAAAGGTTTATCCAGAACTCTGAACAATACATTTCATTATTTCTTAGGAGATAAGAGTAGAAAGGTATACATTAGATTATGTACTATGCTTATTATTTCCCAAAGAGAAATCCTTGATTTCTTTCGTTCATCCTCTATTAAGGACCAATAAAAAGTTAGACTACACTACAACAACTAAAATTGTTTGACACTTTGAGCATTGTTCGACATCTGGTCAAAAACTTCTTCTATCTTCTGATGTTTCGAAAATTTATACTTTCATTGTCAAGACTTCAAGGAAATACATTATTTATGATCATTAACTAAAAAATAAGATTAAAACGTAGAAATATGACAACTTACACCTAGTGTAGGAGTAGGTTTTACTAACACAGACTATGATCTGAGGAGGTTATATAGTTGTTACTATGGAGTATGAGAATCAACTAATAAATAATAGAAAACATTTTGAGGTACACAAATTATCAACTCAAATAACATAATGAAGGAATTAAGCAAGGGTAAAAAACAAAAAACCAGTGGGTAACAATATGTAGGAGCATAGAACATGGATGGTTACGATGGTTGCTTCTATGCTCCTACATATTGTTACCCACTGGTTGTTTTTTACCCTTGCTTAATTCCTTCATTTTGTTATTTGAGTTCATAATTTGTGTACTTCAAAATGTTTTCTACTATTTATTAGTTGATTCTCATACTCCATAGTAACAACTATATAACCTCCTCAGATAATAGTCTGTGTTAGTAAAACCTACTCCTTACACTAAGTGTAAGGTATGTTTAATTATTGTTATTTTTCTATGTTTTAATCCTATATTTTTTAGTTAATGATCATAGATTATGTATTTCCTTGTAGCCTTGAGAATGAAAATATAAAGTTTCGAACGTCGGAAGACAGAATGAAGTTTTTGATCAGACAATTCTCAAAATGCCCAGCGATTTAGTCCTTGGCTTCATTTAATCAGTTTAAACATTCAACTTAGATTCAATATTTATTATATTCATATTATTTTACTGACATTTGTTCAATATTTACATCTATTTAAACATTAGTCCTTCCCTATTCCAAACCAGTTTTTGAACTGTTTGACTGAGAAGGACAATTACTGTGTATGCTACAGCCTGTACACATTAAATACCAACTAACAAGCCAGAATCAAAACTATTTTAATCAAAACCGTGTAGTAGAGTTAATATCAAAAGTGTTCAAGCTGGGAGACTTATCAACTCTAATCTTGGACCACTTGTGCCTCCCACCTGCCTAAGGGTCCTTTGACTCAGAGAGCAATATCATTGGGATCTCGTGACGAGGCCATAGTGCAGAGTCTGCTTCTTCTCGATAGTCTTTTTGAATATGCGTTCATTCAAGTTCGAATGATGTCCTTCTTGTATAGTAACATATTTCCGTTATCCGTTATTGTAAATGTAAAATAAGACTGCAGAAGACTATTACTACAATATAATAGAAAAGTGGTAAAGCTATGGTGAAAATGGATTTATTGCAGATGTGGTGACCGTTTATCTCAAATTAAACATAATTTTATTTTAGGTAATATAATAGTTTACAATCTAAAATTGTTGACAAAATAACAATACATATTAATGGATTAGGACAGTAACAACACAAACATTATGCTTTATTTTGGGGATACAAGGATACTTTGTTTAGCTGCATGTATTTGGTGTCTTACGTGGAATACTACTGTTTGTGTTTTAGAGCTGTTCTGGATGTGACCATCTTCAAGAGAACTGACTTAATTATTTAATTGTATGTACATTTATTTCTCTGTAGCTTGAAATAGTAGTACTTTAAAACTAGTATAGAATTATTGTACTATGTGCTATGAAGTTATATACACTGATAATGAATACGATTTAGATTAGTTGCTCTTGAAGATAGACGATAGCAGAAAGAAAAAAGCTACTACTATCAGCATAAGTGAACAGAACAATTCAACCGTTGACAACTGAATATATACTAACCTAACCTAACTAACTAATGTGGCAGTGACATGATTCTATAAGTACACTACACTGATGGTTTGAGCAGGCTGGTTCATCGAGATATTAGCTGGATCTTTTATTTGTCTCCCTCGTTGCTGTGTTAGTTTCGTCATGTTCTTCTATTTTGATGTTTTATCTTTTTTATAATTTCCCTCTGTGTACTATTTGAGAATCCATCTGCTTAGTTTATAAATAACAAGATTTCACATAAACACGTGAAATAACAATCAATGATCAAACCACAAAATGAAATGAGGAAAAAAGACTAAGATCTTTCAACAGTATCAAGCGGTCTTCGTCAAAATCCGCTGAAACTGAGGTTTGAGTTGGGTTTTGACTCTGACGAAGAGGGCTTGTTACGGCTGAGAGATCTTAGTCTTTTTTCCCTATTTTATTTTGTGGTTTAATTATTAGTTTATAAAAGTGGTTATTTTTTTTAAATTATTTATTCATCCTTGATTTGTTATTACAAATTGCAGTTATTCATATTGTATAATTTTTAATAATTTTAAAATATGGATGAATTCACCAATAATACAATATTACATCCCAGTTGCTTTGAAGAAACTTATCATTTATGTTGTCATTATAATTGACAAATGTTCCCAGACATTAAAATAAATATTAGTATTGTTAGTACCTCAGAGGTTGTAGTCACAATGAAAGAAAACTGAATTATTACTTTCTGAGGTGAGAAAGTACATTCTTACATTAAAATAAATTAGTCAATCAAAATGATTTTCGTTATTTCTGATAATGTTTACTTTATGTTAACGCTGAATGGAGACCACTCCAGCATATCAGAATATGCATTTGGAAAGTTCATTCCAAGTCATTCAACAATTTTGGCAATTCAAATAACCCAGGTTTAAGGAGAGCGACATAAAGCAACTAAGTGCTCTTAAACCCTTCGATCACGATGGGACATATTTTTCTCATACTTCTTAATCAAGTCCAAATGCTATTCATACAACTTGGAACAGTAAAATGAATCTTTCTTTTCGTATGCTTAACTGTTTAATTGTTCTCAAAATTATAAAAAGACTAAGGCTTACATAATTTGATATTAATTTATCATAAGTAAATAAAAAATACAATCATTTTATAGTTGGAAATAAAAATTGAATAAACGTGTATTCATAAGGTTTCATATTTTGTTGTATCTTCTTTGAACTAGGTTTCAATTTTCAGGTTTAATTGCTACGCGAGTCATAACATTTTATTTACGTTTTATAAAATAACTTAGCGATCACAAAGTTCTATAGATCTTTGTTTCGAGATATCGGTTTCAAAACAAATATTATTTATTTCTATGTAATATTTTATCTTTAAATAAATCGAAACAGTAAAATTATATCTTTAAACAATTAATTATATTCTTATTAACCTCATTCGGTGGAGGAAAGGTTTAGAAATCGACAGTTAATATAGTTTTTTTAATTCAAATACCTACATTCTAACCAGATTGTTGGAATGCAGGTTAAATGAAGTGCGTTATTACATTATGTGGTCAGATAGTATATTGTTATATTAAAAAAATAAATCAGTTATTTAAATTGATTATTCCTTTGTTCAGAAATGGCTGTAAAACTTCTGCTTTTTTTTTTTAAGGAGTATTGTCATATTCAGTGTGAATGATTTTGTTTCTTACTATGCTTCATGTGAAGATGTGTTTTTGAATATCCGACTTGTTTAGGGATAGAATCGTGATCTCGAGGCACGTACAAACACTTTGCGGGAGTAGGTTCTCACAGTGACCCGTGGGTCACTGCACTGCCCTTCACGGTGTGCCTTCCGCACCTGTCATCAATATTCCACTTGGCTGCAGCCTCCTGGGCTTCATGCTCCTTACTCTCGCACGCTTGTCAAGTTTTCATCTGATTGAAACTTACTTCACGCAACATTGATTTCTCTCCTTCTCGTCATATTATTCATTACCTTTAGTAAGGAAAATAATTTATATACTTGAACAGAAAGCTATCAGCAGAAACCTGACAGTCAATTTGGCCCCCTTGAAAAGAATCAAATACGACATCTTTAATTATTCATAAATAGTTTTTTTAAATTTTATATTGTAGATAGTCGCAATAATCGAACAGTAGCTTCACTAGTGACATGTAGGAAAGACGTATATAACTATATCGCGAGGAGACAGGAGGGGAGACATAATAGAGTGATTATACTTCCTGACATGGAACACAACATATGAAACACGTATAAAAATAACGAATGAAGATATTAAATGATATAGTTGTCTGAAATAAGTCTCTTCTCCTCTTCCTTTTCAGACATCTTGGTATTTCAGTATGTTTCAGTAGTTTTGTAAAATAGAATTCAGGGTGAGAGCAACCTTGTACGCTACCTCACAAAATGCTCGTTAGTTAGTTGTTAGTCGATTTAATCAATTGATTTAAATTAATTGATGCATGTATCGTATATATATATGTAACTGACAAAACAACACATAAAGAACGAAATCACTTACAAGGATAAATATTTTGAAACGAAGTTTTTCGTCAGGAATAGACTAGAAGGGAAGACGAAGAGGTATGTTCGTTCAAGACAGAAGGTTTAGTAAATGTTTTCGTTCTTTCTTTTATTTATCTGTTCTGTTTGGATCGTTTCTATATTTCATCTATAATATATATATATATATATTATTAAAGCAGACGGCAGCTTCCGCATTTACGACTTTTTTGCTCGTTTTTTCTAGTTTTCTTACTAGTTTTTTCTGGTAGGGAGTGATTTCATGGAGGAGTTGTCCCAGAGACATTATTTCTTTGATGTCTCTAGGACAACTCCTCCATGAAATCACTCCCTACCAGAAAAAACTAGTAAGAAAACTAGAAAAAACGATCAAAAAAGTCGTAAATGCGGAAGCTGCCGTCTACTTTAATAAAATATGTTTACAAGAGAATCTGCTGCCAATATACACTAATATATATATATGGTAAAACAGGTAAGAAATAAGAACCATTGAGAAACCATTCGACGACACTTTAATATAAATAAATAAATAAATTTGAATTTTTTTTGGATAATAAATTTGTAATTAGATATTTTGGAGCGGCTTGTACATTTTTTTTTAATTAATTATATTTTTCAATATAAGTGGTTTATCTATGTCTGGATAATCCAGATTGATAATTTATATTGAGTTGAGGAACACAAATTATTTCCGCCACTGATGCAATCTAGGCTGTTGATATAGTCATTGCATTATCAATTCAACTATTGATTTCATTTGTGCAATTATAGTTTAGATTTCATCTAGGGGGAAAAAAAATTTGTCAATACATATCTGAATTTAGCACGTAGATTCTATAAAAAGAAGATAGTCATGACGAATTTTGCCTGTCTTAATTATAAAATTATATTAAATATTCAATGTTTTCTTAAATTGACCACATATATTGAACACTTATTTTCTTTTTTATCGAAGTCTGGTCTAGCTTCAAACAATATAACAGCTTTAAACCGACGATTCGTCTATATTTGCAGACATCATCTGGGCTACATCAATACAGAATTTGATTACAATAATAGGAAACAATGTTTATAAGCTAAATTATTAAATTAATATACATATTTACATTGGTATTTTACTATTGTATGGAATAACTACATAACCGTTATATTCAAATCAGCCTATAGAGCTGCTCCTAGCGACAGTTTTACGAACATTCTATATTAGTCTTGATAAGTCAAAACTAATAGTAAAAACTATGAAAACCACATCAAAAAAGAATCTGAAAACTACAGTCATATTTTTTTAATAGACTTCAAATTTTACTTAGGTTAGTGTTCCGATTTTTGTTTTCTGAATGTGAATCATTTCTTTTATAAGCCTCTTATTTTTATTATTTTCATAATCTATAATCTTCATGTCATCTATATTTAAGTTATGCCTTTGTTAATCGAGTGATGGGCTAAAGCACGAAATGTTTTGTCTGATTTAATGTCATATTGATGTTGCGCTAACCTATCTTTTAAATACTGTTTTGTTTCACCAATGTAAACTGTATCGCAATTTTAACATGGAATTGAATATATGGTATTACTACTGAGGAATTTATTAATGGGTGATTTGGTCTTGGAAAAAATATTTGAATTTAAACTTTTTTTTACCTTTGTAAGCAAGTTTTATGTTGATACATTTGAATACCTCACTATGTTCTCTGATAACACTTTTATGTAAGTTAGTCACTTATATTGTGTTTGATTAGTGCTAGCTGGGGTAGGGTTGCGCTCAGGGTTATTAATCTGTGTTAATATTCTTTCTTTATTATGTGAGTGAAAATTTGTTTAATTAACCTTTCTGGATAATTATTGTTTCTCAAAATAAGCTTTACAAAGTTTATATTCTTTGGAACAAACTTTGTATCACATATATATGAGGTGTTCTGTGTTTTAATGCTAACGCGGTATTTATTTTATTTTTCAATGGGTGGTGAGATTGAAAATTAAGATATCGGTTTGTTTTCTGAGGTTTCCTTCTCCAGTCTACTGAAATGCTCCCATTCTGACTCCTATAAATCATAGTATCTAGAAGTATTAAGCAATTATCTTCTCCTATTTTTATTGTAAATATTAATTTTGAATTGATAGAATTAAAACATATTAGCACTGTTTTTTGTGAATCAGAGGGAATATATAATAAAAGGTCATCTAGTATTTATATAAAAATGTTATACTAAAAGGTATTTTATTTATTACCGCATCAAGAAGGTGATTCATCACTATATCTATAAATATGGGGAGGCATGGACTACCCATTTCAACGGCATCCACGATTTGGTAATGGTCACCACCATAAGGGAAATAACCTTATGAAGTACATAATTTAAGTATACTTAAAAATTCATCTTTACTCAATTTGGTATGATCTGCAATTTGATTCCATGAATCATTTACTATAAAGTCTATAACGTCTAACAGTATATTAGTAAATAACGAACTTACAGCTAATGAAACTAACCGGTATCCATCTGGTATTATTTTAGCTTTAATAGAGCTTTTAAATTCAAATGAATCTTTTATATTATATTTATCTGTGTGGATATACTGCAAAAGACTGGTTATATCTTTTGCTGTACGTTAGGTAGGGCTATTTACAAAACTAGTCACTGGGCGGAGGGGTTTGTTTTCTTTATGCATTTTTACTGTGAATTATCTTGAGGGTTGACTATTCTTTATGATTAATTCTAATTTAGTTTTTAGATCTATTTTCTTATCTTTACACGAATTAGTTATCAGTTTATTGTTTTTTGATTGCAGAGGCAGTGTTGGGTTTTTTCTTTTATCTAATTTCCTATATGTGGAGTTATCACTTAACAAAAGTTTAATTTTGTTCTCACATTCATTTTTATCCATAATTACTGTTTGATTTTGTGTTATCTGATTTCAGTACTAATAGTTGTGGATTTTTTCGTAAAAAATGTTTAGCTGTATTTACCATTTTATTCATATGAACATTATTTGTCGTTTGTTTCTGTTTGTTTTTAAAGTTATTAAGAATATTAACACATCTAGCTCTCAGCTGGTCTTGTTTTTCCTTATCTGCAATTTCTGTAATAATATTTTCAACATCGATATTATCTGACTAGTTGGGAAATCATTAAACGTATACGGAACACCAAATATTGGGTCAAAACTAAGGATATTCAATAAATTTTTTTTTAAATTAATTTTGAGGTATCTGTTTTATCAGTACTTCTATTTTTCCTCTTATTGTTTCTTAATCTTATTAAAATACTTTTGGTATTCTATTTCTTGTTTCGTATTACTTCTTTTGCATATATTAACTCCTAAAAAAATGCAAACGTATCTTTGGTAGTTTTAATGAGTTTTCCAATCCTAATAACATCCCAATGAACAATCTTAATTTCTATGTTTAAGAAACTTTTTTTAAACTGTATACAATTATTCTCAATATCATTAATGAATGGGTGATTGTTACCTACATTTTTATTGACAGATTTGAAAAACTTTGGCATATGTTTTGGGGAATACGTGTTTACTTCTCCACCGAAGAAGAAAAATCTTTTCATTCTTCTTTCTTGCCTGCGACTTGTTGAGCTTCAAAAGTTGTTTTGCTTTATTTACTGCCCTGTTTTCAAACTTGCTACATTTCGGAAACTTGCTTTAAGTTTAAAAGTGCTGTATTGTTTGAAGCCAGACCAAGATGCTAAACCAAACCTCGATAAAAAAGAAAATATATGTTCAATATATGTAGTAGAGATAAGAGAACATTGAATTATATCATGGAGGTAAAACATTATGATGAAGTGGTTAAGATCAATACAGGTTTCTTCAAATCTCTTCGCAGTAAGTTTGGAAACAGTGCAGTAAATGAAGCAAAACAACTTTTGAAGCTCAACAAATCGCTGGCAAGAAGGAAGAATGACAAGATTTTTCTTCTTCGGTGAAGAAGTGAACAAGTATTGCCAAAACATATTCCAAGGTTTTTCAAATGTGTTAATGAAAATTTAGGCATCATCTTATAATTTATGATTGATTTTTTTTAAATTTTTCTTTATTTTCTTTGACTTATGACTATTATTTTATTCCTGCCAATTTGATGATCATAAGGTTGGATACACTGAACAGCATTGTATAACTGTTTACAAACCTCAAATTGTATTGAGTTGTAGTTTATTATTATATAGGTGTATATTCTATAGTATTGTATAAAGTACATTGTTTTTGCAACGAGAATTAAGTTCAGGTAACTGCAAAAGACTCTGTCTTTTTCGAGAACTCTCCTGGCTTTGGTGATTCTTAAAGATCTCCTCTCGTGTTCGATTTTCTATCGAAGATATATATATATATATATATATAAAGATTTCACATAAACACGTGAAACAACAATCAATGATCAAACCACAATAAGAAATGGGAAAACAAGACTAAGATCTTTCAACCGTAACAAGCGGCCTTCGTCAGAGTCAAAAACCCAAGGGTTGGGTTTTTGACTCTGACGAAGACCGCTTGTTACGGTTGAAAGATCTTAGTCTTGTTTTCCCATTTCTTATTGTGGTTTGATCATTGATATATATATATATATATTATATATATATATATATATATATATATATATTATATATTATTAAAATAAGCAGCAGCTTCTGCATTGACCAGTTTCTTGTTGACACTCTCTACTTTTCGTATCACTTTGCGGTGAGACTCTGGTAGCTTCCAAAGAAGGTTAGCAAAAGACATTAACACACACAATATGTTTATTGTGTGTGTTAATGTCTTTTGCTAACCTTCTTTGGAAGCTACCAGAGTCTCACCGCAAAGTGATACGAAAAGTAGAGAGTGTCAACAAGAAACTGGTCAATGCAGAAGCTGCTGCTTATTTTAATAACATATGCTTAAGGGAAGACCTGCTGCCTTTGTACACAAATATATATATATATATATATATATATATTGATAAAAGTAACGACCGTGAAGTAGAACCAATGTAAAAATAAAGGTTTATCAGGACATGGTCAGTTCTTCAGGTTCAAATTAAACTCTCTTTGTAATCTCTAATATAATATTTAGAATTTTTGTTTCGAAATTTTATACTTCTGTAAGTTCTCTCACTGTCCTATTAATATTGTCAAATGTTAATATGAACTATGTGAATATAGTAGTATTGTTTTTCCTAATAAGCGGTTAAGTCGTTAAGTTCATAATGAGCTGTTCCTTAATCATGTAGAAGCGTGGCCTCGTAGTTTCAGTGACTACCTGCGAAGGCCCTGTTTGCTCTTGATATGACTCAAAATGCTATAATATTATGTTATTCTCTCGCTGACTATTTAGATATTATTTCTTTATCGTACTATTAGAAGGTTTCTGAAATATTCAGTTTATGACAGTTACTTTCGTTTCAAATTATTTTTGTATTTGTTACCATCATCACTCGGGTTTATCCCGTGTTGTTCACCTATTACATATGTTTTTTGTGTCCTCCAGCCATTATGTGCATAGTGGGCCTCCTTGATGAGGAGGTGGTAGTCATACCAATCTGAGAGTGTTTTTGGATTTCACTGTACCCATTAGTACACGTATACTCGTACACTATATTTTTATCTTTTAACTTCGACTTGTCCATACCGTTTGATGGATCGAATTCATATTTTACACAAATATGGGCTTTACAGTATGGAAATGCCCTATTGTTTTGGGGGAAATATTGTATAATGGGAAATTCTCTTTTTTGGCCAAAAAGTGTTTTTCTAAAATATTTGTTTTTATTAAACTACTACTCTAAAGTCTTGAAATTTGGCATTATGATGGAAGTAAGAGAAGCAAGAAACGATTTTTCGTCCTTCATCGATTATTACCTTCTACTATTTTCGCCTTATTGTTTTCTTACCTTTCTGGCGCATGTGTTTTGCTACTGATGGTTTCCAACCGTTTCTCCGTCGTCCTTTGATCAAGGGTTTCATTACTAGCATGGGCGTTGTTTAACAAGGATAGTACTATCGCACCTATCTTGGCCTTTACTAGTCTGTGTGTGACTAAGGACTGTGGGTATTGGATAGTTTCACTACTTTATTTGAGTTGTTGTTATCATTATTTAGTGCTGATTTCATTTTATGTGTGGCAACCACATAATTTTCTATAGCATTTCCTATTATCTCCTTAGTAATAGAGGTGAGGTTTAGTGTAACAGGAATCGTGCTTGTATTTAGCACTGAGGATTGGAAGATCGTATGTTGACCATTCCCTGAGGTTTCCCATCTAGGAAAGGATGCAGAGTTGTCGATCAGAAGTCTGGACATATTAGGGTGTTGTTAAAGACGTGCAACCTAATAAACATGAGTGGTGTAAAATATAGGACTCCCGGTGAGTGTTGTAGGACCAACATTGTAAAGTGGTCGTTCAGTGTGAATATGGGTGGTGCCTGTTGGTTCCTAGAGAAGTATGAAAGCCTATCCGTTGAAAAGAAAACCTGTTTAGCATTGGCAGACGGAGGAGCACCCTGTTAATGAAGCACGTTGCAGCCGGGTCGCAGACGGGTCGTTGAGCATGACAAGCTCTTGGTTCCGGTTCACCTCTCTGCCTGGTTACAGTGAAGCCTGATTACCCAACATTCCCATTAGTTGGAGTGAAGCCTCTCCGGTCTTCATGCTGGCTGCTTCTTATTGTCCTAGCAGCACACTATCTTAGTTAACTTTTTACTAAAGTTAAACCATTTAATTTCTGTAACACATTGTACCTCTATATTGGAGTTTAGTTTCCAGCAAGTCTACCTCAGTCATTTACTCAGTCGATTAATCGTGGATTCTTGTATTTAACACATTTAAAAATTAAACGTATAATTTTAATAATTTTCTAAATTTTAACTCCTTCTTCCAGAGACAGATTTAGGAGTATCCGTGTCATCCGAAATATCACCTGAATGACCATATAATACAATCAGAACGACAGGAATAAGAATGTTTCATATTCTGGGGATAAGGTACGAGGGGGGTACTCGTATGATGGGGTCACCTCCCTGCTGCAAGTTTTGTCTTTTGGCGCTGGCTGGACTCGTGGTTTTTATCTTACCTATAACACAGGAAGAGTCACTTCTGCTGATTGTTTGCTCATAAACAAATGAGTGGTTGTTTATGTATATACAGGTACTGTAATGTACATGTAATGAGCGTACATATTGGTAAGAAGGACAGAAAGAGAGAGAGTGAGGTGCGAGGGAGCGTTGATATCTGTACACGTAATATAGCAAATTAACGCATACTTTCAAGTGAAAATCCAATTCAGAACCGGATCTTTTCTTTTCTTTTTTTAAACCGATCCTAGTAGGGATCTTTAACTAGTACCTGACATCGTACGGACTCGGGACCGACGGCTTAACGTTCTCTCCGAAGGACGACGTACTCAGATTTATTCACCTTCCGTGTGAATAAATCGAGGGCCAGGTGGGGATTGGACCCCGGACTATCAGCCCAGAGACCATTACGTTTACCACTGAACTAACCTGGCCATCGACCGGATTTTATTTTCTATTTGGGTCATTAATTCCACTGTTTATCTGTTGTACTATACCACCATTGATTCAATATGCTTGTATAATTTATTGTTCTTGATTGAGGCGTGTGTTTCTGTAAGTTTAATTTTTACTAAGTAGGGTTTTTTTTTTAATTTAAAAATGTTTGTGAATGATTTTTCTATATCGAAATTATAATTATATATAGCCCTGATACCTGCTATGTGTCTTCTGTGCTTCTTTCATCACTCTTGAAGGTGGACAGGGTTAGAAACCTTTTAGTTAGAAAAGTGTTCTGCAAAATTACGATTTGGTTTAAACTCTCAGCTCTGTTCTACTGACGATCTTCATTTATATTGGTCATTCTTATGTTTTTCTTCTTTATTTGTGCAGTTAGCAGGTATGTGGGATTAACTCATTTACTTGATAACTGTTCATAGAGTCTCCACTTAAACATAGTTTCAGTATCAACTAACATATTTCTAAATTCTTCTCCAGGTAAATCTTCTTGAGAAATAATGAGCTTGTAGAAACGTTTTTTTTGTATTGTATTTCTTAATTTTTTTTTATATTTACTTTTTTCATTTATGTGAAGACTTTGTTTCTCTTACTATATTCAATAAATGGTATGGTTTGAAAAGTGAATAGAAATGAACATATTAATGGAGAAAACAACATTTTTGATTTGAAAAGAACATATTTCTGTGATTACAGGGAAAGGTCAATGCTTTAATTAGTATGTTAATAGTATACTAATGGGGTTTATCACGGGACACGGCATTATCAGCTGTTTTAGGGGACAGTGTTGCAATAGGTTTAGACTTGCCATCTTAATTAGCTGTCCAATTAAAAATTACCATTGACCCCTCACATATTATCTCTAGTGAATCATTAACATTGTGGACAAATGAACTCTGATTATGACTTGTTTTGCACTTTTCATACTGGTATTCATTTGTCTTCTACGCACTGACTGGACGAATTAAAGTGAAGGTCATGCTATGGAGAGGGGCTCTGAAGGGTCTTTTTCAAGTAATTCTTTATTTGTGCGGGATTTAAGCACAAACACCCCTAATGACAAAAGACAATTTGTGCAGTAAGAGCAGTGTATTTTGTATTTATATGCACATGACCTTTTACCTCCCATGTTCTCCTCCCTCTTGTAAACATATGACATTTATTTTGTAGGCCTCTTCGATGTGCAGTGATCCCTCAATTATCACGGTTAATGGCGGCCAGAACCGACCTCGTAAACTGAAAAACTGCGAAGTACTGTCTCCCCCGTTTTTAACATACATTTCTTTTTGTATATAAATTCATATAAATGCATAAATTATCATTAGAACATTAAAAAATAGTTTAAAACATGTAAATTTAATATTATAAATAACATACATAAAATAATGTATAATACTTACTGAACATTCATTTTCTCATTCTCTCCTAAGATGTTTGTGTGTGTAAATGTACTCGTACATACATACGTAGACGTAAATAAACTGTACATACTTATGTTTTTAGAATTCTTTTATTCTTATAACAAGAAACGTAACGGAAGAAGATGAAGATGATTAACTGCACTTTATATTTGTTCTTAATTTTGAATGTTTGATGAATGTTTTTGAAATATTCGCGATGCAACTGAGGGCGCGAAAGTTGAGCGCAGACGTAGTGAGGGATCACTGTATTGTACAAATTCACAAGCGTTGAGATGTGATTGCAGTCTGGTCTCATATAAGAAGAATATAAAGCATTGAACTATATATCTAAATATAAATCGTTTGGAACACCAAGTGATGAACTCTTCCTCAAAGGAAGAGGAACTGTGAGGTTTTTTTGCCGAAACTGCATCGTAAGGTGGATCGTTCTGCGTTTTGTAAATTTAATGAATATTTCTGTTCGTCTAATTAATAACACTAATTATAACGATGTTATAAATTTGTTGGTAGTATCTACTAGAAATAGTACTGACGATCACAATGCCACTTTGAAACACTGAAAGAGCTTCACAGTTAGGGTAATATGACATTGAAAATGAAAAACTCAACTAGAGAAATCCCCACCTGTTAAATTTGTAGGATTTTTTAGCTTCATTGGAAAATTATTTATCAGAATTCAGTCAGAGAGATTGATTAAATATAAAAGGTTTTAGGTGTTTCGTAAAGTGCTAGTAATTATTTAAGTCGATAGTTAAATACATAATTGTTGCAAAATTATCCAAGCTATGTTATAACATACATTCCAGTCTACGACATATCATCCCATACGGTCTTTTCATAGGGCCATTGCACCCTTTGATTATCTACACTTTTTGAGGTTCCCTGGATCCAGTTTTGATGTCGTCTGTCTGGTAAACAATGAAACAAGTAATATGAAAGTGTCATCAACACGACAAGTCGCACCGTTTGAAAATTTAATATTGCTTGACTGATATATGATTTTTAGCGAGATTAGGACAGTGTTCTTTTTAAATAACATTGAAATATCGAAAATATAGTTAATGCCTAAATGGGTACTGAATTTAATCCATTGTTCTGGATTAAACATCCAAGGAACTGTTAATTGAATTTCGTTTGGTTCGTTGGTTCAATATGATTCAGTTGAGGGACGTAACATGCCTGTTTATATCTGCGCTAATAACTGTAGATACTCTGCTAGGTCGTAAGGAGACTATATTATTTTCTTCATAATGCCAGTATGCATATGGTCTAATTGTTTCCAACGATTACTTGCCGAAGTCCTTTGGAATGAATATATGGCATTAGTTTTAAAATTTAATGACAATCTGCTAAAGAAATAGTGATACTTGGTGCCTGGTTTTGTGTGAGGAGGGTTTGGAGGTGCGCTATAATGCATTAGGCATAGTCCACTCACATCGTGTTTTCCCGCCCTTCTCTTCGCCAAGTTGTTGCTGTTGGCACTAACCCAACTCCTCACCAGTCTACTTTATTATTTCTGTTTGACAAGTTTGTCTGTTTCTTCGTTTGCCTTCCAGATTTATGATTCTTAGATGCCTTAATAATCATTAAATCCTGCATATAAATAGCATTCACTGGAAGCTTGCTTTAGAATTAATTACGCACTCTCTGCTATGTCTGATACTTGCTTTCCGCCTTGCTGCTGCAAGTTAATATCTCTGAGCCTCTTAACTACTTTTCAATATACCGTTATCACAATATCTTCATTAGTAGTAGTGGCTGTTGGGGAGGGGGGGGGGGATTCAATAAATCCTCTAATATATTCTCTAATAATAGTATGTCTAAAAATTGTTTAAGATTTCTAGACGTTGACCTAGACAGGAGTGAATATTTTATATTAGTGTTGTATGAAAAAAAATGATACAGTTATTTAGTTTAATTACTTAAATACTTTCAAATGTGACTAATCATTATTCCGAGTCGTCTCAGTTTTCGGAGTAGGAGGATTATCGTTTCAAAATGCTGCTCTGAAAGTGAATGTGGGTTACGAGGGGCTGTATAGCGAAAATACCTGCGGCCTTGCTTTAGGTGATAGTTTTAGTATAATAATGTAGTAGGATTTTAAAAAAAATAATCCTCTCCTAATCCTTGAATTTTAAATTGAAGAACACTTGAGTTAGAAACTCAAGTTGTTTTCTAAAACTTTTATCATGCATACTTTATAACTATAATTTCACAGTAGAACATATTACATTGGGAATGGCATTAGGAATTACAGGAAGTAACTTTTGAGATTTGTATGTTACGATTGCAATGATTAGCACTTCTGCCGTGTTTTAAGAAACATGCAAAATTACAGATATACGATTGAGCTATATAAATTGTGTTATATTGACATTTTATCAAGACTTTCTTAGTTCAGTGGTAGCAAAAAGGTTATACTAGCTGCACTACTGTAGTCTGTACATAGCGTGAAGGCGTCGTTATCAATGACATTCAAGAGACTCTGTTTGGCTAAAAGGCGCGAAGAGCGTGACCGATGAATCTTCGATGCTGCGTTGCGTCAGGCCCAACGAGGTCGGATGGTGCTCACTGCATTTACCCACCAAGTACTGGGCCTTGCTCTTCGCAAGCACGCTTAGATATTTTAGGATAGAGTAATTCAATCTCTCAGTAAAAAATATATCACAACTTACTAAATATAGAAACGAGGAATCTATCTTCTTCTCATCTATTGACATCGTCACTATCTGGAGGTTGTTCAAACTTTGTCAAAATAATTATGGATTCCCGAAGACGCGTGAGTAAATAGAAGTCCATTAGTCTGTCAGTTCTGCCTCGGAGTGTTGAAAGCCGACGTGTTTTTATATTAAGAATGCTGAAAACGCATCTACTATAGCCAAATCGAAGTCGCTTTCTCAAGTGTCTCTGGAAGCCCTTTGTTAATGGCTAATAATCTAATTAAGGTTCAAGCATCTCAAAGAAGCCGACATGTTTAATTTGCTTCATGGCAAATAATCATAGAGAAAAAACAATAAATTATTAAGTGTACGAACTCTGCGTGCGCGTCATATGAAATTACATGCCACTTTGATCACACCTAATTTTTAATAGTTTTGCTTCACTAAAAACATTTGCACTTCAGTCATTATACAGTCATTTAGTTATTTCTACATTGAAAATCAAATAGCTGTTTTTTTCAATTTATCTTGATAGTTTATTTTGCATTTTCTATGAGTAATATTAATATGGCTGCATTTTTAGAAATCATCTGATAGTCAGATATCTTCAGATTTATTAATTAATCCAAAAGAGAATTAAAAATAAAAATAATTACATTTAACTAAAAATAATTAAAATTAATTCAAGTCCATTAAGAACATAGATAAGGACAAATTTAAAAAGAGCAAGGAAAAACAGATTATTATGCCAATATTAAGGTGCTTGGGAAAATGAAGGTGTATTTATATAAATTGAAATTTGAACGTCATTATAACATTGACCAGAACTGGATGGAGTGGCACAATTCAAATTCAAATTTGAAATAAAACAGCACTTAAACAAGAAGTAAGACCCATAAAAATACATGCTTATTATTATTGGCTCAAAGTTTATTATTAAACTCTGGAAGTTTAAATTCTGGATAATGGATCGCTCATATACAAGATTGGTATGAGTTCTACTTGAAGATGACAACGTCTGAAATCATCGAACAAGTCCCACTCTTGTATACGAGGTTTTACGGTATCATCTAATAATGTAAAATATTTGAATTAAGGCCCTCCATATACAAGATCATTAAACTTCCAAGAAGTTGTAATATTTATGTGATTTCGCTTCATCGTTATTCATGAAAAATTATAGCTAGTTAAAATGTTACCAAAATTAAAAGAATACAAGTTTTATGAAACCCCAATTCTCCTGTTTGTCATATCTTGTCTCTTTCATTGATCATACCTTTTCTGGCACGCTCTAACCTTTAAGTTAAATGACATCTTTCGGTATCTCAATTCATGTAAATGGAGAGATGTTCTAACAAGATAATACAAACAAATTAAGGTGCACATAGTGCGCCTCAATGATAACGAATTAGAAACTTCAAACTATGTGTTGAAATTCATGTAAAATTTTGGAAATCTGATTTTTAAAACTGGTAGTACCTTTCCTAGCTGTTTGAGTTCAGTAAATCAGTGACCTATAATGCAGTATACTCTAATTTTGCGATATCATCTTCAACCTAACAACAATAATAAAAAAATGTTTCATGAATTACAAGATCCTCTATATCTTTAGAAATATTTCATCTCTTTTAATTTAGGCCTGGTGTACACGGAGGCCATATAGGTGCTTCATTGAAATCTCATAATGTGACGTTTTTACTATCAGGGAGAACTTGTCGTAGTATTTGTAATTTTTAACATTATCGGAGGAAATCATACGGCTGTTAGCATTAATAGGGATGGTATGTTAGAGTGTTTATTGGCGGAAGCTCTATGACCGTGAAGCTCAGGTCTACGTAGAATGAATCACCCTTGGTATAGTCCAAATGCTAAACACAATTTTTAGAGGTACAGGAGCAGCCATTACTAATGAGTATGTAATGAGTGTTGTAATGGTTACAGCAGAAGAAGGATTGGGTGTTAAGGATGGGACTGGTGAGACAACCACGGCGTCCACATTATTTAGCTCCTTTACAGAAATAAATACCACTCGGAGGGGTCAAGTTTTGGTGTGAGTATAAATTACAGTGGTTGGCAGGATGTATATAAAATAGGTGAGGGGGTTTATGGACTAGATTAAAGTGTAGAAATGATCATTCTACCCAAGGAAGAGTTCCACATTCGATTCTTGAATGGTGTCCATCCTCTGTGTTTTAGCACCTGGCAATAATGTTTAATTATGTTTTAAAATCAAACTCATGGACTGATATTAAACTTCTTACGACTTATTAAAAAATATTTTCCTTAGAATCTTTTATCTTAGGACAGCTTGAAATGAAGGTCATTCTTTATTCCTTATTTATAAATATATTTTTAAGTCTTGAAGTCTCCAAAATATCAATATTTAGAAGTTTACCTTATATTTGTAGTTACCTTTGGACTTACCTTTCAACATAGCGTACATTGTCATGATAATCTCTCATACAGAAGAACGATGTTTCTTGTTTATTAGATGAAATATTCGTATTTTATCATACTTATATTTTATATTGTTAGTCTTATCATCAAATCCTTTAATGTTTAAAACAACTTCTTATTATTAAGAAGTTTATGTTATATTTTTCTACCAGCTTATAAAGGCATTTTTATTTTAAAAGTGAATTGAATTTTATTACGAGTACTTAGTTTTTATAATTTTTCATAAAGTCGTGTTTGATGGCTTCCAGGTAATATACTTTCTAGTTGAATGAGTGAGCTATAATTACAGTGACAATAGTTGATATTTTTAAAACGTTTCAATTTTTTTTTTGGAAGATATTAAAGGAGCCGATGGTATTGTTGTTGCATTCACTATATAATTATGTAGGAATTAGAAAAGCATTAGATGAAGTGACTGATAAGTATCTGGGTTTGCAGGTGAACCCTGGCAGCCAGGCAGCAGAGAAGGGGGTGCGAGAGGGAGACTTGATCAGCTCCATCAACGGCCAGCCCACGCAGACACTCACCAACGCCCAGAGCCACGCCCTCCTGCGCACAGTGCGCCACAACCTCCTCCTCGGCCTCAACCAGTCAGTGTCAAGACCAATCACATTAGTACCCCTGTCCGTCATTGGCGGACTTTTAATTATTAAATAGTATCCAACGCCCAGAGCCACGCCCTCCTGCGCACAGTGCGCCACAACCTCCTCCTCGGCCTCAACCAGTCAGTGTGAAGACCAATCAAATTAGTACCCCTGTCCGTCAGTGGCGGACTTTTAATTATTAAATAGTATCCAACGCCCAGAGTCACGCTCTGAAGTATACTTTGAAAGTATATTTCTAATAAGCATACAGAAATCTTTAGATTTCATAATTCAACGTATCTACTTACTAGCCATCTTGACCGTTGAGTCATTGTTGGTGTTGCGTTGACCAGTATAGGTGGGAGATTTTGTCTTGTCATCCTCCTGAAGAGCAACTGTCATGGTCCACTGGTGGCTTTTCTTGTAGTTGATTTACATACATGAGGTCATTCCCACAAAGTTCGCACTGGTGCGGTGACAGCGTTCTGATCTTATATAGTTTCGCAGATTGATAGTGTTGATGTAGAGAAGAACTACATGGATACCGGACATTTAGGCTAACGGGCATTCCGGTAGTAGTATTTTGACCAAACAATTTGACTAATCCTTAACAAAGTGAAATGTGTCAATATAGTTTAAGTTGAATTCGGAGTTTTAATATCCAGTGCATCCTAACTCTACAACAGCATTTTTTTACTGTATAGTTTAATTACTGGCAGGTTTGATAAAATGCTGCATAAAATCTTGGGTAGTATCCTGCAGTATGAATCATAGTTTGCTTGACCCATGATATTTATAAGGCTGGAAATCTATTGAGTGTCAGTTACTCTACATCCTGAGGAGTACTCAGTCTTGCTATTAAAATCAACATACATGACAGTGCTTCATTGAAACTAAAGCATCAGACAAGGTGTCTCTGATACCTTTAGTCTGTGATTAATAAGCACTGACTAAAAAATATAATGAATATGCGAGTGCAATACAAAATAACTAATAAAAGAAAAACATCTGCTATTGAACATGATCGAATGCCATTTGTTTGAGAGTTGTGGATGACCACAACCAATGCGCTTGAGTTGTGAACTGATTAGTTACTGTAGTGACGGCATAGCTGTTGAGGTATTGCTCGTCAACCGAAAGTATGAATGACCTTAAACAAAATAATATCATCCTACATTATCAAGTTTGATATTGCTTTAAGATCTGTAGTATTTGTGAATTGACTGTAACAATTATACAATTTGATATAACGCCAGTTTTGTTTGGAGGCCAGTTAAATCCAGGGAATATACATTTCTTTGCAAATTGCTCAATGCTAATATATATTTCCCACTTTAACACTAAGGCTCAGTAGGATTTTTTTCCTATTATCACTTATTAATGTATTGTATAAGATATAAGTACAATTTTATAAGTCAAATATAAGTATTATTTTTTCCATAAAAATCAAGTACTTTTTGAGAAGCAAACTTCTTTTTCTTTCAAAGTACTGATGATTTAAATTTGATTTAGTGGGATTTCGCTAAATAAAAGTGTAGTAGCGTGATGTAGCTCCAGGAATGGCATACAAGTAGAATTATTGTATGATGTTGATTGTAATTATATATCTCTGCCATATATGTCGCTTGTAATGTTACCTTCATAATACATTACAACATTTTTATAAAATAAAAATAAAAAAATATTGCATGAAAGATATAGTCAAGTTGATGTTGCTAATTGCAAATTTTATTTTACAGAGATGTTGAGTCATCACCAAAAAGGAAGTCAAAGGAGAAACGTAAGCGATTTTTTTTTGTTTTTTCTTTGTTTCTTTTTTAAATTATAATGCAGGCATTATTTATACTAAATTTGCATAATAAAATACAATGCTGAAGAATAAAGCTAAGCATATATAAGAATTATGGTGGAATAATTATGATACACTCAAGCAGTTCTTGATCTTTGTCGAGGTTGCTTATTACATAGTTTGAAGGTGAAGGGAGGTAAATGGTGGACTTAACTACGATAGACGTTCAGTGACTAAATAAATAAAATTATGGAGACAAGAAACAGTTCATTCAATCACTAACAGATTTTTTAAAAATGAAACTTGCTACATATTTAATTTGCAGTTTTTTTACTATGAAAATATACATTTGTTTTCCATCCTTCATGCCTTATTGATACTTAACGCATTTCGGGTCGTACAACAGGGCGAAAAGTGTGGTTCAGGTTTGTTTCGGCATCTATTTAAACAATGAGGGAGAACAACACGTGGTGTCACCAGTCCAAGTGTTAACCACGCCCAGTGTTCCTTAACTTCAGTCATCTAACGGGAACTGGTGTATGGAGCATGATGTGGCCGTTTCAAATTAATAGGATAAGCTCCTGTGCACGTTGACGTGCATACATCGGAAGAGTAACGTTCACTGATCGGTTTTTGCTGTCCAAGGTGTCTATTTGTGAAATTTACTTTGAAATGAAGAATACTGATGGAGTATGATAAAGATTGTTCAAACCGTTGTAACATGTACAAGTGGGTGGAGAGTATAATTTGAGCAGAATAGTAGAGACTTGTCTTCATGAGTCTGGAAGACTAGTGAACATTTAAATACGTGATACGAAAATGCATAAATGAACCGGTTTATTACGATCACATTAATATTCCTATCGTGAATAGTAAAATACGATTCTAACTAACTCCATCACAACGACGAAATCACCAAAGAAACAACATATGAATGGTTCAAACACTAAAGTAAATACTTATATGCCTGGGAATCAGAAACTTGACAATAGGACAAGTGTTTGAGTGTTGATAAAAGTTATTATGAAACGTAGTGCAAGTTTCATGGTTATTAGGTTAATAGTTTAATAACTGGATATTTATAAGTATTTCTCAATGCCAATTTTTTTCGTTAATTATTGTACGTTCATAATTACAGAAGAATATAAATTTATGAAATTTCAAATTAAATAGTTATAACTTTAAGTACTGGTTTCATTGAATGTAAGCGTCTATTGTTTACAACGATATTTGTTTGAAGTGACATTTACCAGTATGACATGGTCAGAAATGAAGTTGTGAGACGTTAGATGATGACGGGCGGATTGAGTGTCGGCCAAGTGTTTCCGAGTCAGGCCACTCTCGGTAAGGAGGATGTCTGCGATGGTCGTGGGCACGGCCGTTCCGGCTCAGTGGCTAGGGCGCGGCTGTCTTGAGCTCTTCCTGGTGTCCTCTCAGTGTTACCTCCACTGTCCCAGTGTCGCCCTGCCATGCACAGTCGCCTCTGCTGCTCGCTCGACTGTCTCTGTCGCTCTTCCACTCCATCGTCTCCCATCAGTTTGCCCCCCACTCCCTCACTCTCCCAGAGCAGAAGGTTCTACAAGCTGCTTCGCAAAAGTAACCATTTTTTCTTTGGTTATTTTGTGCTTTCTAATAACAATTGTTTTCTAAACAATATTACAGCAGAGCCACTGGATAGTTGATTTGCAGTGTGTCTATACAGCCTACACTTGTACGTGGCATGCATCTTACAGCCGTAACAGAGCACTACTGTCACTCACCTGAGTCCTCTCCTCTTCTAGTGTCTGCGATGGTGGAGGCTCTTCCCTCGCGTCTGAGCACATTGGGCAGAGAGGGGGGAAGGCGAGGCAGGTACGGTGGCCCTGCAGCTATTCGCAGCTACGATTTGGCTATTTTATGCTATTTTATGACGTGCACTTCTGCATTAAGTAAATTTACTTCAGCAAATGTATTTATTTTGCATTAAAGGGACATTAGTGGATTTTCTATATACTCTAAACTTAACTCTTTATAAAATCTATCAATGAGGGCTCTAAGAAGGCCATTTTACAATTTACTTCCTCTTCCATTGTGCTAATGAATTCATTTTGTTACAATGGCACCTTTATTCATAGATTTGAGGTAGATGAACAATATATTCTCAAAGCATGCGTCTGATCCATTTAACTGGATTAGACAGAATTGGGCACTAACATACAATATATGAACTTATATGGACATATAAGTTTAAAAAAATTCCATTTTTTTTAATGGGATTCAGGAGAGTTTTTAATCAATGTATTGCCAACGTTATTGCGATTATAAAGAACTATATTGTAATCAAGTTTTCTAACAAGTCTAGGAAGAGGGTTCAATGACTCATGGTAAGTGAAACTATGACATTGGGCATTGAAAGGGATTCTGTTAAATCATAGAAGAACGTGTTCTTAGCACCCTTTGAAACTTTGTCGCTATAAGACGAAGGTTATTTTAATGTTACCACATTAGGGTAATTTTATTATTTTACCATTACGAAATTCAGAGGAGTAGATCTTAACGCCCTCAAAAACATATGTCTAAAAACAGATATTTTAACATTTCTTGTATAGGAAGAATACAAATGGGCATAAGTAAGTACATTAGTATGTTTCATATATACACTGAACGTAACTATTTAGGTAATATAGATAAGGAAATTACAATTTATTTCTTCCTTTGTGAATTTGATTACCGGCAATAATAAATTGAATTTTATTAAGAAGGCATCTTTATTCATAGATTTGGGAGAGATACACAATATATCGTCAACATATCTACACCATTTAACTTGACTAGCCGATATTGAAATAAACATAATAGTTTCAAAAAATGCCATGTATAAATTACCAAAGAGAGAAGATAAGCATGCATAATGTAACTAATTCTATTTTGGTGATGGCAGGTAGAGGGGAGAGAATAATTAGCTAGTTCCTCCTGGAGCAAGCTCAAGAGATCAGTTACAGGTACATTATTGAAGGTCTTCTAGAATTCTTCTCCTCTGACGCTGATTGTTCAAAGAAATATTGTATCTGCCTAATTATTCTATATTGGGAGTCTTACAATTTGTTTAACTCAATCGTATTTCAACTTAGGATTTTTATCGAGTGCCTGACGTCGTATAGGCCTGGCCACACTCCTTTATATCCTCTCCAAGGAAGGATGTGTTCAGATTTTTTTCACCTGACACTTGAAAAAAATGACGACCAGTGTGAGAATCGAACCTGGATATACCAGACCACATACGAGCACGCAAGCCACCGTGATACTCTGGCCTCTATTTATCAGATTTAGTACTTTTAAAGTACTATCGCTTTTAAGTTTACAATTGACATTTTATCGACTCTTATGATAAACTTAAGTAAATAAATAACATAGAGTTTCTAAATTTTGATTAGAACTATTATCAAGTGATTAGAAAGAGGAGACGAAGTGCACCTTTTCAGTGACGGTTGATTCACTCTTTACGGTTGAAAGATCTTAGTCTTGTTTTCCTATTTCATATTGTGGTTTGTGTTCATTGATTGTTATTTGACGTGTTTATGTGAAATCTTTTTATATTTTATATAATACGTTGAGAAATATCTAAATTAAATTGTTGCACTAGTGAATTAATTCAATGTTAAAAATTCATTAAAATTTAAAGAAGCCTTAACGAATGAAGTACTAATTGAAAATGCAATAATGATTTCCCTAGATGTTCAATATCTTTTTACAAATGTGCCAATTGATTTAACTTTTGATTTAATAAATAAGCAATGGGAAAAAATTGAAACCAATATTGCCACCACAAAGGAGAAATTTTTATACATTCTAAATCTTATTTGTGAAGCTCGATATTTTATATTTAATGGAGGACTAATAGGAAGCCTAGGTGCTACTGTCATAGGAAACCAATATTGTAACCTCTCATAGAAGCATATTTTATATTCCGGACATATACTTTATATTCATTATTGTGTTCATTTTAGAGCTATAGCTTCTGTTTTGTAAATTTATAGTTATTTTTATTATGTATCTGATGATGGTACTGTTCAACGTACCATCAGTTTTTATTTTCTTCCGAACTAATTTTAGTATGGAAGATGGTACTTCCGTTGTAATTTTTAGTTTTATAAACACCTAGTTGACAGTGTTTGTAAAGCAGAATAGTTATGTCATCAGTTGTATGTCGTTTTTATTGATATTGTGAAAATAAAATGAAAAAGTCTCAATGAAGAATAAGAAGAAAACGGATTAGAACATGAAATAGTAACTTCTAATCTGAAGATGCTTTAATGTAATTATGAACCACTGGATCACAACTGTGAGGTTCTCTTCTCTGTTGTAGTAAAACATTGTTGACATAGATAAGCTCTTGAGCACAGCGATCAAAGTTAAGATCGGACAGTGATCAATGCTTGTCCTGCCCTATATGCTAAGTGTTAACGTATCAAAATGATCACCCAAAACACAGAAGTTTAAACATTAGTTAACCTGTAGTAGTTTTGATATTCCATTTGGGAAATGGCTGCCCTGTGAAGGCCATGCGGATGTTTGAGGGTCTGATATCAGATGTGGCAGTGACTAGGCATTTTAGTTATCGAGTCTACTGGTACTTGGAGTCTGACTCAATGAAGTAGGACAGTATTGAAGGGCGAGGGAGCGGAGATGCGCGGCTCAAAGCGTGTTGCCACACGGCCGAGCGCCTAATGTGGACATCCTCGGTGTCCGGCCGAGGACGGCCTTTGTGTCGCCCCATTCACCTGTCCAGGGGTCTTCGCCTGTCCACCCTTGCTTCCTCTTCCGCTCCCACCACTCCCTCATTCAGTTGCTTCTCTGGACCTGCTTACAACCAGACAGTAAGTTTGTTACTTTTTTTTTTTTTTTTTTAGTTTACATCTTAAAGCTTTTTTACGTGCTCATATTGAGACCGTTAGTTTGTATGAGGCAATTTGATTGTTATCAATCATGGTGTGATAGCACTGCAGATCGGTTTCAGTTTTTCATCTCAAACTATACCTTATTAAAAAAGAATTAAACCATTATACGTTGGATAAACGAGAATCAAGTAATATATTTTTTTGGAGCAAAGATACTGTCATTGGAAGATACGGTATAGTACCTTACAGTAGGCCCTGCAGTTATATTAAGTTGCTCTTCGCCAACTCCGCATTTTTTGTAGTATTTCTTTAGATCATTGACCATTATATCAATTAACCCAGTTCCATTAACATTTAAGCAAGGAGACAATACAAATGTACATGCATATTGTTAGTACTACAGATGCTGGTTGAATCATATTAGTAGGTGACGCTGTCATACTTCACACACAGGAGTAGCAGTTGTTCGACTGGTTTGCATAAACTCTATCCCAATGAACTATAAATTTAGTCCATCAAGTATGACTTAACTGTAGAATTAAACTATTTTGTAAAGAATCAAAAAAATAATAGAATTAAATGAGTTAAATTATATAAAAATGAAAAATTGCCTTGAATTATATTAATAACATGAATTAAAATTTAGGCACCACTTGTTTTGATGTTATATAAACCCATGAGGCAGTAACTGATCAATTTTACTTGAAGAAGGACATCTGAAACCGGTCGAACAACTAAAGCAGCTGTACACGGGTATGAGGGTATCATCTCCTGATGTGACACGAATGTATTTAGTTCGAGCTTGCTGACAGGCACATCAAGTGAAAGGCATTGGGGCTTTTATTAATCAGACATCTTCAAATTAGAATGAATATTTTATAAGCAGATACCTTGAATTACTGCACCTGGTGCCGAAAAAGCATTAAATATACATAAATATGCATAAAAAAAGCATAAAATGCATAAAAAAATTCATAAAAAAAGTACAATAGTTCTACAATGACGCAGTACTACAATGACCCTCAACAATGCATAATTAAAACTTTAATGGTAGAAACACAGAAAGAACACAAGCACTGACAATTCTCAATAATTTCAGCAATAGGTCGTCATCATTTTGTGCTCAAATAGCTGAGTTGTCGAAATTATTAACAACAGTGCTGCTTGTCTGGTGTCAGTGTTTCTGACTCTGACGTTTGAGTTATTTGTCCGTTTAGACTAACATTTATTTTTTAAATAACTATGCATAATTACATACTTCTGACTTTATCGAAACGAATTTATTAATAATATTTCATTTTGGTTCAACTTTTAAAAATATTAATTACTTTTTGAATAGTTTAAATTTGAAATGATGGTTTTCAATTGCAATTAACATTTTAAACTAATTAACTAACTGTTTGTGACTAAACTATTTTTCCCTTTAGTTTTTATTAATTGATAAATACTTAATTTTTGTGCGTCACACAGTATATATTTTTTCTTTCTGCTAGATTTATTTAATTGAAACACTCGTATTACATATGCAAATTTGTCGAAAATTATTGTTTGTTTTCGTGAAAATTATGTATTAGGGATATTGAAGATATATATGTGGTGACATACAGAAAGGTTCAGATCACTAGTCTAGGTGGTCTCCATTAGGTGTATACATTTCTTAAACTGCAATATGAATTGATGATGATACCCTAAGATCTGAAAGACTAATATCCTGCACCTCAGGAGGAATAGCGTAAGTCAAGAAAGCCTTCCGGGCGAGATCACAACCATTTTTAGGTAAAAAGTTATGGATAACTTCCTGTTGTTGTACCATGGAAAGTGTACTGGAAAAATGTAGACCTAAATTACACTTTTTATGGGTAATTTATTAAAAAAGATATAGTTTTTTCCTTTTCTACTCAATCCAATTAATTAATTAGGTCTGCATTAACTAAATGGATGTTATTTAAATTGTTGAGGTAATTGCATTCAGAATAATTAGAGGGTGCTGAATGATAATGGCAAATAAATTTGAATGTACAATATAAAGGAAATGTTAAAAATCATGTTGATTATTTGGTATCATATTTGCACTTTTTACTTCCTTTACTCTGTGTGTAAATGCAAAGAGTGAATTGATGTATTACATTTGGGTCATAACTTATAAATGAAGTTTTCTAGGGAAACATATATTTTGAGGTGCCTTAACCCAATAATCTTTGAGCAGGATATCTGAAAAAAAAGATAAGTTTTATAAATATAACAAATTTCACATTTAAGCTCCTGCTATGCTTGAAACAGAATAGCAAACTCGATGCCTAAGTTATACATTGAGGTGAGGTGGGATTTGTAATAAAAAAATGGGTTTTTCATTTTTTTACATATTTGTTCACATGATGTTGATTAAAAAAACTCTGGTTTTTAGTTGACTTTATATATATATATATACCATGATAAACGAAAAACGGTCCGGCAGGACAAATAACAATTAAAATAAGCAGTGACACATAAACAGAAACACAACAAAGACTCACTTTTCAATATTTCGACCGTAATGGCAGTCGTTACGAAAAGTGAGTCTTTGTTGTGTTTCTGTTTATGTGTCACTGCTTATTTTAATTGTTATAAATATAGCATGTAATGTAAACAGAAATTGCCCTTCAGGGGCAAAGCTCAAAAACTGCTCTGTAATGGTGATAAGCAAACTTGTTATTTGATTGTAAATCCTTCATTGGATTGATTTTAAATTAGATCCTAACTAAGAGAGATAGAGATGTTTTTTTAGTCACCATGCTCTGCAGTAATTATCATAGCACTGGACTTGAGAAAAAACTCAAATGTATCAGCACGTAGCTGATAAATAAATCTGTCAGGTGCAGCATAAAAATGGGTAGCTTTCAAAATCTTTTGGCTGGAAGCTTAAATTTCTTAAAAGACAAACGACAGATTTATCAATCTTACGTTGATTCTCAATCAGCTCAGTATAGCATCTCTGTGTGCCCCGTAATAAGTGTGAACATCTTGGTAAACTGATACATTCAGTTTACGCATGTTGTATCTATGTATATTGTCGACTCTACTATTGAACCTACTATAATTATTTAAAATAATTAAAGCAATTAATTTTTAAAGAATTAAACTCTTTTAATCTGATGAAGTTCTTTTGGAATGCCGTCTCCTTTAAAAAGATTTCGGTCCTAATAAGGTCAATAAAATGCTATTATATTCAATATTATACGTTTAGTATTCTATTTATATTTTTAGAAAACATTTTTTTTAATAATTGTGAATGTGTTTCTATTATCCGTTCCCCCGGCTTTCACATGAATACTATGCTAGTAACCACCAAGGTATTGCTGGTTTGCATACACTTTCCCTGTCAGTTGACAGTCTCCACGTAATGTAGATCACTATTCAACATAGTTTCTTTATTCTGTTATGTTATAACAATCTATGTGCAACTAAATTTAATAAATAGAATATACACTCTTTAAATATATGGTTAATTATATAAAATATGTTCTTACCCCTGCCATATTTGTTTTTTCCGCTGCTGGTCTCCCTCTCTCTTTTTCTCTCATTCTATCAGTTTATTACTGTTGCTGCTATATCATTTTTTATTCTCTTACTGGAAATTCTAGAGAAACGGGTGTAATTTTTTATTGTATTTTTTATTATTAACATTAATTTATATAGAAGAAACTATATAATAACTAGCTCAGTTCCAGGTTCAAATCAACACAAGTTTGAATTACATTTATTCATTAGGTAACCATCATTTTAATAGAATATTTGGAATGTATTATGCTCTTTCGCGGTAGTTGGTTGTCAAAAAATAACAAGAGTGTTCATGTCTTTGATTATGAGCTACCTTTTTTATAGTGTTACATCTTTTTTATTTTTCTATTGAATTTGTTATAATTTCTTTAATTGATGAGTGAAGTGTGATTATCGTGATTTATCAGTATATGTTTATATATTTTTATGATATTTATATAAAGCAGATTGATATTACATATTTTTTTAATAAGAAATCAGAACTAAGCAGACTTATGATATTCAACTTGACCTCTTGGATTACCCAACAAAACAAACAACTCACAAAAACTCTGATATTATCGCTATTTAGAGTTACGACATTTAGCGATTCTGAGCAACAAAGTTTAGTGATTCTCAGGAGACACAATACCTTTAATCCAAAAAAAAAAAAAAAAACGAAAATCTTTCATTGGTCCTTCTAAGCATGAAACCAAACAGTTTAATTCAGTTTAATACTACACAAGTTCAAAAAATAGCAATATCTCTTTACAAAGCTTTCATTAACTAGTCCCGTACAACACCAATCCCTTACTCCTGTGTATTTCTTACTAAAACATTACATGAAATGCCCAAGATGTCTGAAATGCTTGTGGCTAAGAGACTTATTTCAGACAACTATATCATTTGATATCTTCATTTGTTATTTTTATACGTGTTTCATATGTTGTGTTCCATGTCAGGAAGTATAATCACTCTATTATGTCTCCCCTCCTGTCTCCTCGCGAAATGGTTACATACGTCTTTCATACATGTCACTAGTGATACTATCGTTCGATTGTTGTGAGTTTCCCCTCCTGTATCCTCGCGATATAGTTATATATGTCTTTCATACATGCCACTAGTTATGCTATTGTTCGATTGTTGTGACTTTTTATAAAATAAAATCACAAACAACTATTTAAGGAAAATCAAAAAGAGGTCGTATCTGATAATTTCAAATGGCGTCGCAATGCTCTTATGGTTCTGTTGATTGCCTTTTGTTTGTGTAAAAAAATCAACTTCCTAAAGGTGAATAAACAATCTGACCAGAAGGAAGGAATCAGTGTTGCGTGTAGTATATATCGCAATATATATATTTTTTAAAGATTGAAATTTCATTGAAAAATGATCTTTCTACTTTGAATTATGCGAAGGTAGCATTACTTATCTTCGATATATAATGTTGTTATTTCTAAAAATAAATAAACTTTTCTTTGTATAAGATATAAGAAACGGCTAAATGAGATATGGTTCATTTTAGCAGTATTTATCGAAAATATACTAGTAGCTGATCTTCATTTGATCGTCAGAACAGGGGCTGAACTTTGGTGTAACTCCAGTGAGAAATTTGGTATCGGAGTCACAATCATAATTTCGACATTGAAAATATTTCTGGAGCAAGGACATTATGAGATGTATTTTAGTATTGAAGTCGTTTTCGAGTGCAAACATGGGTTACTTGATGAAATGGATTGCTTCGTTGTCAATTCATCAACTAGATGTAATACTTTGCTCTCCTCATTCAAAATCTGTCCTTGTTCCTGTGATTGGTGTTGCCTGGTACTCCCCTTCCACTTTCCAGGATGACAACAATCACCATAGTTTTGGCTGAAAGAGAGACATTAACATATCTATCAGGTTTGCTGCTTTCACTGGGGCGGTGGGAGGGTAGTTGGTTGTACTGCCGCTAGTCGCTCCCTCATCGCTACCCATGAAGCATCTCCCGCCTTCAGGTAAAAACCACTCTCTCGTATCAACTCTTATCACTGCCCATGTTTTATACGCACTAATTTCAGTTCCTATTTGACTTTCAAATATTTCTCTTTTCTACGCTATGATTATAGCTATACAGTGAATCTCATGAGCTTCAGTCATGTTTAAAAGAATTTTATTTGATAATAGATAACCGTTTTAGTTATATGTAAACAAGTTGATTCTACAACAGAAGTTGTGCCTTATTGAAATTTATTGCAGTAGAGATCCTTAATGAGGGCTGACATCGTACAGAGTCGAGATTAACTGCTTTACTTCTATCTGTGAACGTACGAAAACCTCTAAGGTCAAGACAATAATTTGATCCTCGAATCTTTAGTACTAACATCGAGAATGCTACTACTGGAAAAAGTCTTATCCTACTCATATATATATATATGATCAAACCACAATAATTTTTTATGTGAAATCTTTATATATATATATTCACTGATAAAACGAAATACGATCCAAACTGGACACAATACGAGTTCGAGATTAACAAAAAGCAACACACAAAGTAGGGAAACACACTTACAGACTCAAATTTTCGAATAATCCGTCTTCAGGAGAAAAGACAATGGGAGACCAAGCACGTTGTAGGCGCAACGGCAAGTAACCCACCGTTATGGGTTACTTGCCGTTGCGCCTACAACGTGCTTGGTCTCCCATTCTCTTTTCTCCTGAAGACGGATTACCCGAAAATTTGAGTCTGTAAGTGTGTTTCCCTACTTTGTGTGTTGCTCTTTGTTAATCTCGAACTCGTATATATATATATATATATATATATATCAATGATCAACCCATAATATGAAATGGGGAAAAAATACTAAGGTCTTTCAACTGACTCAGTTGGGTTTTGACTCTGACGAAGACCGCTTCGTCATAGTCAAAAATACATATATGTTTAGTATATCTATGATTAGTATATTATGTATGTATATATTAAATAAATTAACAAAATTCATGACATTTCTGCATATATATAATTAAAACTTAAAATTCAGAAATACAACAAGAGGTAAACACTCCCAATCATCTATCAATAATTTCGGTAACCCGACGTCACAAGAAGAAATAAAGAAGCTTGATCAATGAAAGATCTTTACAGACCTTCACAGTAGTGATCCCTGATGTATGTATAGCAAGATTCCACGATAAAAATATTGCACACAACAGCGTCTAAACTACATGAGTAATTCAGAAATGGCAATAAGATGTTCAGACCCAGTAACGGTTCCAGAGTGACACAATGAATGATTCATGCATTCATTATGTGATTCTAACGAGAACCGTTACTTGCTTGAATGATCCCATTTCTAAATTTCTGTCTTTGGTTTAAACATATATATATATATAATTATTTAAAGTTTCAAATCTTGTCTTAGAAATAGTTGACTATGAAAGGATTTTTGGCTGCCAATCCTTCTGTGTCTCCATATGTGGGTCTAGGTTCTAAATTACAAATGAGCTAAGAGTCCAACATTTTCACATCACGTTGTGTGATTAGCTTATAAATGTGATAAGCTTCAGTTCATTTGAAAATATCTATATATATGCCATTAGTATTGTGATAAATTAGAAGATAAAGGTATTGAGAGTAAACGATTGTTCTGTATCCGTTGATATTTTCATGGAAATCATTGTAACGTGCCAATCAAACCAGGCTCAGTCTGTATGTTTGATACCTTCTCAGAGGGGATTGAAGCAAAGTGATTAAAGACAAAACTAAACTAGTTAAAATTAATTAAATATATGTAATTATCTTTTAATAAAGTTCCTTAAAATGAAAGGGAAATATTTCATTATTTGTGCAATATAAATACTACACCATAATGTGTTATAGTGTAGTATTTACTCATATTAGAAATTTAAAAAATTACGTTTTCAAACAAAAAAAATGTAATTATTATTTAATCTGCACTATTTAGCAACAACATCTCAATAGTGCGGATGTTAACCTGAAGATGGACACTATGTGTTGGAATCGCGTTGTTAGTTTTGATATTAAACTTTCTTTGTTTGGAGACGTTATTTTTGCAATTCCCCAATATGGGAAATATTACTTGAAAAAAAGTTTTAATATAATTAGTAATATTTATATTGGAGAATATGTTTTTTTGTAATATAATAAGGTAGAGAAGGATATTGTAAACTTTGGATGTGGTCTGAGTTCGCACATCAAAGTATCACTCGATAAATCTATATACATGCCACTACCCTTCCTGATTTATTCTCGTCTTTTCCTTGATTGTGGTCCTGATTGTATGGAAATACTTCAATTAACATGTTCATGCTTTGAAGGCAAGGTCTCTTGCCTCTGCCAAGGAGGCATCTATTCGAATCCCTTATAGTCCTAGGTTGTTTCTCTTTTCGTGAATTGTATTGCTCATTGGTGGAGATGGTGCTAATAACCGAAGTTGATGGTGATCTTGTTTATTTTATTTGTTGTCTTTTTCATATATATATGGTAAACGAGTTGTAGAAGAGACTATCTTGAGCCAAACCGGCATCAGTTCGGCCGGTGAAAGTTCAAAGTCAGTGATACAATCATGAAACCGGTTAGATATATATGAAGGGAATAAGAGAAGGAAAACTAACATCCGTCGTTATTAGGAGGATGAACAAACAAGTCTATGAACCTTCCGAGCTGCTCACTTCACTGTACTGACGATGACAGATATCGAAATATCATAGTGACTTTGTGCGTTTTCTCTGTGTGACTTTATTCTTCTTAGTTTGGAGAATCATTTTCAATAATTTCATATTTATATATATATATATATATTGATAAAAGTATCGGCCGTGGAATAGAACCACAACAAATGTTTATCGGGACTCGGTCAGTTCTTCGGGTTCAAATTAAACTCTCATTGCCTCTCAAAGAAAACTATTTTTCTTTGTAAAATAATTTGTAATGTAATACTTAGTTTTTCTGTTTCAAAAATTATACTGCTACCTATGAAAAGACAGAAACGTTGGCAATGAGAGTTTAATTTGAACCCGAAGAACTGATGAGTCCCGATAAACTTGTTTTGTATATATATATATAAATTTGGATAAACGAAAAACGATCCAAAAGGAATGATAAAACGTAAAATAACATGAGACACATAGAAAGAAACGTAACAAAGGATTCACCTTTTAATATTTCTACCTCCATAGCGGTCGAAATATTGAATAATGAGTACTTAGTTACGTTTCTTTCCATGCGTCACAAATTATTTTAGGTATATATATATATATACATACATATTGGTATATTTAGGAAGCAGTCCTTCATTTATTCATGTTCTATAAAATATTACACCATATTTACGATTAATTAGTTTCCTCGTGTACTTTTCAAGGGACCGGAATAACCTTCTTGTGTTAGATTTGTTTGAAGATCGAACCAAAACAAAAATTAGAAAGTTAAAAACTAAAGATACCCGCATATGATAGATAAGCATAGTTATGATGCTTATTTAGTGTGTAAATCCAGACGGTAGATCTAACAGACTTTCAAAGTTGTAAAAAATTTTCTACAAGTTATAGGTGAAATAAAACTAAAACCGTATATATATTGAGAACTTTTATGAACTGCGATCACTTGTCAAACCAAAACTTACAAGCAGTGTAAGTACTTCTAAGTAATATTAATTAATGTTTATTGCAGTCCTGTCTTTAACAGATATAGTATCAAAAATATGAAGTACTTAGTGCCCATTATTATCATGGGAGCAAAGGTTGGGCTTAAGGTTTTGTCTGATACTCTTTACAGGCTTAATAGATCACTAAAATCATTTGAACATGGCAATCATTGAACTGAAAACAATGAATAAGGACCGTGTGAATAGTGCTATAATCATGCAGATTAAATGCTACCGTAGCATTATTCAATTGTTTATTCATAGTATTGTTGGTGGATATATGTACATCATTGTTTGAAAGTTTATGCGCCTGCAACTGAGATGCTTCTCCAAGCCGAGGCTTGCTTAACGCATATGTGAATATGTAACTAATTGGTGAGTTAAACAGTTATGCTTCACAGTTGAGTTGTTGATAGATAGACGATTCCACATGTTATATAAAGAATGACTCTCATTTATTTATATCCAGTAGAATAATATTAGATTTTCATCGACTCAAGGCCAGAGAGGTAATACCAGTGATTCAATCGCTTATAAACAAAGTGACCTTGGCATTCTTTTATTTTGCTTATAATTCATTATTGATTCAAATAGTGAAGCATGTTTTGTATGGGTGACTAACAGAGAGAGTATGTTGATATGGGCATGAGTGACAAGTGACAGGAAGTGAAACGAAGTGAGAAAGTTGGTTTAGCAGTGCGGGTGTCACTAAGTACAATTAGATCTCCTCTACCTGCCTGCCTTTGGTTTTCATTCCCTCCATTTCAAATAATCCTTGAGGTCTGAGAATTCTTCAGTTCAATTATTAATAACTTGTAAATTTGAAAATTCGAATAATGAATATACCATTTTACTAGTATATTCTGCAGTCAGTAGTGATCTACAGACAGTACTCAAGATCTTGTCTATGAATATTGTATCTTATGTTGAGATGGAAATATAGTACATGTCCCTCTCGAAGATGTCGTAAAGCTTCCATTCTGAACCGGTCTCAGGCACGCTTTAAAGACCTAAACAACAGAATTTATGGTTCAGTAATTCTTTTTGTAATTTCTTGTTTTGAAGCCAGATTTTATACTTGTGTCTGTTCAATGTTGAGTGATACTTGTTTGAAAGCAGATTTCAGTTCGTTGAGAGAATTGGCCGTCGTAAAGCTTATACTGGATAACATTTGTTAAATGGAGTTCTCAGTCATAACAGTGAACTAATTCTTTCTCATTGATGAAATAATTGGAGACAAACAGTACCGTGAGGTGTCCAAGTGGGCTTGGCATAGGTGGGGTTCACATGTGCCTGCACCACACTAGACAAAGCAACTGACTCTACGACTGCAACCAGTCCATAATATACAAACAATTAAGGACTTAATAATAAGGGTAATATGAATATTAAGTCTACAGGGCTAGAGACTTAATGATTAAACTCCAAAAGGAGTGTAAACTAACTTATTAGTAAATTTAATATGATAATAAGATATTTCCTTCGAGGAAAATACTTATTATCTCCTGAAGGTATTGCATTATTCCTTCCAGTGAAAACTGACCAAAACTTAAAACATAATTGAGTCATCAATGAAGAAATTTTATTTCATTAGCGATATGATAGCAGAAGTAAAGGACAAAGATGAATGAGAACTATCATCTTTCTGCAACGGTAAAGAATCTGAGTCTCTCTTAAAACAAAGTTTTGAATGCAAAGTTATAAAATAATATTCAATTCAGTATATTTCATTTTGTGTGTTTGAATTAATTGGAACTACTCTTAGGTATAGCCCTAAACTGAAGAAGCTAAGTGTAGAGTTACGAGAGGGAGGACTCTACTTGTTCGTGTTCGTAGTTTTCATAAAACTTTCACGTACAGTCTTTCCCTTTGTATCCCAAAAGATAAAACAGCGCAAGCTACATGTTGAGATTGGTTGTAATGTTTTTAGTAGTTGTTGTTTGTAATGGTTGGGAGATATGTAGGTACATTCTTGCATTAATTAATTAAATTGGCAGTTGGCCCAGTACGGTCAGATGACCAATACCACGTATGCTTACTAAAACTTTCAATGACATTAAAGTTTATTTGTTGTTTGTTTCCAACGCTTTCACTTATGCGTTTTCGTCTTCAGGGTTGGTTTAGGGGCATTACTTGAGGACCCTTTTGTTATTACCCATTGTTGTTAGGGGTTAGTCAAATCACGTACTAAATTCTATAGCAGGATTCTAAATTTTGGCTTACACAAGTTGCCTGGAGTATGATTATCGAATACCCGACATCTTAATGGCTTTGCGACCTGTTCGAGGGACTACATGCAAAACATTTTCCATCCCCTCCTTAGGAAACATGGTCATTACTAAGATGACTGAACTGTCATTATCCAATATAAAATATTACCAGCATCACGCTACCACTAGCCAGCACTTTGATACGTTTTCCACAATTGTAATAATGCATTTTATAAATAATGTCTAATACTCAAGCCTTTGAAATTAATATGCGTGATACAATGTATTTCAAATAAACTTAATGGTAACTGAGAATCATATCAGTAGGAGAGCTTGCATAACAATAACAAGAAAAGTAAGACTCAGCTAAATTAATGGCCGTGACGAATGCGAAGTAATATCCCTTGATTGCTTATAACAATTCTTTCCGCTAAGCATTTCTTTCTTATTCTTCCTATTGGATAACTTATGTTGCCTGAAGAATCAAACCTGGTTACTAACTCTAAATAAATATATGAACACAATTTTTCTCTTTTGATTACCCTTATTTTTTAATTTGTTTCATGATTTCAGGTCAATTGCAAATTATAACTGTCACAATATAGTTTAAATAAGTACAGTATGTCTTATGAGGAATAGGGTAGGTATAGTTATTAAGAAGGAAGTAAGGGAAGAAAAAGATTGATGATAGGGCAAGTAAGGCAGCACGAAGTCCACATTCAACCATACCACAAGCAGTATTGGGAGGTTTTGGAAAAGGAATAAAGTTTGAAGTTTTTTTTTTAAAGTTGTTCTTTATTTTTGTATTTTATTTATTTAATTTTGATATTATTATTTATTTTGCTTATCCTTGTCTCTCTTACCTCCGAGTTGTCTTTAGACTGAGTTCCTCTTGAATGAAACTGATTTTCGTCCTCACTTGTCTTCGGAGTGATTCACATATTTCCTTTTGATGATGATGCAGTCGTAATATAGTAGTGAGTTTTGTATAACTTTTTTTCCCTGTGAATTTAGTTTTACAGTTGGTCGAATTGTACTATATCATTGGTTATATGCAGAAGAATCACAATTGACACGTAATCAATGAAATCAAGGAAACCTTCCTTGTGCTTTTATACTTCATCATTGTATATATATAATATATATGTATATGTATATATATGCAGCAATACCTCCAGATAGAAAGAGCCGTGAATAGGAAAATTTCAACAGATGAAACATCCACGAGGATTTTTATGCCCAGTTTTACAAATGAAGCTTAAAAAAAGAAAGCCAAAAAACCATAAAATTCACACAAAACAAATGAAATTGAAGGAATAAACAAGTTGGTGTACAGTTATAATGAAGCGTCCAATTCATTTACATATAGTTTGGTAAAGTTACGTATGATTTCTGCCGTTTGTGTCAACTCCACTTCTTCCTCCTCCGCCATGTTTGATGATTCGAAAATTATGTTTCCACTGATTCATAACACCATTGTGTTATTATTTTTCACTATTTTTTTTATTTTATCATAGTTTTATTAAAATGTATTTAAATAATTGTCGTATTTTTATAGTGTACTTCTGTTTAATTAATTTGGTGTCACACAATCAGTATTAATAAAAGTAACCGATATAACCTATAGATTTATCAGAATGGTTAAAATGTCATCGATTTTGCTGGCCTACGCAGGTGAGATAAGAACACCAGGCAATATATGAAGTATGACATAACTTTTTCCAGACATTGCCAAGTAGGGGAATTAGTAATGAAATACATGGGAACAAATTGAGTTGCAAGAGGGAATCGATGGTCTTTTTGAATATGTTTGTGGGGGGGGGGGTCGCTGCCGAAGTAGTTTCTCGTCGTATCAGTTAAGTAACTTTCCCAGTAAGCGTTCGGCCTTTTTACCCACGCACGCAGCCATTAGAAAACACTAAACTGAACATCGTGTTTTGGATAATCCTAAGCCCTAATGCTTGTCTGTCATTATCATTTACCATATATTAGTAGTGAAAAATTCGCCTAGGTGAAAAATAATAATAATTAAATTGATAGTTATTTGTTTTGTCGGAAATACTGGCATTCGTGATTTGTCATTTCTATATTGCAAAGTATCTAAGCTGAATTGCAAGTGATCAGAATTCGATAAAATCAAAGTATGGAATAAAAACTACTATAATCCATACGAATAGATAAAATGATATCTATATATCATTTTAAAAAAAAAATTAAAACGATAGAGTACATATTAGAAAAGGGTACTCTTTAACATTACCATTATCCTGATAATGAGACTTGCCTGTAACTAAAATAAATGACAAATATCAAATGAGTCCCTCTTAACACCCCTAGACAGTGCAAAGGGTAAAAACCTACATCTATGAGGAACTACATACAGTTCTTAATTTTACCATATGAATAAAGTGGAAACAAATGCAACAGGATTAGACTTCAACTAAATATATATATATATAATTTTACTCAAACACGTGAAACAACAATCAATGATCAAACCAGAATATGAAATATTTGAGTTGGGTTTTGACTCTGACGAAGACCTGTTGTTGTGGTTGAAAGATCTTAGTCTTTTTTTTCCATTTCATATTGTGGTTTTTTTCATATATATAAACTCGCTGTGTAGAATACTCGCGTGAGTAACAACTGAATGTCAGCATGAAAACTACGAGTATCTTAAAAAAATTAACAAAAATAAAATGTTAAATTAATTTTAAACTAATCTCTAAGTTTACACTTTTAATACATAATACTTAACACTTTTTAATTATATGAACTAATTTTTTGAAAGTTGTTTACACTAAAATTTAACAAAGTCAATTTTGGAGAAAATGAGGCCAATGATTCTCAAATTGGAATCCTTCGTTACAGAATGATCAAGCACTCAGACAGATGGTTATATAGATACTTGATTTTAATATTTATTGAGAATCCAGCCCTTCGGAAATCTATACTGTAATTTAGAATCTCAATAGATGTTAAGAAATATAACTACTTTTATGAATCGTTTGCAGACTATCTTTTAAGCGCATTGTATTGAAATCGATTCGTGATATTGTACGAATCTTTATCTAGGCAGCATACTTTATTTTTTGTTTTTAGAACTCCCTCTAATAATTATTTTTTATTATTTATCATTTCATTTTTATCGTTATTTATTTTCCTTGTTTTGTTTACTTTTGTGTATTAATATTTTTATCCGTTCTCTCACTCTTACGTCTGCTTTCTCTGATCCAGACTTTCTCTGATAGCAGGAAATATCACTTATACTCTTTGTGGTGACGAGACTCGAAATATATCAATGAGCCGTGTTAGATCTGTTTATATGTTTTTTCTGTGTACTTCGACTATAACAGATATCAACGTCTAAACGAGAGTAAAAATTTAGAAATAGGATAAACATTTTTCGTCTGAAACAACTTTTCAAACTTTTGAACCAGTTGTTTTGGTTGATAGATCTTTGTCCCATTTATGAAATTCCTATAGGGATTTAGACGTTGTTTTTCATATCACTTGTTTACTGTGAAAACTTGTTATATAATTATAAACGAACTATACATATATAATGAACAAAATTTTTTTTTAAATAGTCTTATAGTTACCTTGATATGAATTAATATATGAATAGATCGTATCTTGAAGTATGTCAGCTAATTAACTGGTGTACCAAAAAGTACTGCTGTATGTGACTATGACGTAGCAAGTGACGAGAAATAATGCAAACGGGGAAGGTTTGTTACCGTTTAATGGGATTAGTGTTGAAGTGGGAAAAATATCGGATGAGCATCAATAGTATACCAACTCAGCATCTGTTAGTTGGTAACCAAGTACGAAACGGTTACAGTTTGATTTAGTATAATGAGGAGAACTAACTGTGGTGAATCTGCAATATAGTTGTTCTCCTTTTGATGTGAGGCTTTATAAATAACAAAGTACTACTGAACGACTACATCAGTAGTTTAAACTCTGTCAGTTTGACAACAAAAGAGCTTTGTATGTGGATTCGAATTGAAAATCGATTGCAATGCTGTGAGAATGGGTCTGTTGTCCATTGGATGCAAATAAAAGCGGAAAGAGTTGTTTGTGGGTTAGGTGTGTTCGGGAGTGGCTGAGCGTCGTTACGGTGCCTGCGCGTCTTCAAAACCTTGTGTCTGCCTTCATGTCCCTAAAGTAAAGACTGATTCGAGCACATTAGCAAGATCTGGGACACTTCTCCAGCAACCCACTAATCATGCAGAGCACTCATTTTTTCACAAATATAATAATAATCGTAATTCAGAATTGTTAGAATCTCATATTAGGGTTTAGTTTTTTCGTATTTTTGATATTTTTTTCTTTTTAGATATTTTTGAAAAATGTTCCTCGTCGTCTAATTCATAGTTAATGAAGTTATCCATTCCCTGCCGAACCCGTATTAAATAAATTGACATGTTTTAGACTTCTGATTAACAAACAAACAATGCTTTTGTAGTTAATTTAAGTTAGTGATTTATCTTATGTATAATCTTAATTCTCATATAATGAATACTTTAAACAGATTTCTTGATTTAGCTAAAGGTGTTCCTCATTGTTCGTCTCATGGTCTCTTTTGTCATCAATGGTTTTCTTGTCAAAATCATAGTATGCTGAAAGATCAAGGCACATGAGAAATCAAAACAGGTACCACCTGCTAAACCTATACTAGGTATTCGGGTTTTCATTTTAGACTCCTGATTAATATTCAAAGAGTACTTCTGCAGTAAGTCTATGTTCAGTGTTTACTCCATGTGTAATCTGTTCTATTCTCAAATCCACGAATACTGTATTAGAGAGTGGTAGTCAGTGGCACTACCACTATAGTGGTAGGAGGTCACTATTCGTTGTAATGTGACCTATTGATACTGTCAAGTTGAACGATTGAGGTCAGTGGCTCTTGTTTTTATTCTGTGTCAAATTTCGCGAAATACACTTCACACATTTTATTTATTTGTACGTGAGAAAGTGTGTATCGGTGTTTTAATCAGTAAGGTGTCCTTCCGCGGTCACCCAGATGTCCATTCAATTTCTTAATTCTTGGCTGTTTATGTCCTCCAGGAAAAATTGGGGTTTGTATATATCACTTCGTGGCCTGTTTGACTACAACTATACACCAGGCTTGTTTATATCGTACAAGGTTTCAAATGTTATCTTAGCAAGAGAGCACCTTAACCCCACAACCACTGCCCCTACAGCCTTCTTGCCACCAGCCCATCGGGGTAGACGTTAGACAACCATTTAAGAATTGGGTTCTCCAAGTCTATAGTCCGACAATATACCTCATTCACATGAAACCTGCTTACTGATCGACTATTTTGCTAATATCATCCGTCTGAAGCCTACAAGTTTCTGAGCTGTTTCCCACTACTCTTGGTTTGATGGTGTATTTACTTATGCTCATTTGACTTTCTTACCGTAAATTCATGGTGATAATTGTCAGGTGCCTCTTATTTATTACATGATTTATGGCATTCAAGTCGAAAATTGATGTAAATCTAGAGCAATTTAAATGAATGTGTGGTGTGATTCATTGAAACCTATTTGTTCGAGTTGCTGACGATCTTCAATAATCCAGATGGTGCACGATTCATAAAGTCATTCCGGCCAAAGAAAGCGGGCGGCTGTCCAAAGTAGTTTTATATTTGTATTTTTTTAATTGGTGCAAATGAAAAGCTCTCGCCAAAATAGCCAGTCTTGCAAGGCACTTGTATTTCAGGGGCTCTGAATCGGCTAAAGGAGGAGTACGGTTATTTTGAGAGGTGACTCAGAGGAGAGAGGGTAGTCAGTCGAGAGACGACTGGGCAACTGCCAGAGAACGAGTTTTGCTTTTGCTTTTCAGTCAGCTCTTTGATGACCACACGTAACTGAACCAGACTGTGACTCCTTGATATTTCACACACTTCTTTGCCTTAAATATAACACACTATCTTTCTATCGCCATGTACTGTGTT